>VWYO01000848.1:21202-72264 GCA_013400275.1 Rhadina sibilatrix | reverse complement strand
GTGTTGTTTTTTTTTTTTTTTGTCCTTGAAGGCAGTCTGAAACATTGTGGCTGTCCCACTCTTTTTATTCAGAAGTAAGCAAAAGAGTTTCCCAGCTAAAGTGCTGCAGGTGCAGGTCAGGAGCACAGAGCAAGCTGCATCAGCTCCTGCCTTCTCCTTTGAGACAAAAGGTGCTATTCTGCTACCTTTTACACAGAGCTCTAGAATGGCTTTCAGCTGGTAGGCTTTTTTGAAAGTAGAACACCCTGTTTTCCACCTTTTAATGTAACCATATCACCAAAATGAATACTGAGAATATATGTGTGAAGCAACAGCGTTCTGTTATAAATCTGTTATTAAACATATTAAATCTTCCTTTTACACAGCCTACATAACACACCTAGGTATCCATTTTATCTCTGCAGATGGCTAAGTAAGTTGTTGGCAGCTTAAACACTTGTGCTACAAATGGAAGTACTGCAATCTGTAATCAGCTGGAATTTTTGAGAGGGATCTGTGGAAGGAAGGCATCCGTGGCCTGAACCTTTTAAACAGCCAGCCTAGCACTTTTTTTATTGGTAACTATGATTAGCTGCAGCTACTTCAGGTATAAAAACTATCGAGCTGAGGGATTTTAGTCAGCAATCTGTACTTTTAGGGATTGTGCAGTTTCAGAGGTTGCTTACAGCACACCTAAGAAGTTAAATGCCTTATTAGATAAAATTTTGTTATAGTCTCTTTTGATTCTGTAATTTTCTTCTCCCATGGGAACAAAACTAATAGTATATTTCTAGCAATGTTTTTTTCCTTTTCTGTGAGGTGAGAAATGCGTATTGATGCATTGAGAAGTGAAATGCATCCTTCATTAGAGAAACTTTAAATACCTATGTATCTGTTGTGTGAGTTCTTTCCCCGTTTAACTGAATGTAGTTTCAGAAACTTCAGTGATCTCTGATGATTAAGGTAATTCTTTTCAAAAGCAGCAATGTTTCTGTGCACTTAAGCTTTTTATTCTATAAGGAGAACTGTAACTAGGGAAGTTTGTGCATCTGTAAGTTCAGAAGTTTTTATTTGTCACTAATAATTTCTTAATACATGATAGCTGTCTTTGAAAAGCCTTTATTTGCTGAAAGATGAAAAAAGAAAGGATTTTTCCCATTGAACTCAAAAGTGCTATGTCTCTATGCTCGGTGATAGGAAGTATATTATTATAGTTGGAAAAGGGGCTAGTGATCAGGTAGGGAAACTTCCAGTTAAGGAAATACTTGGACTGGTTGTAGGGAGACTGTGAATAGTCTCACTTAGGGATGCAGCTGGGGAAATGGACATTTTAATTGCAAATTAAATACATTGTTGATAAATGTGATTTAGAGATATTGGAAAGTGTAGAAGGTATTGGAAATACTCATATTGCTTGTTTCTAAATCATCTCTAACCCCTCAGGAAAAAAGATCTGAGTGTTTGTACTATTTTTGTTTGGGTTTTTTGTCTCTCAATTTTCTTGTTTTTTTTTTTTTTTTTTCCTCCATGTGTTGTATCTTTCAAGGAAGGAGCCCATTGAAATTGCACCAGGTCTGAAACTTGTACCTGACAGTCTACTTTTCTTCTTATTTCATTGATATTTGTATACTTAAGCTGCATTACCTTTTATATCCTGTCTCTCTTAAATCTGAAGGGTAGCTGTCAGCGAAGGTTTCGTTTACACGAGGATGCTGTTAAGCAGTTCTGTAAATCACAATGTGAAAACTAATAAAATGAACTCTTTTTACAGATGCAAATACTGGCATTATGATGATAACCTGCTCACCTCCAGCGTTGTCATCGTCTTCCATAATGAGGGGTGGTCCACGCTCATGAGGACAGTTCACAGTGTCATCAAGAGAACACCAAGAAAATACTTGGCAGAAATTGTTCTGATTGATGATTTTAGCAACAAAGGTGCGTTTGGAATATTAACACACTCCTTGTGGAAAAGGATTTTTTTTTATTTTCCTGAAATAGTTTTCTTTGGCGTTATTATCTGGCATGGTTTGGGTTGACTATGGGAGAAAAGATTGCTTCATCACAGTCCTTTGAGTTCTCTACCACAGTTTTTGAGTAGTATGTAGAAGAAAGCTGGGATAGCTAGTATCTCTCTTAGCTCTTGTGAAAAGAAGTCATTTGAAGAATATCAAAGGAGTTGAGCCTGTTAGGAGTAACAGGCTTCCTTTTTAGCATGGAGGAATACAGATCTCTCTTTTTTTAAATTAAAATAAAAATCTACCTAGGCTATCAAATTATTCTGATTAATTTTCCGTATCTTTTTAATTTCTAACATTCTTTTTTAATTAAACATCACATTAAGCTGTTTATTTTGTCTTATTGAGGAGAGGAAGCTTTTAAGAATTTAAGTATGTTTAAATTTCTGCCTTTCTTTGAGTCCTGCATAACATAAGTCCAGAGATTTTCTTCTTCCTTTACATTCTGATCTTGGTTTACAGTCAGGATGAGTGTATTTGTACTTCTCTTACAAATGTAAGCATTCATTGTTTTTTTGTTTTCCTTTCATGGTGGTATCATCAGCATTAATGCATTACAAGGCTGAATATAGAGAGGAACTGAAAGTCTTCTCCTAGAGATATAAGTTAATTGAGACAGAGGAAAACAGACTGTTTTTAAACTTTAAACAAATTTCAAAATAGTGCATCAAAGCTGCATGTTCTGTAAGATTTTATTGCAGCATGGTTCTTGAATAGATGTTGACAGAGAAAAGGAGTAGACACATAAATAAAAACATGATTTTGACTGTGTAGGATGACAGTCTCTTCCAGACAGTGTTGATGATGGCTTTGAGCAAAGGCAAGTTTGGTCAGAGGCATAGGATACCCTCAGCTGAATTGTGTAGTTCTTAAACTCTCCTTTTTTTTAAGCGATCTGGGATTCTCCCAGTTCCACTCTCATGGTGGTTGTTTTCTATGGGTGCGTTAACTATAAATTTTAAAAATTAACTCAGCACATAGTTGAGGTAGCCTTTTTTGAGTATAAGCCACTATTAAAAATAGTTATTGTGTGTTATTTTTTGCATCATACCTGTAGATAGATAGGTATCATTTTCTGTTTGTTTTAACAGGAGAGCAAAAGTTGCCTGTATTATAAGCTTGGCTATATTTGGCTTAGTCTAATAAAGATACTGAATGCTAAATTATAGTCTTGTGTATCCCTTTAACAGCTGTTGAGAATTTGGTTTAGATATACATATATGCTATGAACCAAAAATATCCTCTCTCCTAAGGGATATAATTTTAATAATTCAGTCAGCAGACATGCTGTGTTTTTGCTTTTCAGCTAAGATCATAGCTTTCCATCAGAGCTGTTCAAGGACTGACTTAGCTGTATAAAGTAACTGTGACACAGATTGTGTCTAGAATACTTACCAGATATTTTACTAATGATAGGTCTCAATACTTGGGTTTCACATGACTTATAGGTGACTCTGTGCTATGTATATGTAGTTCATGGAATGAGTTTGTCTGGCATAACAACTTGTCCTATTTTTCCAATATATGACATTTGTTAAAAAAAAAGCAGTATTTTTAAAGATTTTTATTTTTTTAATACAGAACTTTTTTTTCCTTCTGTTCCTAAATGAATGGTTAGCAGACACAGCTAGCCTGGACCTAAGATCCAGCAGACCATTGACTCTATATTTCTCACACCTCAATTTCCCAGATTACTTTCTTAAATCAGCAAATTCAATAAAGAAAGTTTGAGGTGTGGTTTTCTCAGGTATGAGTGACTAGTCAGACAAGCGTGGACTGGAATTACTCTAAACACCTTGCTGCAATTGCAGTAGTTCACTATAATAATTCTTCAAATTGCTTTAGGCTATTACTTGGTAAATATAATTAACTTAATTTCATTAATTCAAATTATGTTCTAGATGAAAAATGGCCAAAAGAGCAGAATCTTTCTCTACTTCTTTCTCCCTAGAGAAAAGGATGAACTAGTATGGGCTGCAAAGCATGCCAAGCTGCCTGAAGAGTTCTCCAGTTGTTAGGAGAGCTGCAAAGTACAAATGCTCTTAATCACAGCAGAGCTGCTGGTAGCTTTTTGCTTTTCCAGACAGAAGAAAAGTCATGCTGGCAGTACAGATAGAGGATTTTCTTCTTCACCACCTACTTTCAGGCTGCAGACATCATGTCTGCCTTTCCACCCAGCAGACCACCTTATGGCCTTGGAGCCCTGTGCAGAGTGACATGTGCTGGACTGGGTAGATGTTTGCTCATGCTCAGTGTGACTGTCCTTATTTCTTAGCTGCCACCCTCTTGTGATACACAATTAAAGTGCAGCACAGCAGTTGCAAACACTTCTAAAGGCTGGCTCCTAAAAATCCCTGCCTGTCCTTCCTTATGAGAAATCCTCTTTCTTCAGAAGGGAGTTACAGCTGCATAGAAACTTATATAAGTTATGTCTTACAGGGAGGAACAGTAGCAATGCTTGGAAAATGTCCTTTTCATTATAATTCTTAGTATAAAGTCAGTTGGGAGCAGTACTCTTACTGAATGACACTCTTCCCTTAATCTCTTCTGCAAACAGCGGGGTTTGGACTGTGGAGAACTGTGCAGAGATATGTGCTGAATTCTACTCTGGTGTTTTTTTTCTTTGTCAGAGCACAAAGAGAACAGTAACAAGAAGATTGCCAAGCTAATTGAATGATTCTATCTCCATTTTCTATGGAGACCTCTGTATTAATTCATATTAGAGTCCAAGAAATGTTGCAGCAATTTCTACCACAGTGTCAATGAGCCTAGGCTGTTACACATGGGATGTTTTTGGGGTTTTTTCCCCAGTTTTTCTTCTGTTCTCAATAGAAGCAGTTTATTCTTCGTTGAATGCTAGCTGTGTGAAGGAAACAGCTGTTCTGGAAGGGCAATGAGAATTCATAAAACTGTAGTTTTTAAAGCTTCCTGCAATTACAGTTGTTTATATAGGTCTCCAACACTTGTTATGTATTTGGGCACCAGCTTGCTTGTTTTCTGAAGCACAGAGACCAATATCTCAGCTGGAACTTCTGTTGTAGCCCATGTACCTGTAAAGGGTGGCTGTGAGGTAAAAAAATACCAGTGTTCCTAGTAGCATTTAGAGGCTTTGTCTACCTTTTGTGTTTACTTACACATTCTTTATTGTTACCTGTATTTCCAACTGCTGCAGCATCCCATGAGATAACCAAAGGGGAAGTAATGAGCGTAGGCAGGCAGCAGTATTTTTATTAACCTGTGTAATGGTGCTTGCCATGGGGAAACTGAAGGAGTAATCAGTGTTTGTGTAAGAGCTGAGAGCCCCACCTTAACAGTATTACAGTACAGGATACGGCAGGCAGGAGGCAGCTGCTCTAGGAAGCACTTCTGATACCATTTTTCTAGTTCTCAGACTGTTGCCCATAAGTTGAGGGGAAAAAAACCTGCTTTCCTCTCCCTTCCCCTTTGTAATCTGCAGTGCCTAAGATCCTTTGGAGAAACTATGTGTTTTTAAAAGACACTAATTCATGCTTTAATCATGCACTTAGATATGAGAGAAGAACTCAAAGAGGGGAAGGCCAGATTGGTGATTATAATATTTGAAAGGTAAAATATACAATTTTGAACAAAAACCAGATTGCTGTAAGGCTGTTGACAGATGTCATAAATACACATACTAGGTGAACAAAATTTAATGCTGGCCAAACAATATTTTTGACTGTAAAGGTATCAGGATTTTTTACACTACTCTCATGCAGGCTTTGTAGTATGGGAAGGAAGAAAATTTCAGCTTTCCTGTGGGAAATAGCACTTGCTGCTAACCCTGGCATGGTTTCAGATAATGGACTGCAAAGTCCTGAGACTTGTACTGTAGAAAAGCTTTACACAATCAATATGACAGGTTTTTACAGCTCCCTCTGAGCCTTACATAGTTGAACATTTGATAAGTAAAACATTTGGCCTCATAGGCAGGAGAGCTGGAAATAACTTCAGGTTTTAAATCTTTAAAACATTCCTGACAGTCCTTCTGTAACACATACTTGGAATTTTCAGCATAAATAATGGTGTGGTATAAAGATTCTCTTAGTACCACTTCAGTATGACCTCAAAACTCTGTTGATTTTATCCTATAAAAATCTATATCACAGCTATCAAATCATATATTCTCTATTTATTGTATGGCATGTTCTTCTATACAGCATATATGGTAAAATTTTTCTTTCTCTAATATGACATTTGTGTGTCCTTGAAGTTTTCCTAATGCACAAGGATTTACAAAAGCAATTTTAAATGTGTGTGGGAAAGGAGAATACATAAACATACTTGGTTGAGAAAACTTTTTCTTTTGTAAAGGTGGAGATAAAGGATAATAAAAGTATCAAAAGATAGTGATTTCAAAAGATTGTGCTTTGATAGAATTGCTGAATTTTCAATATTGGAAACTTCACTTCCAAGAAACACCATTTCCTTTTCAATTCCATGTGGCTTTTGTTCAAACTATTTTTTTAATACTGCTGACAAGAATATAAAACATACCGAAACATAAGTTGCAGAAGTCTCCAGACGTCATAGTTTCCCTTCAGGTTGCAGAAAATGTTTCTGCTGAAGTAACTGATGGCATGTTGCTGCTGAAAGGGACATCCTTCTGCTTCCACCTCTGCACAGCCCCCCTCCTGTTAGATCAGCACAGGCATGGCATCTATCAGCCCCTCAGAGCTAGGGCAAAGCAAACCAGTGCATGGATGCCTCAGCTGTAGATTAGGTGGCTTATTTTGGTTCCTGACTGAGAGAAACTGAAGCTGTAGGCAATTCTTTTGAGCCGTTGAGTACAAAAATAGATTTTTAACAATCACCAATAGCTAAATCAGCATAGCCACAAACAGCAGGTGCCTTTCTGCCTTCGCGAGTTTTCTCAACAGAATCATCTGGGCAAAAGTGTTAAGAACACTAAGATATGTTTCTCAAACTGTATGGCAGGAATGTGGTATCCAGAGAAGTTTGGCACTGACAAATACAAGTCTGCAAATACAAATCTGCAAGCATTTAAGCATAGCTCATGTTGATTCTTGTGCTGTCACTCGTCCCTTTACTGATAGAAGTCCCTTTGGCTAAAGGTTTGTTGTCTCCTCAATTCTGTCCTTCCAATTATTCTCATTAATTTCATTAGAAGACTATTGTAAGACCTCCATAAGAGGGAACAGGTCTAGATGAAGGAGGGCAATAATTCGAGCATGGTGAGATTCTGCTTCATGTTTCCAGATTATTAATAGACTGACAGAAAATTCTGAGGCAGAAAGTGAGTGAAGGGAAATGTTTAACTGAAAAGTGGTGCCTTCAGCTGTTCATGTGACATCATCTGATGAGGAAAAACTGTGTGCTGAAATGTAGAAACTTCTCTGGCTGCTTGGAATAGAGATGAAAACCTGAAAGCCACTATGTGGTATGTTGAAGTGGCTGTGAGTTGTCCACCCAGCTCCCTGTGGTGTGACCAACCACTTCAGCTGCCATTTCTTCAGATGTGCCTGACACGAACCTGTGTGATTGGTGTTGTGAGGTCAGTGGTCTTCATCTCCTCAGTTTTAGTGTTTGTGAGTGGCCAAATTAAAGGTTCTTGTAAATGTTTGTAGATATTTTTAGGGTTATGTTAAGAGTAAAAAACTCTTTATTATTAAACCTCATCTTTTTTTTTTCTCTGTTGTCTGATAGCACACTTACAAGAGAGGCTGGATGACTATATAAAGCAGTGGAATGGCCTTGTAAAGGTATTTCGAAATGAGAGGAGAGAAGGTTTGATCCAGGCTAGAAGCATTGGAGCCCAGAAGGCTAAACTTGGACAGGTGGGAGCCAGTTCACACACAAAGTCTGTCTTTTTTTTCTTTTTTTGGGGGGAAGGGCTGTGGTGGTTTTAATAGACATAAGGAAATTATTGGCATTGTTTTAAGAAGAGATAAATTTTACTAATTTAATCTTCATTTTCTTGTTTATAATATGAATGTATCTCAATGTAAATAAGTTTAATTAAATCATGATGTTATATACAGAGGTAGAATTTACTTTTTTTTTTTTTTTCTTTCAAAGGTTTTGGTTTACCTTGATGCCCATTGTGAGGTGGGAATTAATTGGTATGCACCACTTATAGCTCCTATATCTAAGGACAGGTAATGTTCTCTTGTTATTTCTAGTGTCTGGCCTTTTAGGAAGAAAAAGTCACAGTAATAGTCTTCACGTTTCAAACTACAGTCAATATGTTTTATATCTATATTAAACTATAGCAATATTTTCTGTATGATGATTATATTATCTCCCAGCATAAAAGATACAGAATGAGGAAAAAATGTAGTCAGGCAAATTAATCTTCAGGTAGTTTATTTTAATAGGCATACTGAATATTTTGTCTATTATGTCTATTTTGTAGATTGTACATAAATCTTGTCTTTTACAACGATCTGAGGGACTGATATTGAAATGTTCCATTCTAGCTGAATTAGGAGCATGATTGAACAAAATAACTAAAAACCTGTGGCTTTTAGTAGAGAAAAAGTAGCAATAAACATTTTGATTTAATGAGAGTTCAAAGCCCCCATGATCTCAAGAGTTTATAACTTTCTCATCTTTGGTCTTGATGTATGGTCTTACTTGTTTCCTCTGAAGTGCTTTGTCTGCAGCAAAGCAAGGCCAGGCTTGAGCCTGTCTCTGCCACTTGCCCAGGCACTTGCTAGGAGTCTGTGCTGGAAGTGCCCCCACTGTGACAGGGGCTCTGCAAGAGGTGGCAGAGGAGAGAGATCCCCAGGGCTTTCATTTCTTCCAGCTGTTGAAATACTGTTGTTGCTACCACACTCTTAGCTTGTGTGGTCAGTGGTATGTGAGTTAGGAAACCATGTGCATGTTTAAACTCCTTAATCCCATAAAATAGCTGCTTAATCCTAAAAGCTATTCGTTAACCTGCCGCGCTACCGGAATTCTCTTGAAGAATTGAGTTTTGTGTGTTTTAAAGGCTGTAACTCAACCGAGACTCTATTTGGGCCAGGATACTAGACAGAAGATGGAAATGCCTGTGTGCTCCCATTGATTGTGTATTGCTGTTTTACACAAGAAAGACTGGTGAGAAGAGGGGGTTTTAGAGGCATCCTCCAGCACTGCCCACAGAGGTGAAGGCTGCAGGAGGGCCAGAGATGCTGAGGCACACAGTGCCAGCAGACAGTGCTTGGCAGCTCCTTCCATGCCCTGGTACCCAGGCTGCAGCCTGCGGCTGCTTCTGCCTCAGAGAACAGCATGGTGTCTCTTCCCCTCACCTTTTCTATCTCTTGGAGCTTCATTTATAAAAGTAGAAGTGCTCCAGCCTGGATCACTGGGAAACTCATTAAAAAAATGTGGGGAGAAAAACAAGATCATGTCTTTTCCTTGGTGAATATTGTGTGTGATAGACCACAATGAAGAGTGTATTGCAAATCAAAGGAAGAATTCTACTGAAAACTGCTTCTAGGAAAGCATTAGTAATATTCTTTTATCTTTAGAACTTTGTGGGGTTTTAGGGCATTTGAATAGGACAGTATAATGAAAATCTGTGTTAACATTAGTAAAAGCTAAGCATTTATCTTATGTGTTGACAGCTAAAATCTGATATGAATAGAAATTACAGGAAATAATACTACTGTGAGAACCCTGGCCCTGAGGGGCTCCTCTGTTGCCTCCAGCAGTGTTTTATTAGAAGACCGATGTCAAGAGGTCCACATAAAGGAAAATGTACTGATAAACCAATTGATATATTAGCATCTCAGACCTAACTTTTCTGTTTTCAGAAGATCTTAAAACAATGTGAAGAAAAAACCATCACTTTTCTTCTAATGAGGCTTCATTTTTTTTAGTAGTATGTTTACAGATGACTTTTTATATACACTGCACTATAAACTTAATGGTGTGAATTTCAGAATTAGACAGATTACTCTTCTGAAATTGTATTTTGCTCTTTCTTTCCCTTCTATAAATGTTTCAGAACTACATGTACTGTACCTCTAATAGATTACATAGATGGGAATGATTATTCCATTGAGCCACAACAAGGTGGGGATGAAGATGGTTTTGCCAGAGGGGCCTGGGACTGGAGTTTGCTATGGAAACGAATTCCGTTAAGCCACAAGGAAAAGTCCAAACGAAAACATAAAACTGAGCCTTATCGGTAAAGAGAGCTGTTTACATACTGTGACTCATAACGAATGATTGTCTAAACCCTTTCGTTTTTCCCCCCCACCCCTCTCTCCCCACGAACCACGGTCGGCGCCCGTGTGCCACGCGGGCCCTTGCCCATACCCGCGCCGCCCCGCAGAACCACATGCACTGTGCCGCTTATAGATGTCATAGATGGCAACACTTTTAAGATTGTGCCGCAAGGGGGTGGTGACGAAGATGGGTTTGCTAGAGGAGCGTGGGATTGGAGTATGCTATGGAAGAGGGTTCCCTTGACCAAGAGAGAGAAGGAAAGCAGAAAGACAAAAACTGAACCGTATCGGTAATCACTAAATCACTTACCCGTTTCTTTTTTTCTCTGAAGTCAATATTGATCCACTAAAACCTGCATGTACTCCTAGCCTGAACGCCCTCACGTTTCTAACCACACTAGCTGCTTTGTTTAGTCAGACCTGTTTGCCACAACTGACTATTTGCTCAAAATATCCTTGCTACCTTGTGTTGCCTCTCCATTCCTGCTCTTGTGTGGTTAATAGAGTGCACATTAGAATTTCTGGGTTCTGTTTGGCAAAGTAAAATGTTGTATAACTTTGTTGCCAGGGAAAACTTTAATTAGCCGTGATATTTTTTTAAAGTACCGTTGGAAACAACAGTGCTTGTTTAACCATTTGGTTTGAAGTAACAAGCATGCTGGAAGTTTTTCTAATAGACGGTAATGCATAAAATCTGTAGCCTGCTGTCATGGCCTGATGCATGCATACAGCTGGACAATTATGCACGTGTATCAAAAAAAATCCCTTTTGTCATATTTCTCCCACTTGCTTCACAATGGGTCACATCTGACAAAGAAGCATACCATTTAAGAATCTTGGCTAGATATTTTCTAAGAATGTTAATGTAACACACACAACATTAAAAAAAAAAAAAAAAGGAAGAAAGATAAAAACAGCACCTTTTATTGTGGGAAAACTCCAATAATTTTCACAGAATTCCTGCCTTTTTATTATGCTTTGTAGTGGGGTGTTTTCTTCCCAGAAGCCAAAAACTGCCTAGAAACCCTAGCTTAGAAACTATGGTTTCTGGATGGCTTTTCAATACTGGGAGACTGTGGTTCTGCTGGTTTTTTATTACTTTCCCCTTCACTCTTAACGAATCGTGTTACTACATTTGAAAGCAATCTTCACATCTTCAGAATCTAATGTCTTCTATTGCTTGTATATATGATTTAAACATTGTAAGAGCTGATGTTGGTAATTCCCTATCCCCACCCATGATTGTTCTTTGCTCAAATGGCAACACATGCAAGCAAGTTGTGAAGCTTTGATCTGTTTTGTATACAGTTTAAATAATACCATTTTCTGATGAGGCTGTCCACATTGGAACTTTAATATTCACTTAGAGGGGGATAAACTATTTCAAACATTGCTGTAGTGTTCTGTGTTTACCATCCAAACAGGTCTTAAAATCGTTTAAACTGTTCCCAGAAACACAGAACACATGTTCTCAGAATGTTTTAAAAGATGACTTTATTTTTAATAATACCTTCAGAGTTACAATGCCTCCTTTAAAAAGAGACATGCCCAGCATCTGTTTGTGTCCAGGCTGTTTGCATTTTCTTGCAGTAATACCAAGGCAAGCAAGACCAAGTAAAAGTCTTGCTGAAGGTAGCCAGGATTGCTTAGCTTAAAAACAAAAAAAAAGATCCTCAACAGCTTAAAGGTTTTTGTAACATGAGTATTGCCCCAGGACTGAATCCTTCTTTCAGTGACAGTGCTTACCTCTTTGTATCCTGTGAAGTAAACTAGTGAGCTTATGTGGATTTTACTGTGTTCTTTAACACACTTGGCAGAATCTTGGAGGCCAAGACTGAAACTGCTGTATCTGAGGCTTCTACACTTGCCAAGTCTTTATGGTGCTGAGGAAAACCAAAAGTGCAGGAAAGCCACAGGGCTGTGCTATGCAAAGTGCTTCCCCCTGCTGTGTCTTCTGGCTTCTTAACCTTTGAAGCCCCAGGATGCAAAAGCAGTGCTGAAGGAAAATACAGTACACAGCAAGTAGAAAGGGACAAGTAGCAATACCTTGGCATGTGATCACCTAATTTGGACAGCAACTAAACTGGTAATTAATTATGCTTACCATCAGCACAGACACAGGCAAAACAAAACAAGGAATGAATTCACTGCTTCCCATGGGCAGGCAGGTGTCCAGCCATCTCCAGGAGAGCAGGGCCCCATCACATGCAACAGTGACTTGGGAAGACAGACACCATCACTCCAAATGGTCCCCCTTCTTTCTCCAATTTTCATATGTTGAGCAGAATGTCACATGGTCTGGAATATCCCTTTGGTCAGTTTGGGTCACCTGTCCTGGCTGTGTCCCCTCCCAACCCCCCATGCACCCCCAGTCTCCTCCCCAGCCTGGCAGTACGAGAAGCAGAAAAGGTCTTTGGCTCTGTGCAACCCCTGCTCAGCAATAACAAAAACATCTCCCCATTATCAGCCCTGTGTTCAGCACAAATCCAAAACACAGCCCCACGCCAGCCACTGGGAAGAAAACTAACTCTACCCCAGCCAAAACCAGCACAAGCTGTAATCCAGACCACAGCATTTTTTGACACATTAAAACTTGCTAATTGAATCATGGCAAATGGGAAGGGATTTACAAAGTCATTAAAAGAAGAAGGGTAACAAAAAAAAAAACAAACCAAACCAAAATGGAACCCTTGTACTACTTTATCTAGGCCCTCTTTAAAATTTTACTGAGTATAAAGTAAAGTGTCTCCTAATAGGACAAAAAAAGCAAGAAGATTAGAAAGCTGTTAAAAATCTCTGTTACTTGTTTAATAGACAATGTGTTTCAATGTGACAGCTCCTCAGAACAAACCTGTTTGCAGTATCATATTTTCTGAAAAACTGGAAAAATTTTTAAGAGAGAAACATCTCATCGCACTGATTCTCATCTTGTTTTTTATTTTAATAGAAGGATACTGGCTAGCTGAATGGAAAATTTGGACCAAGATTTTCTATCATCAAATTCATTATTTAAATAAATTAATTATAGAAGAAACCCCACAACATAATAAAAAAACGTGACCTCACTAAAAATTATATAGATGCCACTTCAGAAAATTGCTGTAAGCTGATGACAAAGCTTTATGATTGTTCAGTGTATTGCCATTTTCCTGATCTTTACTATATGTTAACTGAATTGCTTTCTTCACTAAAGCTTTCTATAACTGCTGTTGTATCCTTTTGTCAGAAGGAGTTACACTGTCTTCCTCTTTCAGGTCCCCTGCAATGGCTGGTGGATTGTTTGCCATTGAACGTGATTTCTTCTTTGAGCTGGGTCTCTATGATCCAGGGCTTCAGATCTGGGGTGGTGAAAATTTTGAAATTTCTTACAAGGTAACACCAATATTTGAAAACTACATCAATTATATAGATTTTTTTTTTTTCTGTAAATACTTCTGTTTGGAGTTTAGACAGACTTACCCCTTCCTCATGAAGCCCAGGTTTTGTTGTGAGGAGATGTGACTGAAATGTATCTCCTCAGTGTTTCCTTGTGGGCTTTGGGAGAGAAGTGTTCAGAGAGGTGGCTTCGTGCTGAAACCCAAACAATGCTTAATCTAGATTTTGTAAACAGTTTGGGATTGCACCCCTAACTGCCCTAATATCCAATAGGAAACCAGACTGGCCAATTTGATGGGAGGAAACTGAACGTTTTCATAGTGAGTATAGACAAATGTTGTTTCTAATGAAAGCAGCGATGGAGAACAAGTAGTCCTCATAGCCCTCCGTTTGTGAATGCGCTCTTGGAAAGTATGTAATGGTGCAACAAAAAGTAATCTGCTTCCTCCCTGCCATTTTTGTGGAGTGAAAATTATTTTGTATGCTTTTCAGAATTTCAAGAACTTCTTTACAAGAGCAGTCTTCATAATTGAAATACTATCTGCATAATTCATAATCACTGAGGAGGATTTTATTTTCACTCCTAGGCGTATGCATGCTCTTCAGTTTGCAGGAAATGTAAGATGATTGTCATTAGCTTCTTGTAGCTTCAGTATTTGTAATGACACAAGTGCAGACAGCAGGAATCAGTCCCAATTAATAGACAAAAGTGAAGATGTCTTCAGCACTGATCTGTGAAATTGTAGCTGAATTTTACAAAAAGTACATTCAGAGCTCCCCTAGTTACTCTTGCTCTTTATGAGTTAGAAGAAAGCTCTGAGTGCACTTGCTCAGCTGTAAATCCATATGCAAACTCTATTTATTGAGGATGTTATGCACACGGGGTCTTTATCCATATAATTCTCCATCTTGCTTAGATCAAAATCATGATTGAAATTACTTACAGTAGTTCTGTAACTGAAATGCTCATTATGTAGAGACCTCCAAACTGGTTTCATGTAGAACACAACCAATCTTCAGAAGAACTAAACATTTATCAGCCTTGAGTGCTGATCCCTAGACAGCAAATAAAATTAATGGCCTTGCATACCTGAGGCAGTTTTTTGATTAAACAGGAAAATTAATATCATGATGCAATGAAGAAAGTAAGATATTCTGCCCATCTTTCTTAATACTGATAAATCATATTTTTATCTAGGGTTAGACTAATTCAAAACATTCACAAAGTTAGCTTGAATTAAGTTTTGATGCTACAATTAAACTTCTCCAATCTAGGAGCAGCTAAATTCTGAATTTAAGTATGTTTTCTTTTCCCCATTAAGGGATTATCCAAAGATATGTGGGAGTGAGGGAATTTCAGAATGGTAATATATTTTATACATTTTTTTATTTTCAGCTACTATAGTCAAATAAATATATGTTTCTACTTGGAGCAATGGGTCATCTTAAACATCCTTATCTCCTACTAATCTTTATTAAGAAAAACTTAAATGTGAACAGGCATCTAACCAAAACCCATCTTAGTGATGGCATGTGAATTACTTTAATAAAATCGAATATCCTTAATTCTGTCATAATAAAAATTACCCAGTTCCTGATTTTGTGTACTCATTCATTTCTGTTGTTCTAAAATAGTGATGGAATGAGATGTCCAACTTTTTAAAAAGTTTTTTTAAAAATTGTTTTAGTTGAATAACTTCCTTACTGAGTTGAAAGTGTACTCAGTATACCTTTCATTTCAAAGACCTATTTTCTTAATGCCTACACCTGAAGCAAACAGTATGTAAATATATGATAGCATAGCAAGAAATGTAGCTGACGTTTCTTCCAGAATTTATTATCTACCTGTCTGTCTTAAATTCCTGTGCATATATATTAATAATACCTTTGTTTTACCTTGTAGATCTGGCAGTGTGGGGGAAAACTGCTGTTTGTTCCCTGTTCTCGTGTTGGACACATCTACCGTCTCCAGGGCTGGCAAGGAAATCCACCCCCTGTGTATGTTGGGTCTTCTCCTACATTAAAGGTACAGTTTTGAAGCAGCCTTGAAGGTGGTTTTTGATTTCAGATAAGAACAGTTTTAGATAAATTTGTTTAAATTATCAGTAACAATTTAGAGAGTACTTAATCCAAAGCTATCTAGTATTTATAGCTTGGATGATCATCCCCACAGGAGAGAAATCTTTGTGTTAATCCCACCGTTATTAAGAGTAGAGAATCCTGGAACCCATCTTCTGGCTCTAAAGCCTTCCTCCACTATCTTTGAGGTACAAATGCACTTTTTACTTAATGTCAGTACCTTTAGCCTTTGTTGCACTGTGCCCAAGTATGTGTGAACAACTCTAGTAACTATAGCACACTCCTGGAGATGAAGAACATGGGCTTGAAGTCCCCCTTTATCTTGAAAAAGATGAGTATGATCCTAGGCCAAGTTAGAGCATTCTGGAATTTAGCATCTCTCAGACTTTTGTGTCTGCATTTGTTAGTTAAGAAGCAGCAAATGACACCTGGGAAGATGGCATGCTCTGCCCTACATCATAAGGGCTGGCAACTCTTCAGGTACACTGCAGGTTCTAGAAGTGTTACTCAAGCTCTGAGATTAAAGTTAGACATCGATTCCAGGAAATAAATGAGCCAGCTCTATATCTGAAGAGAGAATTTGAATCAAGAAAAACTGTTTGTATCCATGTTCATCTACCAGCAGGAAGAAAGACAACCCTCCTGTTAATTTTTTCTATTGCCCAGTTTAAGCTTTCTCTTGTACACAGTTCTGGCATCAGTAAATCCCATTCCCAAAGGCCTAGCTCTTTGTAAATTCCAATCCAAGAGCAATCTTCCTAGACAAGGAGTACCTGTAGGGTTAGAGAGTATGGCTTGAGCCAACTTAACAGTTAGTTCTAAAGGCAGTGTCCCAGCCTAGCTGAATGGTAAAAGACTAACCTGGCATACACACCCCTACACCCCCAACCCACCCCCCCGCAAAGTTCCATATTAGTAATTTGAATTGATTAACATTTTGATGAAACAAGGACTAGGACCAATGCAAGAGAGCCCAGCAGAACATATCTGTGGGTAGAGACAGAGTAATGGGCAACAGCATAGCAAATGTTAAGTCTGCTGCTCAGTGCAGGCAAGATGCTAGTTTGCCTTGTCTGAAATGATAAAAATCATTTCAGTCTTCTTAAAAGCTGATCAAAAATATTTACTGCATATCTTATCACCTTACATGAATCTGCTGGCTTGCTTACTGAATATAAAAAGCACAGCTGAATGTTCTTCAATATTAAGTTGTTTTCTGTACAAGGCAGAATGTAGATAGCTTTTTCCCCTTTTCAGTCACCCTCCTGTCCTCACAGTAAATGCCCTTTTTTATAGCTTTGTTCAATTTATGATGGATGTGGATTAAAATAAAGGTCAAAATAATTTGTGCCTTTAGTCAGATCTTTTTAAGACTGTTTTAACATCAGGTCATTAACACTAGAAGGATTGGACAAAGTGAGGTGTGCATCTAGAATGTGTACAGGTAATACAGAGATAGGAGCCATCAAAGAGAATGAAAGATATGAGGGAGAGGCTTGTTACCAAGTGAGCTATCCAATTTTCCCCCTTCTCCAAGTAGCTGACCCATTTAAGACTGAATTTTTTCCCTGTTTGTGGACCAATGCATATCATTCTCTTCTTTAAAAATTATACAAAGTGAATAGAAACCATGAATTGCAGTTCTGACTGCAGCAAAGGAATGCAACATTGTATTGCACCCGTAACTGAGAAGTCTTTACTTTCAAATTAATAGTCTCTAATCTTAGAAAAAGACTTTGCACTCTTACTAAGCAACCCAGTTTCATTTTCTGGCTTCAGTCCTAAACTATCACTCGAAAATAATATTCACGTGTCTTGTATAGTCTACTGATAGTGACAAATCATTAGTGCTATATAATAATACTATGCTGTCACTTTCTAAGAGAATAAATCCTTAAATTTCTGTTATTAACAAGGAGTTGCTTCTAGCCTGTTTGTCTTGTGCTTTGAGGTCACAGCAGTGTCTTTATTCTTCACAGAACTATGTCAGAGTTGTAGAAGTGTGGTGGGACGAATACAAGGATTACTTCTATGCCAGCCGGCCGGAGACCAAAGCGCTGCCCTATGGAGATATATCTGAGCTGAAAAAATTCCGTGAAGATCACAACTGCAAAAGTTTTAAGTGGTTTATGGAAGAAATAGCATATGATATAACTTCATATTACCCCTTGCCAGCCAAAAATGTGGACTGGGGAGAGGTAGGTACAGCACATAATACCTATGTGTTTTAGGAGCTCTTTTTGAAAAACTGCGAATTCAAAAGGAAGCAATTGCTACTTGACATGTGAACAGGCTTTTTGATTGCTTTCATACTAAGCTATGTGATACTAACCAGAGAGCTGTAAAGATGTAACCTAGGAAAAAAATTATATCTACCTTTGCAGGTGTGATTTTTTAATTAGTTCCATGGGTCCTTGAAGGATATTTTATATCTTGCCCTGTCCAAAGCACTTTTTCCCATAATTTGAATTTAAGTTTTCTGAAAAGAAAAAAATGTGGATCCTGCATGTAGGAGTATTGGTGAAGATTAATAGGTGAAAATACCTTCTGTGTGAAGGCCTAGAGAAGAGATCATGAAATCCAGGTGGAGTTCTTCTGCCTGTGTTTGCCAGACTGGGATGTACTCATGTACTCATACATTTATAGCCTCAGCAAGTCATGTAATAACTTGATATGATTCTGTAACCATTGTTTCCAGCATTAGTGCATACAGTTATGACTTCACTAAGTTAAGAATGTGGTTACAAATGCAGAGCTTCCAAGTAGTTGACAGAGAGAGTTGGCATATCACAGGTGAGTGCAGGACTCCTCACTGGATTCTGCCCATCCTGTTCTGGAATTTAGCCCACGCCTTGGTGAGCACTTACTGCAGGTCTCCTGCCTGCCTTCGGATTTTTTTTTTCTCCCTCTGCAATTGATTACATCTTTTCCCTGTCTCTCCTATTTATTTCACTTTTGCAGACTGTTGAGGGAAAAGCAGAAAATCTTCTTGCTAGCTGAGGAGAACTCCTGTGTCCTACCAAATTTAGCAACCTTCTTTCCCAAGATATGATGCATATGATACATGGTTTTGTAACTTCAAAAGCACATTAGAAAATACAGATCTATGCTGTCTCCTATCACCAAACCAGTGTCATCTCTAATTTCATAATGTTAGAATTAGTGATAGAGAGCACGTGCATGGTGAAAGGGGGTACAAATAATCATTTATCTGAGGGACCAGGTGAACAGTGCCACCTTGATTTCTTACCTAAAAGCTAGCACAAAGCACCTGCTACTATATGAGCCTTCAACCTCCTCTGGAATATATATTAAGTGTTTGGAAGGTGCACTAAATATTACTCTCCACCAAGGTGAAAGCATCTGAAGAGCTTAAAATAATACTGGTGTTGCAGAAAATCATCCCCGACAAAAGCAAGTGGGTCTGGTGGCACAACAGGAAAATTCTAAGTTCAGAGTCTTTTGTGAAGTTTCCTTCAACTCTTCTTCACAGGCTGCTAGTTATCCTACATCTGAGAAATCCTGTTCCCCCTCCCCTCCATTTGTAACACCACACTGATTACATTTCCAAACTCCAGGGTATGGAAGTATGGGGTTCATCTTCCCTAACTCCCTGGAAGAGTCTAAGCTTAATCCTCCAGACTTTTTATACCATTACAAAGAGGAAAGAGGCTCTGGTAAAGCAAATAGGTCTGGAAAAAATGTTATTTGTGTCGTAAAGTCTTTATAAGGCTGCTTGTTGGCTCTTCTGAGAAGGGAGTGAGATAATCAGAAGTTGAGATGTGCTTTATGACAGGACTTTGGTTCTCTATCCCTGTGCCTGCCCTTCATCATTTTTTTTTTTTTTCTGTGTAATTGCTGCTGCAGAAGGTCCATCTGAGCAGCTGGGTCAGTGGGCTGTGTCTGGCTGTGGGTAATTGCTGCTGTGCATAACTTCTCTACATCCTGTTTCTCTTCATCCACAAGATGAGCAAAACTTACCTGAGCTGTGGAGCTTATTTAGGAAGACCTGGGAGATGGAACATGCTCTGATAGGAGATTGAATAAATTAAAATACTTGAAAGTTCTGTATTTTGGTATTATTAATTTGGAATTGAGCTTTGCAACTCTGGCTTTATCAGCATACTCTGACTCATGGAAGAGTCTGCAAATTAGCATCGGCAGGTTGAAGCTCCATCTCCCAGAACAGTTTACATCAGTATTTAAATTTTATACACATATTTGTCTAATCTCTCTGTCACATACCTGTTTCTGGTTTGAGAGATAAGTGAGAATTTTCTGAACTCCTTAACATTTATTTTTCCCTTGAGACTAACTTAGAGTGCAAAACCTCTTTTCCAGATTAGAGGCTTTGAAACCTCTTACTGCATCGACAGCATGGGGCACACCAACGGTGGCTTTGTTGAGCTTGGGCCATGCCACAGGATGGGAGGAAATCAGGTAAGGAGCTTGGAGCAAGTCTGAGGGAGAACTGCTTGCTGTGGATTGATAATAGGCAGGTTTTCTGTTAAGCCTGTGCATGAAGTCACCTAGGTGCCAGCTACAAATGTGGGAATTAGGGTTTTCCATATGCATACTGACATCGCTAAAATACAGCAGTCTGAAAATACCACTTCAAACATAAATGCCATGAAGTTGAAGGCAAATTCATAACCTGTTCTTCAGAGAAACAGGTACATGAAGAAGCAACGGTATCATTGCTTCAGCACTTAGCATTGCTCCTGATTCACCACTTACCTTTACTTAATAATTAATCCTTCAGGAGAAAAACTCTTACTCACTGTGGCTCAATATTAACAAAGTTGTTTTGGTCTGAGTATGAAGCACTTTTGTGCAGTAACTCATCTTCCACCACATGAGAGAAGAAAATGAACAGAAATTTGTCTCTACTTCATTTACAAATTAATTGACAGAACATAATTACTATTAGGTGGTTGTATTCCAAGCTTTTATTGTGTTTGACCTGTATCTTCACAAACCCACACTACCACACAAACATGCTGTTCTCTTTATATCTTCTTTTCTGATTGGAAAATTTTTCAGAATTTAAAGTCCTTACTTAAGCCCATGGAAACTTAAACCAGGCAGTTTTGTCATGGCAATCGTAAAATTGCATTTAGGATAATGTTCTTGGAAATCTTATATGGATTAGCTCTTAGTAGCCCCTGGAAATGTCTCTTTTATTCTGATATTTAATGAAAAGGTTCCCTAAACTACTTTTTCTGCATATGCTACCCAAAAAGCCCTGTAGCAATTATTCTGTAAGAAGTAGCTAGGAGAATCTTTTTGTATCTGGATGAATTAGATTGATTTCCTCCATGGGTAGAATGCCAAAGTTTTAGTGTCTTCACATGAAATTACTGTCCAGGATCAAGGACTTGCTCCCAGGCTTTTATAAAGATAATGGGTTGTTTGGCCATCAAATCATACAAAGGTTTGTAATCAAACGCTTGAGAAGTCTCACGAATTGGAATCCTTTTACCATTTTTCTCTTTCTGGTTATGTTTCTTGACCTTCTAACTCCTACAGGAAAGTTAACCGTGAAGTTTAGTATTGTGATAGTAAGAGTGTGTTATGCAAAATAAAGAACCCTCCTGAAAGACAAGTGTAATAAAACCAGAAAATGTTTTGAATGTTGCAATTTCATTGTATTTTCAGTGTTTCTAAAATGCTCATTGAGTCAACTGTTATACAAATGGCTTTTTCTTTTCTTTTAGCTTTTCCGAATCAATGAAGCAAATCAACTCATGCAGTACGATCAATGCTTAACGAAAGGACCAGATGGATCCAAAATTATGATTACACACTGTAATCAAAACGAATACAAGGAGTGGCAATTCTTCAAGGTATGCAACAGATATATGGAAGAAAATAAATGTTTGGATTTCATACTGGTTTACTTGCGCCTTTAAAAATTTGTTTTATGTATACCTGAAATTAAAGATCAAGTACAAGGTTAACAGAATCCAGTAAATTGTTAATGGGACATTCTCAGAAATACATGCTTGCTAGAAAAATTTCCTCTAGTGAAAGGTCCTTTTATTTAGTGGTTCTAGTTGCTGTCTTCTATAGCAAAATCTTTAAGGAAAACTCCATGAGACTGCCAGAGAGATATTTAGGATTTAGCACATATCTCAGAGGAAGCAAAGAGCATGTCCACTACTAGTGGACAGACTTTGTGAAAGGTTTTAGTGCCATCACCCTCTCTGCTTGTATGCTCTATATCAAGAAAGTCTCTTTATCTCATATATGCTGTGAGAAGATGGCTTAAAGGCTGGAGTGCATTTAGAAGCTAGGGTCAGTACTAGGTCTCATTTTGGGCAGTCTAAATTGAAGTGTTTCTCTGTTTAAAGACTGAAGATACTTTTAAGCCTACATAGAAGCAGGTAAACATAAGATTACTCTGCTTTTTTGTGTTGTCTTTGTCTTCTTCAGTATTTCACCTTCTGTTCATTAGCCATTCTCTAGTAACAATAACATGCTCTGTTCTTAATCCTGGGTGTGGTGCTATTATAATGCTATTGCAAAATCTATAAATTTTTAATAAGGACTTGGAATGTTGGCTGATATACATGTGAGGGCTGCTACAGTCTATTTAGTCATTACATCTGTAAGTCCTCTATTCATGTAAGTTTTGCTAGTGTTACTTTAAAAATGTCTAAGTTTCTATTTCTGTTTGTCTCTTAAAAAAGTGAGACTGAATAAATAGTCTAGGGGTGACGTTATGCTTGGATATAGCTACATATAACTTGATTCCACATCTAAGAAACTATTCCATGTTAATTTTTCTTCAGCTTATATAGTTAGCATGTTGAATATTTATTAATTCATTAGCTCGTTATCTGGATTCTTTATTGTTTGTCTGAAAGATGCAGGCACAGTTGAGTGCAGAAAAATCTATTTGTTATCCTTTAAGCCAGTCTACATTTTCTGGTGTTTGCATAGAGCTAGGAAGTATCAGGTAACATAATGCCATTCCCATCCAGCTCAACTTCTTTGCGCTGCATAGACAGACAAATTTTTTTAAACTTGAAATGTAAAAATCAATAAGCAGTTGCAGGTAAGTGCCAACTTCAGCTCTAATATTCAGCAGAATAATACATAGCAGTTTTTAACTCTCCAGCCATTCTAGCGTGTCCCAGCATGTTACTTGGCTTCTCTCTAAGAATTTCATTTATGCAAGATCCATTTCCTCTACACTAGCACCAGTTGTGTAATTGTTTGCTTATCACCACAAGTTATAAGGAAGCCCAGTAAGCACAGTCTGGGCTGTAGAACAAAACACTGAATGGCTTCTAGAAGGAAAAAAAGGCAGGGTGAGAATGAAAGGACCACCAAGGGTGTGTAACCAAATACTAGGAACTGGGCACACTGCTGTGCAGTGCAGAGGGTATAACTGTTTCCTCTAAAGGTGAAGGTGTAAGGAATGAGACACTTATGGACTGCTGAAAAATGTTGTGGCCTTGTGTGAATTAAGGCTGCAAGGAGGTTTTATCTGGTTGGTCAGTTGTCTGTCTCTGAAACAGCGTGCCAGTTTGGTGAGTGTAGTGTGCTGCTTGAGCACTGAGCAGTAGCAGGGCTTCAGTGCCTGTAAGCAAACATCGAGGACAGGGCTGGTGGTGGTCTGCCTGTTGCTTTTGTTTAGACATCCTGTCTTCTGCAGCTGGAGGACCTCCATATCTGGCCTTACAGCAGGAGCCAAGTATTGATCTGAACCAACATTTAGCTGTGCACATGTGTGTGGGGTGATGGAGAGGGTCCCCTTGCTGTGGGTATCTGTGTGCACGGGACAGGGCTGCAGAGCCCCAGCCCAGCTGCAGTGCCATGAGCATGCTTCTGCTCCCTTCCCCTCCACACTGGATGCAGCCAGTCAGCAAGTCAGGGCTGCCTCTGGCACACGAGGTCAGCAAGTGGGAGAGGAGCCACAGACCAAACACAGGAGACTCCAGCAATGGGAGCATGGTGGGTGTGGAAGGAGACAGATGTGCCAGAGTCAGCCTGAATGTGCCTGGTGCAATGGGTTTGCACTTCCTTAGGCAGCCTCCTGTTGCTCCAAAGCCAGACTTAATTCTGGTGCTCTTTACTCTTCCTTCTGCCAGCCAAACAGGGAGCCAAGTTAGTACTTTTTTATTACCCCTCTGTGATTGTGTTGTGCCATTGCTTTCAGTGAGGGTTTACTGGAGGAGGACCTGCCCAGTGAAGTCCTCATAGAGCTATGCTCAAGAGTTAATCTTTTAGTTTGGTTACAGGATGGATGAAAAGGCTAGAAGCATTTTAGATAGAGTTTTGCTCATTTTGTTAGCAGTTTATTGCCTAAGAGAAACGGGAGGTATCTCAGGTGGAACTACAGGAACCAATGATTTAATATGAAGGCTGCAAAGTGCTAGATTTAACAAATAGTAAAGTGAGTATAGAACTGATCTGTTTTGGGATGCTGAAACTTGGTTTTGTAAATAACTATATTGGAGATGTAAAGAAAATGTTAAAAAACTCAAACAAAAATAAACCCAACACAAAAACCCCACACATTTTCCTGGTGGTTTTGTCTTTCAGAATCTGCACAGATTTACTCACGTTCCATCAGGGAAGTGCTTGGATCGCTCCGAAGTCCTCCATCAAGTTTTCATTTCAGAGTGTGACTCCAGTAAAGCAACACAAAAATGGGAAATGAACAACATCCTTAGTGTGTAGACAGACAAAACCTACCTACTGACGCATTCATTTGTACAGGACTGAAAATAGCCTGAAAACTGCTGCAGTTATTAACTTTGTACAGCTGTGAGCCTCCTGGCTTGGATGAAGGACATAGAGGAACTGTGATTATTACAATAACATTATCATCCGCAGTTAATGTTTACAAAACTGCTTTACCTTAAACTCTGTAGATGTTTACATCTTTTTGTTTCAAGATGTTGGTAAATTAATGTGCTGTTAGCTATGATTCATAGGAACATAGTTAAAAGCGTTGTCTTCTTTGGGATTACACTCAGGGGTCTGAAGGCAGTTTTTTTACACACACTTGAAAAGGTTGGAGTAATCAGATTTTCATAAAACTTGGTGATTATCAACCTGTTGTATATTTTTATTTAATTTTACATCTTACTAAGCACTGCCACAGGTTATTAGCCAGGGTGGCCTTCTCTCACAGTCATGCTGCTTTTTTGGAAGACAAATTTCAACATATTTAGTGCCTCTTTCATTTCTCTCTTTCACAAGGAAAGCATTTGTTGGAAATTTACAGTGGGTTGTTCTGAGCTGTCACCAGGGGTAGAGACCAACCGTACCACCCTATGTAATTACTGTGCTAATGAAGACAAATTTCTATTGCCAGTTTGGCTGCTCTGTTTCGACTGAATGCTTGGTACGGTGGAAGGAAGACTGTCAAGTTTAGTGCTAATGTGGTACAATTTCATGGAGGTAAGCACCCTCACGAATCCAGTTAAGAATTTAAAAGCACTAATTTGCTTGTTTAAACCATGCCTTACATAAAAATAATTAAAATAAGCAACAGAAACAACTAACAAGCTGCACAAAATTATGTAGAACTTGGAAAGAATCAAATACTTCATTTATACTGCTGTTTTGAATGGAAATCACTTAGAGGTGGACTAAATTTTTAATTAGGAAAAAAACATCCAGCTACTTAACACATCTGTGTAATTTGTCAGAAGGACATCTGTCAGCCAAGTTTGGATGGCAGATTTAGATCAAAAAGAGAAATGGAAATCCTGAAATCACACTTGCCCGTACTAATTCTCTTGTTATTTCTGTCATTTGCAACTGTTCCAGAGGGATTACAAACACAAAAGCCAACTGCTTGGTGCTATAGTGTACAGAGTAGAATGTGAAGAAGTTGTTTCAAAAAATGTTCTGGAAATGAGTTGATGGGAACCCCCTTAGGAGTATAAATATTTACTCTGAACAAATAGAGAGGTGGAGGGGAAATGACTTATCCTCACTTCCTTTGTCCAGATTTTGTGACTTAAATGTTGACATCAGTGTACTGATCCCGTAACAGTTATCCCTATAACACGTCACACAATTAAGTATGACTAAATACTTCCCTGAAGGCTAGAATAGCATTGCATGCAGCTTCCATTGATGTTAACAAGGGTTATGTATCATATTTGGTGACGGAGTTGGATCTTTATGGATCTGTCTGCACTGATCTATTAGTTTGGGATCTTTCCTAGTTTCTTTAAACTTCTCATCTATCCTTTCAGAGCTATGAAAAAATAAAAAATAAAGGAGGACGAAACTGAAAAAAAAAAAAAAAAAAAGGAAAAGAAGGTTTTGTGCCGGTACTTGTTCCATGTGTGTGTGAAAACTGACTCCATTTGTGTGTTGGGTAGATTAATTTAATCATACAACTATGCATAAGAGAAAGAATGGTGGCACATAAATTGTGCGGGTGTGCATTTTAAATGGGTATTATGTGCAATTCATTGAAAGCTGATGCTGTATGTGAATATGAATCTGTTTGTGAGACTGAAACCTTACAACACATGAGATCATAAGAAGCTGTTGCTGTAATGACTTTTTCCTACTAGAACTGGCTTGGAAAAAATAATTCCCATATTCTTGCTTTGTAAGTTGAGGATAATATCACTATGCATTTCTACATATTTTATAAATTTGATTTATGCAGATTTTGATACACTGTATGTTTCTGTAGAAATTGTATAAATCTTTAAAAAATTTATTAGGGATAAATCGGGGAAACCTATGTATATCCTACTCATGGGTTGCTTGTTTTTTAGGTGAAGTAAATAAAATATTTGAAATTTTTTGTTTTACTATACTTTTACAGAGTAAAAATGGATTATTATCTTTATAGAAACTCCCATATCTCAAAATCTAGACAACTTCAATGTTACAAACTTACAGATATTGAATGTGGTTTATTTTATCTCGGTACCTTTTGTTGCATCTGTGGGGACTCGGGTTTTTTCCAGTAAAATGAAAACTTGAATTCCCACTGAGAACTGTCACCTGAACATTTTTGGATTTTTATATCACCTGCCCTGATATAATTAGGTAGATTTAATATGCTCATAGAATATGAACTTGAGAGTAGAACCAAAGGTCAGGTCTAGTTTGTAGTTTTTACTGTGTCTTACCTTAGTTCATTTATGTTTCCACCAAGAAACACGTTTCAATCAAACTTTATTTTTTCCTGAGAAGGTTCCTTAGCAAAGGAGGATGTAATTAAATCAGGGCATGAAAGTCACAAGTTCTAAGAGTGAACCTAAGTGCTGAAATCTACAGGGCTTTTTTTACAAATGGGATTCTTGCTTCCCAGCCAAATCTGTCAGGGCACTTTCGAGTATTCAGATTTCAAAAGGCTGTTTTGACAAAACCCTGGAGTAATAGCACAGACTATTCCTGTAGGAAATACCCTTTTATGTATGGAAACAGGGACCGATAGGAAGGAGGGGACATCTTTCTTTATTACCAGAGATCCTGGCACCAGGAGAACCTACAGCATGCTTAGGACAGTACCAAAGACATTGTCCACACTGATAGCATCCTAGAATCAGTGCATTCTCTTTCCCTAATGCCAGTCAATCTCCTTTACTACTGTCTGCTTCTTCCATACCATTTGCCTCCAAACTGCAGTGCCTAAAGCCAAAACTTATCAACTTACTGCTCTAAAACTACATTAAGAAACTTGAGATCTATTACACCATAATAATGCCAAAGATGTTAAAATTTTATGCTTAACTCTTGATCCGTGAGCTTTCTCGCAAGAAAGAGCAAAATATGCCACTGCCTGTAAAAACACAAAAGGTGCTTTGGTAGATTTTGCTGTATATAAAGCACAATTTTCCTTTTACTTTAGAAAACATCAAATTATGCAAGAATCTATGGAGGCAAAGTAATCAGGGGAGTTTAAGAACATGAAGATGAAATAATCTACACTATTCAACACAAACTTTGTTTCTGTAAAAGCATTTATTGTTTCTTCCCTGCTGGTCAGCTTAGGTCCATCAATTGTAATAGGTGAAAAATAACTCAGGGGAAAGCAAATTGGCAATGTTTCTGTTTCTGGTTGTTCTCATTGCTATGAAAGGCACGAGAATACTAGGTCCTGCTGTATTCTGAAATCTTATCCTGCTTACTTATCTGAGAAGTGTCAGTGGTTATCTTCCAGGGTCATATGTACTTTCAGGGAACATCAGAAGTGGTTGCCAGAATTTGGTCCTCTGGCTGTGGACTTTACTTACCCTGCAAGCCTACTCTGAACTCCTGCAGTGTTGAAACAGTAAATTGTGTAGCTTGGCTGGCACTATATAAAACGACTTTCTATGTAGAACAAATCTACTTAGAAAAAGTGATAGGCTGTCCAAAAAATGTAGGTGATTTTGGCTCCCTGGGGTTTTGAATAAAATCCAAAACATAAAGTGGAAGTGACCCCTGAAGTCTGAAACCAGTGTGACCCTCCTGTCACAGGGAGCTTACTCACTGCTGCCTCGGGTGTGTGCACTGGTGTGAGCTGTCTTCCTTGTCACACCCTCAGCTGTGGGAACTGCTGTGGAGCCCAGGAAAGTGGGAAGCAGTGTTTGTGTGGATTTTGCATCCCAGTAACCCAGGTAATGGTTACTAACTTTTTTTTTTTATCTTAAAAATCTAGCCTCTTCTTTATATGGAGGAACTAATGAAGTGTTCTACACGACCATGCAACATGGGGTCTGGTAATAAATACTAAAACTAAGGTGTCTGCACAATCCTTGGGATATTTTACCTCATTGCACTGCTCTGTGGCTTTTCTGAACAACAGTGTGGATGGAGACTCTCCAGGAAAGCAGTGGTCTGTGGTGGTTGGTGGGTCTGAACTGACCCAGCTGAAAAATGCATGTTCCTTCAGTCATGTTCCAACAGGTCAATGAAGGGGACAAGCATCCAAGTCTGTAAGGAGGAGTTAGAGCTCCTGAAATACCAAGATGAAAAGGTTTGTTTGCATGTTAGAGCCTTACTTTTTCTTACCAGTATGCTTCACAGAGAAGAAACACGATTGTTTCAGGGACAAGAAGAGTGTGCTCTCTGAAGTGGAGTGCAGCTAAAGCAGGGCTGAGAGTCCATCAGCGCTCATGAATGCAGGCATTCAGTGTGAAAGCAGATCTGCCTCCAGTGATCTGACATTCAAACAAGTCCGTGATGTTTCTTGTGCAAGAGTAATGTTTCCTGCACAAAAAACAAAAACAAACAAAAAACACCGCATAGCTCTAACTCATAATAAAAAACAAACTAACTAATGGTTGAGATGAGCATGATGGCCGTAGCAGCTTTCTGGCTGAACATCGCTGGGCAAGGGAAAAGGAATGGAGAGATGATATTTTACTTACCTGGAAAGGGCTGCTGGTGGCAGTGTGTGTCAACTAAGAAAGCAGCATGCCCAGACTGCTGGTTAACTACGGCTTTCAGATAAAGAAGCATGGCTTGGAATGGGCTTTCTGAACCACATGAAGGCATTAAGGTGGAAACAGGAATCAAAATACAGCCTTTTCCGCTTGAAATTTGTGGGAGGATTTCCCCAGGAAAATAATGTAGGGCAGTATCTTTCTGGAAGCCCTGACATAAGACAGGAGTAGGTCTTTGTGTACAATGCCTTCTGAATCATCTGTTTGTGGGGATGCATGTTCCCTTCTGTGGGGGTGCATGTTTCCTGAGTTAGACCTACCATGGGAAACAGCATTAGCACTTTGGGAAACAGCTGGGCCAGAGCCATGGAGACTGGTACTGGCATTTCTGAGGGCTGGTGGTGAAAACACCCCACTGCAAGCTGATGAAAATACCCTTCCATACAGCCAGGGACTTTGTCCCACAGTGTCACTCTGCACAGGAGACCCCAAGCCCTGCCTGGCAACGCCAGCTTTGCCAGCCTGAGCCTGTGGGATGGTTGCAGCACTGTCAGAGCCCACAAGGCCATCACAATTGTCCAACAGCTACAAATGCAGTTTTCTATGTTTCTATTTTTCAGACAGCAGAAACTATGGAAGTAAGTGGAACTGGATGAACGTAGAAGCCTTCTGGAAGAGTCTTGTGAGTTCGTAAGAAGTGGAGATTTGGGAAAAGCTGACCAGGAGAAGAAGTGTGCCCAGTTCTGGAAGGGCTTCTAGTCATGCTGCTCTTTCGATTACACTGAGGAATGCACTGAGGTCCTGCCTTCCCTGAAGATGCCAAGGAACCTCTAGACATACAGCTAATCAAACTGGCAATGGAAGGGAAAGCTGGCTGTCCTGTCATCTGGGAGAGAAGGTAAGATAGTGTGGGTGTTGCTGAGGAAAACAATTCTGTAACCCTGTAGCAGAGTGGGGTCTGATTACTATTGATACTAAAGCTATTGAGGATGAAGTAATATTGAATGAGCCATTTCCAGCTGGAGATAAGAAACACTCCTGGGTTGTTGTTTTTTTTTCCTGTAACATTATCCCATTATCTTCCTAAGAAAATTCCCATTATGAGAAAAATGGTGTCCGTGTTCCAGAATTATCATGGGCAAGCTGAAAACTATTTTGAATTAAGATAAGAACTGAACATAACATTAAAACATTAGGCACAGAATAAAAAACATCATGATTAAGATCATAATAAAAGTCCAGGTAGCACAGCAGCCTATCTCATTCAGAGGTCAAAAGGATCTGTGTGGTTAAACAGTGCAGGGCAGAGAGAAAGGATGCTGCAAGGATACTTGTCTAACTAACCTTGTCTCTGCTTCTGGCATTATATAACTTAAGCACTTTCTGACTAGAGATAGAATTTCTATTTAATAGTATAGAATTTCTCCAACTGCTGCTTTAATTTAGGCAGACTTTAGTCATGTGTCATCTGATTTATGCAAAAAAAATTAAGGTTTCTGAAGACGCGTGCTGTCTCTGCAGCGTACTCCTCTGCTGTGACAAATCAGATGTAGGTGAATTATGAAGGCTTATTAAAGGTCTTAATTCCTGAAGGAGTAGTCAGTGCTAGGTCAGTGCAGAGTTCAGCCAGCCAGGAGCTGATTTCAAGGTAGCAGCACTGACAATAACACCACCAACCACTCATTTTTCAAAGGGTCTTTAGAACGTTGTGGTCTTGTCCATATAAACATCATCCTTCCAGCTCTGCTGAAGAAATGATTTATGGGTACAAACTTTACCATTAGATGTCTGGGCCAGGAAATACTGACAATAGCCCTACAACTTGCAGGTGGAATACTGGATCTGCTAGTTATAAGGATTTTTCTGGTGATTGAGTTCATATTCAGTCCTGGAACACCATGAGCCTCTCCAACACTGAGGCTAAGAGAGATAGTTGATTTCAGGATAGTCACAGCAATGTACAGATTCACTTACTAATTGGTGCTGGCCTGTGACAATTAAGTAATTTGAGGAATTTGTGTAGGGAGTCATATTTTTTATCAGGTAGATCTGAATCTTATATTATTCCACAGTTAGGAGACTTAGGAGACTTAATGCATCCCTGAATGGCTGTGTGCATTGCAGAATGCAGCAGTGAGCTCAACATCTGGGCTCTGTTATGGGATTCTTGACTTTGGATTCAATAGGTTAACAGAAAAGTAGATTGGTTGTGATGCACTCATACAAGAGGCCCAGCAATTTTCGGAAATGCAGAGCTTGCTGGATAAACACTTAGCTGTTTCAGGATGTGTAAAGAAATATAAGCCAAAATGAGAAAACAAACAGAAAAATTAATCTATTCTAAGGCAAGTGAAGTGGGATCAGCAACCTTCACCACCACAGCAACTAATCCGTCACTGAACAATATGTACTAGATTATGTACCAAAGTTATAGACCAGATGCCTACAATACACCGTTATGAAAAAGTTCAGTACATCATTGGCTAATCAAAGGTAAAACTCATATTTCATTTTTTTTTCTCTCCACAATCATTTGCAACTCCAGTAGTGTTCTAGGAGTTTTAAAGCCTATCTATACTGAAGTTAGTTCCCAGTTCTGTAGCTGTTCTAATCAAGACACACACACACACATGCATATTTACAATTTTCCAGAGCAAAGGTTTAGCTCTGGAAAAATAAGACCAGCTTTGTAAACAGGCTTTGCTCTTCAATTACCTAGAAAGAGGAAACCTTATATTCTATTCCTCTAGGAAAATGGTAAGGCAATACTGAATATGTGTTTTGTTTGTAACTCTTTTACCTGATAATGCCTAACATGCTATTCGCTTTTCTAGAAAACATTCATTTTGTCTTCACAGAATGATCTGTTACAACTCCAGCATCCTCTCCAGACAAATGTAATATTACCCCATATTACCCATAACTTGAAGGTGTGTTTTTTTCCCCTTCACATGTGATAGAGGATCACATGTTAACATATAATACAATTTGTACTAACACCAGATTTCACATATTTATCTTTCAACACCATGCTGGTTTTACTGTTCTGTCACTTCAGGCTGCAGGCTGGCTTTGCAGATCTTCACTGTTAGCTCTTGTTATTCATGCAAGATCTTCCATGGTAACTTACTTCTTTCATGAGAAGTAGATGAGAAAAGCTCAAGTAGACCAAAGCTACCTATCTCCGTTACCTTAAGGTTTGCAGATTTCTTTCAAGAATATTTACAGCTCTATGGAACAGAATTTGAAATCCCAAGTTCTATTTAGTCATTTGTCCAGCAACTCTGATCTGTACTGTGGCTCCTACCAACTTGTCATGTGGACATTACTGGTCCAAAGCTCTCTGCATCTCCACAGGATGTTTTCTAAAAATTAGTGTCGTATTTGTGACCTTCCATTCATCTAGCACTTAAGACAGTTTTAAGTGAAAAAATATAAAGTACGGTTCAAAGTTCAGCCATTTCATCGCTTGAATTTCCTTAGAACTCTTGGATGAATACCATCTGTCCTGTCATTTTGTTTCAAGTTCTTTTACACTTGGATTTGAGACAGATGCTTCACCATGCCTCTTCCATTAAAAAATTTTGTCGTGAAAACTGCCTGAAAGTCCTCTACAAGCTTTTTTCTAGGCACTGCTACTGTATCTTGAGCATCCATTGTCCCTAGAACGGTTTGGCAGCCATCTTGGTTGTGTGGATGCACAGGCTTTGGGTGAGTTAACTTTCTTCCTAGTAGCTGGTACAGTGCTGGGTATTTGATTTAGGGGGAGGATAATGTTGATAACACTGATGATTCACTGAGCAGTGTGTACACTTAGTCAAGGACTTTTCGGCTTCTCCTGCTGCCCTGACAGCGAGGAGTCTGGGGGTGCACAAGAAGCTGGAAGGGGACACAGCTGGGACAGGTGACCCCCACCACTGACCATAGGGATATATACAATACCATAAGACTCAGCATATAACTAGGGTGAGAGCTGGCTGAAGGACACTCTTTGGAAACTGGCTGGGCATTATCTGGTTGTTTTTCATTTGCATCACTTTATTTCTTTTTTGTTATTTTCCTTTTTAGTATAATTTATTCATTTATCATTATTTTATTTCAATTATGAAGCTGCTTCTATCTCAAGGCATAAGTTTACTTACTTTTACCATTCCAATTCTCTCCCCCATCCCACCGTTTGGGGGAGCGAGTGGCTGAGTGGGGCTTGGTTGCTGGTTGGAGTTCAGCCACAACAGATGTGTCTGAAAGTTGTTAGTCTGTTTTCTCATGTTGCTCTGATGCTCTTTTGCTTTGCCACATCTTGATGTGTCTGGCCTGTTGATGTGCGGGGTTTTTTTGGCTAACTGGTTTAGAAATAACCTGAACTTCCTAAAAACTGCTTTCCTACATTTGTTATTCTCTCATTCTTCCTCTTTATCCACCTCAGACTTATTTTTTGGTGGTCTTTTGGTCTGCTTTACTGTGTGGGATGTCTTTATGCTGGACGTCTAGTGCAATGTGAGAGTTGTCCCCAATGCCTGCAACCATTTGGGACATCCCTTTTAGTTTTGGTTTTAGACCTCCCAGTTCACCTCCAGTGAGTTATTTTGTAAGTTTGTCCATATTGAACACTGATGTGAAAAACTAATTTAACTTTTCTCCTATCCCTTACCCTTCCTGAACATTCCCCTTACACTTTGATTACTTATTAGTCCTTTCCAGCAAGTGCTCACAGATGAGCATTATATGAACTCCCTGACCTGATACATCATACTTTTTAAAGCTTAATTTGAAAGCAATAACTTTCATGTACTCTTTTCCTTTATATTGAACATCCTTCTTAACAAAAGGACAATATATGTTTGGGGTTTTTTTTAATGTTAATTATCTTTAGTCATGACATCATTCTCAGTTGATAGATCAGCCCAATGCAGAGCTTTTGGTGTGCAACTTGTAAGGATACTTGAAGGGTTGTATTTTGTTTCAATTGTAAAAAAAATCCCCAAACATTTCAAACAATCAAATTAGTCAATTTACTCTGACCTTACTCCTCCACTGCAGAAAACTTAAATAATCTTATCAGAAAAACTTCATGAAGCATCCCTGTCCTGCCCAGGGAGAGAATGTTAGAAGTGAGAGGATGTGCTGGTGCATTTCTACAGGGAAGTCTGAACAGGATGTGGTAACAAGATCAGCATGATCTTGGATACACACTGTAACAGGGAATTGCCTCTAGATGGAAGAATTTTTGAGTTAAGGATACGGGTGCTGTAGGACTGCAAATTCTACAGCAAAAAAAAAAAGTTCTTGAGCACTGAAGGTGCTGTGCATAAAACCACTGCTTCTCACTTCTAGTTTATGTCTGCAGCTTTGTGAAATCTGAGCCTGAAAAATGGAGCCATTGATGTCACCTGTGCCAAGTTATCTCTGGCAGGTCCAACATGTAAAACAGCAGCTAATCCTTCTGATGCTACTTAAGTATCTCAGGGGCAGGGTGGGGAGGAAAAAGCAACTCTGGGTTTCTAAGGCTCTCAAAGATTAACACCTACTCCAGTATAAAAATGTTTGAATTGCCTTTACAGTTACTTAATTTCCATGCTTACAAGAATATAGTGTTTTTCTCAAGCCTCTTGTTTCAGAAAGTGCTGTTATCTTTGACCTATCCAGTGACATTTACCATAGTAAAGTCCTGAATGCATTTTTTTATCTTACACATAATACAATGATGGGATGCAAACTTACTTCATAAGCTAATGGACAATGGGGAAGCATTTGAAACAAAATCTTGGAAGCCTGCCCTTTATATTACTTAATTTTTAGACATTACACATTTCAGGGCTGGGCTTTCAAGGGCTAATAAAAGTTATTTCCTGGAATTTAGCTCAACAAATTAAACTTAAGCTATTTAGTTTAGCTGCAGGATCTCAAATTCCCCAGCTGAAAATTGCTAGGTATCTAGATTTAATTCTTTATATATGCTAAAATAAAATAAAAAATGAAAGCCAAGAAATAGTATAACTGGTGACACTGTTATAACCATGAACAGAAACATATCAGGAGCACTTCTCTTTACAAATGCCTTCTCTTTCTACAGGAATCTACTGGCATGTGTGGAGATAACATTCCAACATTTTTCAGGCTGTTCTGCAAGCTGTGTATTTCATGAGAAGCCACTATTACTAGAGCCAGGGGGAGAGAGAAGTGGGCAACATCTGGGAAGACATGCCTCTAACCACATCTGTCTTATAGCCAAGGCCAGTGACCCTTGAGCTCTGAAGAGAAAGTTAAAACATTCACTCATTATCAGCTACTTTGCCAAAACAAAGACTTGTGCTTCAGCAGTCTGGGGAAAGAAGATAATCCAGGAGTAATTACCAAGAACTTCACTACTTAGAGATTTTTTTTTCACTCATGAAGTAACACAGGAAAACGATACTACAAGGAAAGCATGAGTTTTAACTAACAGTAGTGGATGTGGGAGAGGAAATCAGTTAAAGGAGTTTAAGTGACAGCAAAAGCTCCAGGAGTCAACACGTAAGGGACTTGCCCATTTTGCAGTAACAGCAAGAGCCCAGGAACACTGCATGTTCCCATAAAGGATTCCAGCATTCTGGGGGTGCCCAGCCTCTCAGAAACATCATCAATACAGAGTCATGTACAACATTTTATTACAAAACTGTTAAAAAAGTAATACAATGCAACAAAAGACTACAAAATATAAGATCAGCTATTAGGCTACCTGTTTTACTTAGCTAAAAAGAAACACCAGGCTATCAGTCACTGAATTTCAATAAAACCATTAAATATGCAGAAACAGCAGAAACATTCAACAACTTTTTTTCCAAACCAAACTGTAGCAGCCCTTGGCTACTGTTTACATTATAAATTGAAGTCTCCCTACAAAGAACCACATAACCTATACACAATTCTGTACAGATTTTTATACTGAAGCTAACAATGAGCTGCACTTGAGTTCACATTCTTAGCAAAATATTGGATTCTGAGCATAAATCTTTACAGCAGGACATTCATTTATTCTTCGTCCTCATCTTCTTCCTCCTCTTCCTCCTCCTCATCCTCTTCTTCCTCCTCCTCCTCTGGTTCTGCTTTCTTCTTAGAACCTGCAGGCCTACCTGGGCCCTTTTTTCCTCCATCACTCTTGCTCTTGGCACGATATGCTGCAATATCCTGCAAGAAAAATACTGTTAAGTTGCTAGCAATAGAACACTGAAGACAGATTTGTACTGCTTTAGTATTTAAATACTACTGTACTGCATAGATCAGATACAGTGCATGCAAAAATGCAGAATTTCCACCTTGGAACTTTCATGCTTACATCTTTAAACAAAAGATGCAATGCAGACAGTTTTAAGAATTTTACAACCACAGTACTTCGGAGTCTGACTATATTTATTTTAGCAAGCAAGCGACTGTTTTCAGGTATTAAGGCATCTTAGTGGTAAAACCTCTGACATACAAATCCCACATCCAGGTTCACTGTAAGGGTTCCAGATACCTGTCCCTCCACACCTTTCCCTGTATTCTAAAGCCTGACAGATGCTGACATAAGCATTAAGAATTTTAAGACCCTTATGGTTTGGGTACAAGACACTAGTCACATATCTACAGTGAGCTCCACAACTTTAACTTTGTTTTATTACTTTTACTTGCCTTTTCATATTTTTCCTTTAGTTTTGCAGCCTTCTGTTCATATGGCTGTTTATCTTTGGCCGACTGTTCGGACCACATTTCACCTAATTTCTTGGCTGTATCTCCAATAGACAAGCCAGGATGATCATTTTTGATTTTCGGACGGTGTTCAGAACAGAAAAGGAAAAACGCAGATCTACATCGAGAAACAATGATTAAAGTTAAGTACCAAACTATTAAAATTAACACTTTTTTCTGGGGTGGGGGAGAGAGTCATAGAAACACTCACGGTGGTCTTTNTCTTAGCAAAATATTGGATTCTGAGCATAAATCTTTACAGCAGGACATTCATTTATTCTTCGTCCTCATCTTCTTCCTCCTCTTCCTCCTCCTCATCCTCTTCTTCCTCCTCCTCCTCTGGTTCTGCTTTCTTCTTAGAACCTGCAGGCCTACCTGGGCCCTTTTTTCCTCCATCACTCTTGCTCTTGGCACGATATGCTGCAATATCCTGCAAGAAAAATACTGTTAAGTTGCTAGCAATAGAACACTGAAGACAGATTTGTACTGCTTTAGTATTTAAATACTACTGTACTGCATAGATCAGATACAGCGCATGCAAAAATGCAGAATTTCCACCTTGGAACTTTCATGCTTACATCTTTAAACAAAAGATGCAATGCAGACAGTTTTAAGAATTTTACAACCACAGTACTTCGGAGTCTGACTATATTTATTTTAGCAAGCAAGCGACTGTTTTCAGGTATTAAGGCATCTTAGTGGTAAAACCTCTGACATACAAATCCCACATCCAGGTTCACTGTAAGGGTTCCAGATACCTGTCCCTCCACACCTTTCCCTGTATTCTAAAGCCTGACAGATGCTGACATAAGCATTAAGAATTTTAAGACCCTTATGGTTTGGGTACAAGACACTAGTCACATATCTACAGTGAGCTCCACAACTTTAACTTTGTTTTATTACTTTTACTTGCCTTTTCATATTTCTCCTTTAGTTTTGCAGCCTTCTGTTCATATGGCTGTTTATCTTTGGCCGACTGTTCGGACCACATTTCACCTAATTTCTTGGCTGTATCTCCAATAGACAAGCCAGGATGATCATTTTTGATTTTCGGACGGTGTTCAGAACAGAAAAGGAAAAACGCAGATCTACATCGAGAAACAATGATTAAAGTTAAGTACCAAACTATTAAAATTAACACTTTTTTCTGGGGTGGGGGAGAGAGTCATAGAAACACTCACGGTGGTCTTTTAGGAGCATTGGGGTCCTTTTTCTTTCCCTTCTTCTCGCCTTTGGGAGGAACATAGTTTTTCATCTCCCTGTCATAACGAGCTTTGTCTCCTTTAGCCATTTCTTCAAACTTTCCTTTTTCCTTGCTTGACATTGTCTGTGGGCACACGGAGGGGAAAGAAGAGTCTGGATGAGATAAAGCAGCTACTGACCCACTAACGCCTAAGCAGCAGCTGCTACCAGGGATCTTTTCCCAGCAGCCCGCAGCAGGGGTGGGGGCTGGCCCGGCAAGGGCTCAGCACGGCTCGGCTCGGCCCCGCTCACCTTCCACCGCTCCGAGCACTTCCGCGAGAACTCTGCGAAGTTGACGGATGAGTCCGGGTGCTTCTTCTTGTGCTCCTCGCGGCACGTCTGCACGAAGTAGGCGTACGAGGACATCTTGCCCCGCGGCTTATTGGGGTCGCCTTTGCCCATGGCGAGGTCGGCGGCGGGTCCCTGTGGGAGGGGGTGGGTGGAGAGGCGNAGCAACCCGACCCGCGGCGCCCGAGAACCCGCCCCCCGCCTCAGCCCATTGGCTGCCGCGCCGGTTCAAACTGCCCGAAGCTCCGCCCCCTGGCGCAGAGGCCGGGCGTGATTGGCTGTCTGCCGCTCTAACGTCAGCGGCTGAGCTACTCCCGGGCTAGGTCGAGCGCGAGGGGGTCGTTGGCGCTCATACCCGTTGGAACCGGTTGGGGTGAGGAGAGAGGGGGGCGGGGCTGGGCGGAGCGCACTGGGCGGCGATTGGGGGAGAGGGACGGTTTAAAAAACCGCGGGGTCCCCGCCATTGGCCGGCGGGGGCTGCGGCCGATCTGATTGGGCGGGGCGCGGGGGGCTGCAGCGTGGTTTAAAAATACAAAGGGAGCGGGGCCGGCGCTGGGCTGGGCGGCGCGCCGGGAGTGCGGCCGGTCCTCAGCTCTGCCTGCCCCGGCTCGGGGGTGGCCGAGGCAGCAGTGCCGCCCTCTCTCTCTCTGTCCTTCCCTCCGTGGGGTGGGGGTCTGGGAGGCAGCAGCCGCTGGCTGGGCTGAAAGTTGGGTTTCGGCGCCCAAGTAAGCGCCGTTCCTGGGGCCCCCGAGCCGGTCCAGCCCACCCCGACGTGGGGTAGGGGCTGCGGTGGTGCCCGCCCCCGGCTTCGGTCCGGGGTTCCCCGCGGAAGGAGAGTGTCTGGTTTGTAGCGATCCCTGGGCAGAGAGAGCTCCTGCTCCCCTCTCCCAGGCTGGAGGGATTTGGAAGAGCCCGGGGCTGCTTGTGAGGTGGGTTCCCCCACTCAGGCCGGGGCAGAGGCACCGGAGCTGAGAAGGGAAGGTGTCGGCTCTCCGAGCTTAGTGCTCTCTGTAAGCAAGCTGCAGCAGTGGAAAGCATGGGACCCAATCTCGGTAGAACTGAGGTTTTAACGCGGACCACACCTGTGGTTTGCATTAATGCTTTCAAGTGTGCCGCTAGCAGCAAACCTTTGGGTTTGGGGAGAAAACTGACGTTTCCGTACAGTCATTTATACTGCCGTGTGACCCCATGGCTTGATACTGGTTTTGCTTCTGTTGGTTTTCTCCTGTCTGATTATTTTCATCTCGTTCTCTACTTTGGATAACTATCCTTAGTTATCTAAAACACTCTTGTTTTTTCAGGTGTAATTTACAGCCCTGGTGGAAACCAGGTTTCTGCTTTTTGTTTACTGAAGATGTGATGCCTTCAGTTGAGCTTTACTCATGTTAAGCTTCCTTTATGGTAAGAAAATACAAATCCCTAAGCTATGGGAGAGTATTGAGTAGCTGCAGATGTGAGAGTGGTCAATGTCTTGATCTTCCGTTGCCCTTATTCAGAGCTGCTCAGTATAAGAAAAACTCGATCAGGTGCAGTTCTTTAAGCCCTTCTGCCTTCCCTTCTGACAAGTACAGGTTCACGTGGAACAGTTCACTAATGTGGTAGTAAATGCCTCCTTTATCCCTTTCATTTTAAACTTCGCGTGTTTGCCCAAACTGCAGCCCTAAAGGCCCAAATCCGCTAAGAAGAGGGTAATTGGGAAGTAAATTGACAGAGCAGCTCACAGATATGCATTCCCTCTGCAGATGTCAAAACCTTCACAAGTTAGTTATCCAAAATCTTCTATCAGTTCGCTTATGTGGCTATTACTTTTGATAGTATTTAGCATACAACGCTTAGCCTTCTTTACCTTCTAAAATAAACATTTTCATGGGGAACGTTTCATGTTCCAATTTGGGCTTGTTATTACTGTATTCCACTGCTTCTCTGTGGCAAATTAATGTTCTTAGTTCTGTGTAGGTCTGTCTATCCACTTTGCAGAGAGTTGTTTTGTCATGCAGCTTTAAAAATGCCTTTACTTCATATTTTACATGGAAAGTGCTATTTTGTTTGATGTGTTAAGCTGCCAGATGGGTCACTCATTTACTTAGTGTTAAACCAGCTCTATGTAACAGCTTCTTGTGAAGTGTTTTCTAGTTAATAAAGCAATTTTGTAAGAGGTGGTAGAAGTTTACAATATTGGTGTGTACTGAGTGAATCAGTACAACCATTGTTTATCTGTGGTGTAAAAGCATTCCTTGCTTGCCAGATGGACCTAGACACTCTCTGTCAGTTATTGGAGGGTAGGGAAAAAAGCTTTAGGTAAGTTTTAGTAATATTTTCACTCTTTTAACATTAATATAGCACGTTCATGGAAAAAAATTACTTTGGAAGAGTCTTTGGAAATTGTGTGATGTAACTGTAGTATGGCTTCCTCTGTTGTATCTGTTTTTATATCTGTTCTAAGAATACGAAGAAAATTACTGTGGAAAAGCAGGTGGGGTGAGAAAGTGTAATTATTGCTCTGGGAAAAAATGAGATCTGCCTTTCAAATTATTTAATCAAATGTTTTAAGAAAGAAATTAGGATCTATAAATGTTCTTACTTGGAAAAAAAAAGCTTTTGTACACTTTACTGGATCCATAGAGTGTTACATCATGCTGTCTCATACAATACAGGGCACATAAGAAACCAAAGAGTTGTACTCCTTAACATCTGTCTGTCCTTCAACAAGGAAGGCAGTATTGAGAATTTTCCATGCTTGAACATGATACTGGGAAGCTTCCCACAGCAGTGCCAATGCTGAAAGCCCTACACAAGAATGCTGATGTTAGGAATTTGTCATTCCCAAAGCCATGCCTTCCTCCCAGCACCCTTGTGCCTGGAAAAGTGCTTCTCTGCTTCCACAATATACTGTTACTGTTTTTCATTGTGCCACACTGTGCCTTTTCAGACAAAAACACGATTTCTGTCTCCAGAGATTGAGTCACTGTTACTCTTCTAGAGCAGTGATCTATGCAGTATTGACTTTGGTCGGTACGCGTGGTTAATTTATTAACCACATGTGCATGACAGTTGTGGGGAAGAAACATAAACTCCAGGACTGAGAGTTCACTTCAGTGTGAATAATTCTGCTCATGAAACCACTCTTAAGTTTTATAGTTCCCTGCCTTTGAGCCCTTCTGAGTTTCTAATCTGCTCCACAATTTGGGGTGCTATTTGTTAACTTGGCCCAATCTCCAGTAAACTGCAGGTGAGGAGAGAGAAGCAATGAGACCAGAAATGCTGGATAGAAGGTAGAGAAAAGTCTATATGGGTGAGACCGGGTTACGGAGCCGAGAAATGGATTTAAAGAAAAGTGTGTCACGGACAACAAAAATGTGTGATGGGAGTGATACTGCTTTCAGTCATACTGTATCTCTTGGCTTCTGTGGGCTGCTTCTAGAGCTTTTCTGGATAGTGGTGTCAGTGTGGACAAAGCAAGGAAAGAAAGGAACAAAGGCCTCTTATTTGAATTACATCATCAGTGGATCCATTACAACAGATACTGTTCAGCTGCGGAGATTGCAAACTGCAGCTGTATGACCTTAACTGACTAAACTTTCATTCTGATATAAGTGTACTTACGTAGTGATGCTGTCAGTTTTAATTCAGTCAATTGGATAAGGAAGCTCTACTGGTCACTTCCCAGAAAACCTCCTACTAGCCAAATTCCTGTATGGAATATGCCTTAATGTAGCCTAATGGTAGTAAGATTCTGCCTTGGAAAGTTATCAGTCTTGATTGATAGGCAGTTTCTTCTTCTGGACCTGAAAACTCATGAATAATGAAAGTGAGATAAAACTGCTCTCAGTTTTAATCAAACCAAACTTCACTAATAGGAATAATGGAAGATGTTGAAAGAAAGCGAATTTAGCTTTAATCAGCAGGGGTTTTTTGTTACAGAAAAAAAATTAAAATTCAAGACACAAAAGGCATTTAAGTAGGTCACTGCTTTGAAAACCCTTTTCCCTTTGCGAATTACAAAGTCTACAGACAGCAACAATGTTGAAGGCCTCTTTTTTGTCAGCATCTCTCACAAGATATATGGATGAAAATCAAAAATCAAAACTATTTAAGCTACTGCTTACCTAAGTTCAACACAAAACTTAATTCTTTGTTGTGTTCCAGTTATAAGCAGTTACTTTCTTTGTACTTTGATAATAACACATATAACTGCTGCTGCCTAAAAGTTTATAAAACTGGTATCTCTGTCAATATCTTAAAGAATTGCATTTAAGATAATGCATTTAAACCCAGTTTTTCTGGTGTTGTATAACATGTAAATAATACATATGTTGTAAAAATGAAATATATTTATCCTTTAAACATTAGGGTTTTATTATGCGGGCCATTGTAAAGCCTGCATAACCAGTTATGCAGCTCATAGGCAAATGCAGCTGTGTTAGTTACACCAGGCTGAGTTAGTCTGAAAGCTTAGGAGCTTATTTTGACTTTGTGCTGTGTACCCAATACCTAAAACAAAGGCAGCCTGCATGAGACACTATCCAGGACAGCTGCAGAGCAAAGGCTGAAACTGCAGTGGTCATATGTTAAGAAATAAATACAACAAATCTTTTCTGGTACTAACACAGATAATAACAATAATATCAATTCCTGTCATAATTGTTACCTGAAATTTTTCAGTCTTACTTTGACAATATTTTTTTTTTGCATTAGGTTTATAAGCTTTTAACTTTTTTTTAAATCTTTTTTGCTTTTCTATTCACCTGGCTTTCACTCACTTTCTTGTTTACATTCAAGTAATACTCGTGCAACATTTTCCTCTCAAAGTATTTTAAAAATTTCTTTGTTTTGCTATACTGCTAATACCTTTTTACATGTATGAGAAAAAAGCACCAATTTGTCTTTATATATTGGAGAGTTTCACAGGCAGCTTAGAGGGGCTCTGAAATAGTGGGTAGTCCTTATTTACAGTAAGAATATGGTTTAAATGGGTAAAAAAAGTTTCTATTCTTCTCTCTCCACCCCTAAACTCTTCTAGTGTGGGGAAACATTGGTCCTTTGCCTGAAACATATACACAACGTACTCTTAAGAAATGAAATTTAATTGCCAATAAAATTTTTCTGTCTCTTGTGAATTGGAGAGTATAGTTTGAGAACTCTTTTTTCTCCTTCTAAGCTATAAGACAAAGGGTTGGACTGCATCTGGCCCTGGAGGTGTGGCATCCAGTGAGGAGATCCAAAGGGGCTGTAGTCACAGTCCAGCTTCTGAATAGTCGTGTTTGACACTAGCTGCTGTTGCTTGCTGCTGCCAGAATGAAACACCTGTCAATCATGGTGACTTACAAATATTGATACATTTCTACAGAACAAACCAGAATGCTTTGTTTGTACCTTTGTCCAGTCTGAGGGACTGTTTCCTTCTGTGGTCATGTGGGCTAGCAACTTAAAATGAGGCTGAACCTGACAGTAAAATCTGTTTTCTATGTCACTGCAGCTCTAAAGGCTCCTGGGAAAGAGAAAGAATAGTGGGAGTTGACAAGGCTCTGCATCCTGGGCTGCAAGAGGAAGAAGCCAGCAGAGATAAGCAGGTTTGGCAGGTAACAACCCGGTACCTCCTAAGCACTGTGATATTCGTCAACACTGGTCTTTGTCTTGCATCCAGGTAGTGGAAAAGTTTAAATTCATTTCAGTGGGTCTCATTAAACTTAAATGGATCTCAAGTGTTGGTCATGTGGCGTGCATCCTGTGCTGTTGTTAATGTAAACATTGCTGGGAGAATAAATTATACTGTTACTTCTGGCAACTAGTACTGCGATAAGTGTCATAGAAATGACCACAGGATACATAGGTGGTCTGAGGCTAGAAAGAAAATGCTCATGAAGCTTTGAACTTGTTGATTGAATCATCAGTCTAATTTTTAATCATGGTTCCCATGGGATTTTCCATCAACTGGTGATACAAATGTATCGTTGCCTTACAGTGCCCCATTGCATACGCTGCTCTGTACTGTTAAAGTACTTTACAGTAACAGGGGAGGTTGTTTCACAGCTATTATGCTAATAGAAAATGTGTCTGTGTGTAATACCAGTCAAAAGCTAATGCTTCTACTCCAGAGCCCCAATTCTTGTGGAGAAAAAACAAACAAACAAAAAAAAACCAAAACAAAACAAAAAAAACACCAAACTTGAAGTTTGATAATAAACCTGTGAGCCAATGGTTTATCCTCATCATTTAGTGTGACAGTGTGGGAAGTTTAAGTAGAAGGTCTCCCTAAATACTGGCAGGGATAAACACCTGCTGCAAATGAAAAAGAATCAGGGAGTAGCACAGTTCTGCATTTGAAGAAATAAATGGAGAAATTTCAAGTTGTTTCCTGTCAAAGAAAGGTTTGCTTATTCAAAGCTATGGAGAAACTAAATAGCAGCCCAAAACATGTGTCTTCCAGTTTTTAAAAGTTGAAAAACAAAAGCATCTGTATCTGTAAACTCTCAACTTCAATGTAAGCCTTTAAGAGAGAAACCACGCTGATGAATACACTCCAGTTCTCAGCCTTGGTCATATTATGCAATTTTTATGTTGCTACACTTTATACTACTAATTAGCATTTATACGATGCTAAATTATTGTAATATGCATAAATACTAAAAGTAGAGAACTCATTTTCTAGTAGTTAAGGCTTACTTTCTAAAGATATGATTCATTTTTGAACAGATTTCCATGATGTAATTAGAAACACAGAAAATTGCACAATAAAGAGGTGAAAGTTATGAGGTAAAATATCTGTATTATTATTTTCCTAATTCTGGCATAATTTACAAGATTATGTAAAATCCTGCTCCAGCAGTCACTTTTGGAGAGATATAAGGAATTTTTTTTAGTGCCTGTGAATAGTTGTAATAGCAAAGTTGGGTCTCATTTGTGGTGTTTATAAAGTTAATAAATATTAAAACCAAATACTTGGATAAAGAAAAAAAAACAAAACACCAACTTCTAAGCCCGTATTTGTTTAAAACCTTTAATCTTGAAACTGGAGGGTGAGGTTCTCTTTTTAGTGTTCTGTGGTTTAGGATATGTCCTTCAGCAGAGTCAGACATACCTTCACAACTGTCAAGACTAGAAACTTTATCAGTATAATAGCTGAGACTCTAATATTAATCTTTCAAGAAAAGAAGTTGAGGTTTGAGAGTATTAAAGATGAACAGCAATATCTAATAAAGAAGCAATGCTTTTCATCAGCTGCTGTGTATTAAATATGAATAATAGCAGCAGGTACTATTCAAACATAGGAAGGTAGTACATTCTACCTGGTGGCCATTTTTGGTGACAAACTTTGCAAAACATTTTAGCTGATCCTCCTCCCATAATATTTCTCAGTTAAGAGTTTATTGTCAAGTAATATTAGCAAAAACCAACTGCAGTTCAGAACTATTGTTATCCTCAAGTTTGTTGGAGTATAAGCCTGTCTATATCTTTTACCCAGAAGGAGCCCTGCAGGAGGTCAGGAAAGCATTTAAACCCCAAGCACGTGTGTAATTTTATTAATGTTATTAATTTTTTTTTTATAAAAGTGTCTGCATTAGTATCAGACTCTTGTTTTTACTAAGGGAATCCACATATCTAACTGATGGCTTGGTGGAAGAAGTGTTCACCTGTTCCCAAGAGGCACTTAAAACCTGCTGTTAACTTCAACAAGAGCTAAGTCAGACCTAGAGATGGTTATAACAGTACTGCAAAGACAAGGGCACTCAAAGAGGCTTTAGAGCTACAGAAATTTCCTATTTTCCTTTCTGTAAAATGAATCAGACGATGACATGGGGGTGTAACAGAACACTGTAGTTTCCAGGATCCTCTGACAAAACCATGAAGATGGTGTAGTATGTGTTATACAAAGCAAGAGGTTAAAGCCATTGTCAAATCTGAATTCTATAACAAGTGCAAAATGCAAGACTGTAGCACAGAGTATATACAGTGCTTTTGTGGTGTCAAGAGTGCATTAGAGACCAGCAAAATTTACTGAAAAGATATGACAGTTTATCTTACAAGGAGAAAAAAAATCTGAGCAAGGTTTTTATTTGATTTCCAAGGATTGAAAAATAATTCTTAAGCAATATACTACATTGGTCTGTTACTAGTAGTTAAATTTCCATTGCATTACAGAAAACCTCTAGGTGTGATACTTTTCCACAGTATGTTCCAGATAGCTGCTTCACCTTTCTGAAGAGCATGAGTGATGATTTAGTGGGGTCTCCTTCCCACTGTGCAATCTCATATAATGTGAAACAAAATGTTAATCAAAGCAACCTGGATGAACAAGAGATCAGTGACTGTGAAACAAGCAGATGGAGGTGCACTTGGGTTGAGTGGAGGCTTTTGAAGAGGAGAAGGAAGGGTGTTGAAACTGAGGGGTACCTAAGGCAAAGCTGGAGGTTGGCTTCTCTGCTTCTGTGTGGTCACTGTGTTTGAGCTCTCTCTCCTAACTCGTCCATCATTGCTTAAGTCCACCAATGAACAATATGTCAAGTACATTTCACAAAGAACATAACTTTTGCACCTAAGAATGATGCCTTCTACCAGAAGATCCTTTGATGCTTCCTGTAACTAATGGCTTATTGTGAAAGAGAATTTGCACAAACCATTAAGGGGACTGTATTACAAAACTTTAAAGCTTTTACAGTACATGGGTTTATCGGTTTTAATTCTAAATTATTCTTAAAATAATATGTGTAGTTTTGGACTTTCTTTACTCTTTAAATCTTTTAATAAAAGCCTGTGTTATATATACTCTTTCATACATCTTGAGTTTCCATTGCACAAGGCCAAATGTTTAAAAAAGAGAGACTGGCTTCAGCTGGATTCAGACCTGGAAATAATTCTGGTTAAAGTTATGATTTTTTTTTTTTTATTACTGCACTTCTTGAACCATATACAATAAGTTCTATGTGTATTAATACAGGTAAGGTTTTATTATACAATTAATTATCTGAAATTATATTTTAACTATTCTAGCCTAAAACATGTAAAGAAGTAAAAAAAAATAACAGTTTGCAGGCAAGTTCCAATGTTCCTATGCTTTTGGTCTATGCTTTAACAAACTTGGACAATAAATTGGAAGCAGAGCAACAGGCAGTAGCAGGTTAGGTGGTGCTGGAGTGGGAAAGGAAAATGAGGTATTTCAAAAAATTCAGAAAGAAAAGGGAAAATAAAAAGAATAGCACTTATTCCTAATAAGGAAGGCAAGATTTGATCACTGTTTATCACAGCCCATGAATGCTTATCGAGTAGGCTGCTTTTTTATTAAAACCACCAGGGTGTGTGGTGGAATTTGCAGAGTTTTTCAAGTGTTTTAAAGGAATCTTTTTTCACTGAAGTAGTTACAATACATAACAAATAAAATGTGTATTTGCTGAGAAAAATGTATACCAGTAGTTTTCTTTATTATTCCTTTTGCTAACAGGATAATTTCAGCTGAACACAAGTGCACTAATGTACCCTTGGACTTCAAGTGAGTGATACCTGCTGGGGAAGGGAATCATCCTCCCCAGCTGAACTTTATGCCATGGACAGGCATACAAAGTTGCAAGCCACATTTATCTTCCAGGATTGATTACTAGTAATATGTTTGCAATGTGCTTGCAATATATCCAAGGTGATGTATCTGATTATCATTCTTCTCTCTCAAATTACAAAACACATCAATCAAAAGCTAACAGGAGCTGGGACATATGGCATCTCAGAGAAGCACAAGCTGCTAGGCTCCCACCTGTGCCTGGCCTGCATCAGTGCCAGGAGAGGCCACTGAGTCCCGCTGACTTTAGAGCCTGGGAGCTGTGAATTCAGACAGACTTTTTGGGATGCTGTGGTTCCTGCTCTTTCTGCATGTCACTTGCAAGTCATCCATGCTGTGTTCTTGGCATCCCCAAGGGATATAGATTACTGTTGCCTTCTGTACTACTCAGCTCTGCTGTGAGTACTAGCAACATGTCATGTACAGGGTAGTTGGCTTGGAGCTGCTCTTTCCTTTCAACTGATTTAATTTTTGAAGTTGAATCAGTATATGGTTGCAATGCTGCATGTTTTTATGTTTATTTAAAATATCTCCCCATACATGCTTTATTTATATCCAAATACTTAAGGTAGCCAGTACCAGAGTTTATGTTAAAAAATTGTAATTTTAGACAACATATTCCACAATGATTTTTCTTTTTATTTCATGTAGCCCAAGCTTCATGGAAGTTTGCAAATCCATTTTGTAGTAAGCTCTGTAGTAAGTAATACTGTCTGATAAGCCCATGTAGCTGCACCTCTTTGTATTTTTCATCCCACATGTGATGCAAGATTAAAAGTGACATGATTTCTTTGTTACTGTAAGCAGGCATTCACACCAAATGAGGTGGCCATCCCCAATCACACAGTCCTGCCCTTCTACTGCACCATCCTGTGTGCTGGGGCATCCTGCAACTAAGCGGTAAAGCAGATCAGGATTAAATCTAAACAATTTTTCTTGTTGCTAGTCTAGTTGGAACCCAATAGAGTTTGCTGTGCAGCCACAGAAGTGTTTTTATGAGCACAAAAAAGCACAGGGCACAAGTGTGGAAATAAGCAGCTTACAGCAGAAGCAGAACCATCTTCCTGAGTCCCACAACTCTCTTATTGTGACCTAATCATGAAACTACGATACTACTTTACTTGAAATTATACTTATAAATTAGCATCTTGGCAAGCACGGCTGCGTAACGTAATCAGGCTTTTAACTGCTCCCTAACTGTACAAAGAGGATCAGAAACATTTAAAATGCACAAATTACCTTTCGATCAAACCAAACAACAGCAGCCAGACCCAGATTGACATATTTTATGCTCACACTAAGGTCAAATCCATCTGAGGGGGGAAAAAAAAAAAAAAGGACCTCAAAAGACAGAGTCTGAGAGTCTAGAAATTGCTATTCATGACCCAGATTTCCACTGAAGAATTCCTGGAACTCACCCTTGTCCCACTTTTCCCAGATCATGCTTCCTATATTCTCAAATTTTAAGGTCTGCTATGATTGTTATTGGGTTTTTCATTCTTTTTTATCTTAACATTACAGTTTTCTAAACTCTGAAATTACAAGAAACCCAAAAAGTGAGTTAAACCTTTGCTGCCTGAGGTTGCTCAGCAGCAGAGCATGGAATTAAACTTAGGCATTATACAGTCTTCAGCTTGGCTGGCAACAAAGCGGAGTTCAGTATTTTTGCCAGCTCTCCTATTCCCCTCACTAATCACTAAAACGTGCCTCGTGGATAACTGCTGTGACTTTATGCTCAGTTCAGCTTCAGTTCCGCATCCTTCATTCAATTGCGACAGTGGGACCTACCCTTATTCTCTAATACCAGGTTACGCAATCAGATTAAGGAGCCATCTGCAGCACAAACTGAAACTGCTCCATAATCGTGTTCCCGGCTCACGCAGAACTTTGGCTTACGCAGGATCTGTGTCTCCTTGAATTATTCACCAGCCTCTCTGCTACTCCTCTCCTCCTTCAAGCTGGAAACGCACAGCAAGCAATACGGTCAAATATGTCAGCGATTAAATCATTGCACTTTGAGCAGGCTCAGCTCGGATGCCGTTTCTGAGATTTAAAGGAATGTTTGCGGTAGTTCAAAGGGAAAGCAAAACCTCTCTTCCTTGCGCCTCCTTTGAATGTGCTTGAAAGGACAGTAGATCAGAGCTTGCTGCTTTTGCCACTCTGCTGTCAACAGCTGAACTGTTAAATGATTTAATGTCAATGCATCTCTTATGCAGCTTTGTAAAGCCTCAAAACTAAAAATACCTGCTTTTGTCAAGTATTTTCAGAGTGTCTATTTTACCTAGTCGTTTGCACAGCAAGGTCTTGGTTCATCATTAGCGAAAATAAATCTGCATTCTCAAGTCTTTTCTGTTCTTACAGTCACCTTTACTAACAAAAAGTCCTTTTAAATGACAAAACTGGAAACTCGCGCTGTAAGTCGCCTTTGTCTTCAGAGGGCTTTGCCATAGGAACGCAGGACGGAGCCCTGACTACGTGTGTTGTAAAAGCAGCTCTAACAAAGCCCAGAGCTTCGTTTGTTTTCTGCCGAGAGACACACAGCCGGCCACTGCGCTGGGGCTCCCGGGGAGCTCCCTCCCGCCGGCGGAGGGGCAGGAGCGCCCGGACAGAGCCACCCGCCCTCTCCGGCCGGCGGGAGCCGCTGCCAACCATGGCCGACAGTAAGCGGAAAAGAAAGGAAGCAGGGAGGGAAGAGGCTAAGATGGAAGGCAGGAGATAGACCATCCGGAACGAGCAGCCCGAGCAGTGCCGGCGTCGGCTAAAACACTAGAGCGAGAACAAGTGAACAGGGAACAGGGGGGAGCTGCTGCGGCACAGCGAGGCGCCGCCGAGAGCCGCGAGGAGCCGAAGGCGGCCGGCCCCGCGTCGCCCGGAGCGCGGGTACGCTGTCGGCCGTGCCAGCGGTAGCTCCGGCCCGCAATACCCTCCAGGGCCGCCCTTTCACATCCCGCGGCAGAGCAGCCGGGGAGGCGCGGGAAGGGGAGAAAAGAGAGGCTGACGTACGGGGCTTTTTATAGGTGCGCTGAGCCGCTGCCGCCGCTCCTGGGCAGGGGGCCCGGCCTCCAGACGGGAGGGAAGGAAAGGGAGTGAAGCACGGGGCGGAAAAAAGCAAGCGGCTGCCGCAACGCATCCCGCCCCCCGCTGACGCCTCGGCCGCGCTCCCGCCGCCGCGCGGTCCCCGGGGCGATGGGGCAGGAACTGCGCTTCCCGTGGGGCCGCGCGCGGCAGCCGGCATGCGCGGCGGGCGCGGCGGGCGGGGCGGGGCGGCAGG
>VWYO01000848.1:0-21108 GCA_013400275.1 Rhadina sibilatrix | reverse complement strand
CCGGACAGCTGTGCTGCCTGCGGGAGGAGGGCGAGCGATGCGGCCGCGCCGCCGGCAACGCCAGCTTCAGCAAGCGCATCCAGAAGAGTATTTCGCAGAAGAAGGTGAAGATCGAGCTGGACAAGAGCGTAAGTCCGCGAGGGGAGGACGCGCCAGGGTAGCCGGTGGGGCGGGCGGACAAAAGCGGCCGGTAGGTCGCTGCATCTGTGTCTTAGTTGGTTGGGGGACTTTTAATCAAGTTTTGTGGGGGAGGAGGGGTATTTGGCGGCGGCGAAGTGTTCGTTCCCCTTTTCCACCTCTTTTCCGTAGCACGGCCGAGTTTGGCTGGCGCGGCAAGAGCGCTGCCTGAAAGTCTCTCCGCCTTTCCTGCCTGCTCCTGGGGTCCCCTGTAGCCCCAAGAGCCTGGGTATCGGCTGTGCGTGCCCCCCTGTAGCCGGAGCGGGGGTAAGCGTGGCCGGGAAGCGCCGCTGCTCGCCGGAGCGGAGCCTGCATGGCTCCCGGCGCGCTAGTTTGTCTGTGTTGCTGGCGAGGGCCGCGCTCGCTGCCCCGCCTCGTGTTGCAGCGCCGCACGTCTCCCGTGCCGCTTTATCTTCCGCTCGGCAGCCATCGGGCCCCGCGCAGCGCGGCGCGGCTCGGCACGGCACGGCCGGGCGGGGTGGGGGCCGGCCGGCTTCCAGCGGGGTGGGGTGCCCGGGAGCCGGGAGAGAGCCTGCCCTCGTCGCCGGGTGCCGCGGGAGAGGGCAAGGCAGGTACAGCGTGGGGCTGCCGGCGGGAGCGCCCCGCTCCCGGGTCGGGGCTGCCTGTGCCCCGAGGGACCCCGGGCCGGCTCTGCAGCCCGGCCTCTAATGCTGCCCCGTGCTCTCGTTTGCCCTTAAAGCGCGGGGATCTGGGGATCGCGGGCTGGTACACGCCGAGATCTCCCAAAGCGTGCAGATCCTCACGAAAGGGAAACTTGTTAAAAAGAAAAAGTAAAAATAAGTGTTGCGTGACCACGCCGGGTAGCGGAAGTAAAACAAGGAGGGGAGGATACAGCTGGGGAAATGAGAGCCGTCTCTTAGCGCTGCAGAGAACAACTGAAAGCTTGTTTTTTGTCTGCGTGCTGCCCGGCCCCCGCGGTGCGGTGCGCGGCCGGAGGGAGGGAGGGCGGGCTGTGCTGCGTGGCTCCGCAGCCTGGCACTGCTGCATCGGCCGATTGCAGCATTTCTGCGAGCCCGGGGCCCAGCCGGTGGCCGGGAGCTGCAGCGCAGCGCACTCTCCATTTAGAAGAAGCCAGTAGGAAAGCTTCCTCAACGCAGTTAATGTGGCTGTGAATGCTTAGGGGTTGTCTGTCTACGTGCGCTTTAGTCTGGGAGATACACTGTGTGGATTTGATTGAAAGACGCCGTTTTATTCTTCTAGGCGAGACATCTGTACATTTGTGACTTCCACAAAAATTTAATTCAGAGTGTGAGAAACAGAAGAAAGAGGAAAGGCAGCGATGATGATGGTGACTCACCAGTGCAAGACATCGACACTCCAGAGGTAGCTAAACAGTTGATTTTTTTTTTTTTTTTACCGAGTTGTTGTGTTAAGCTCCTTAATGACACCGAGTCTGCACCACTCTCCCACTTTTACAGCTTACCTTACATGTGGGAAAGGGAAGATTCTTGATTTGCACTGCTCTTAGTATAACAGAATTTAACTGATTTTTGTGGCATGTTTTCTGATTAATGGTGCAGAGTACAATGAACAAGGGTCTTTATTTTCAAATGTCTGATGTTTCTCTCAGAAATCTGCTGTTTTCAGTTTCCTCCTCCTTAGTGCCTTGCCACATACCATCGAACTCTTATCTTTTGCAGGACCTGACAACCTGAAGGGAATTGCACATAGTGCTTGGGATATAAATGCTTCTCTGTCCTGTCCCTCCAAACCTTTCTTTTGTGCTAAAGTACTGCAGATGGCTCTTGGCAATTACTCCATTGCCTTAGTCACCTTAAACACTGGGAGTTTAATGATGATAGCTTTGTTTCTGCCCCACTGTGGGGGGGAAGAGCCATTTGGGGAGCTCTCCTGTGAAGGAGTGGAGTAGAGAAATACAGTGTCTTTTCAACCTGTTTACTCCACTGAGCACCAGTGAAATCTGGCCCATTAAAATAAGGGAACCAAAGCGTTCAACTTTTTTTCATAGTGTAATGAGTTGGTCTTGAACATAAGGCTCTCTTTTTCTTACATGTGCTCTGGGTTATTTCGGGTATTTCTGCTACAGCGTTGCTTAGCAGGTGCTCAACAGTGCGTTAATTTTGAACAGAGGCTGTTATGCCTTCGTAGTCCCTTCTGAGAGGGATTGTTGAAACATTCTTCAGAAATTGCTCTGTAAGTGTTAATTTAATGGCATCCTTATGGTCAGCACCTGCAGATAACAGCAAGTAAGTGAGGAAACTTTGTGCAGGAATCTGTGCCTTTAGGCAGGAGGCTTCAGTCTGAAGGCTCTGCATTAAGAGGATTTTAGGAGGTTGAAAGTAGTTTGATGCTGGGTGGTGTTGTCTGTTAAATTATCTGGGATTGTTTCTTGGAAAATTCTTTCTAAAGCTAGTGCGAGTGACTTCAGGTAGCTCTCTGACACTGTGTAACCACAGTTCTCTTGGAAGCCTGTTTTGTTTTCTTATGCCAGGATTATAAAACATGTCACAACTGACAGATACTTCCAGAACAAGAAAACAAACCTTTTTTTTTTTTTTTTTTTCTTAACAGTATTATTACAAAAAAGAAAACTGGGAACTGTTTTTGAGTTGTGTCAGCTGGCAGTTTGGACAAGGGCAGTGTGTTCATTCCTTGTAATTACTGTGTGCCTTAGATAATACCTGTTTACTCTTGACCACCTTTATTTTCAATTATTACCCAGGTTGCTAAGGAAAAAAGTATCATTCTTGTGAACAGTTGTAGGGCTCTCCTGCTTCCTTCTCAGTCATGACTGTCTTTACTGGTTGGAAATTGTTCCTACAGGAGGAAAAGAAACTCCTGCAGTACTGGTAGCTTCTGGGACTTGGTGAAAAGCTGCTATTCCTGTTTTGCATGATGCTGCAAGGGCGACTTCCCCACTGTGACTTGGGAAGTGGAATTTAATGCCATGTAAACTTTAGAAACACCAAACATCCTTTAACATGCAAGGTAGCCTTCAAGTCTGGCCAGTTTGCCAGGTGTGCAGTAGCACTGCTGTTTCAAGTGTTGTGTAGTGAGGCTGTTAAATAAAAGTGACTGCCTTCATCAATCTTTAATGCAGTGAATTTGGAGAATACTGTTGTAATTGCAACTGACCTAATAGAATTTCTCATTCAGCCTGCTTTCTGAGCTTGCTCTCCCATTCAGTCATCTGATTAAGCTCTCTTAGGTTGTCAGGGAGGATGGGAGGGTAAGCTGTTGCTGGGAGAAGTGACTGATCAGAGTACATAGGATTCAAAACTGGCCCAGTACTGGATTAAGGCTGTGTATTTGTATCCCTGAGAGGACTTCGTGTAATTCTCTCAACTGTTTACTGACACTGAGAAAGAGTTTTGGATGTTTATGCCCATGCACACCTCCTGCATTTTTCTTCTGTAGCAAGGATACATTTGGAGAACAAGAGCAGTTGTTTTCTTTTCTCACCTCACGCCAAGAACAGTTGTGCTCTAGACTTTGTCCTGATTCTATTATGTGCTCTTTCATGGTGCAGATGTGCTGTGTCTTGTATGTAATCTGCGTAAGATTTAATGGCTGAAATCACAATATAGGGCCATCCTTTGAATCAGCATCTTCATAGATGTTATATGAAAGTTGCTATTGGGCTTAGTGTTATCATGCTGGAACTAGGAAGCAAATAAAACCCAGAACGGATTAAAGTACAACAGTGAGTTTGTAATACTGTCCACAGCTAAAGGGAGGTAGGGGCGTGCTCAGTAGCAACAAAACGCTCTTCAACAGAGCTGGGCTATTTTCCTTTCTGCTGGAAGGTGCAGGGTGGAGTTTGTTTTTTGTCAAAATGACATCTGCTGAGCTGACTGTTTACACTTGCGTATCTGTGAGCTTCCAAAATGTTTTTGCAACGTGAACTATTAATGACTGATTTTTTTCAGTTATATTAGATTGTTTTCTTCCCCTTCCCCCTCTTTTCTTCTAGGTTGATTTATATCAGTTACAAGTAAACACACTTCGAAGGTACAAAAGACACTTCAAGCTACAGACCAGACCAGGACTTAACAAAGCACAGCTTGTTGAAGTATGTATGAGTGTTTCCCATAATAGAAAATGCTACTTGCTGTGGCATGTGGTTTTCTATACACTGCGATCCTTGCATAAAGTGCCTATATAGTCTGGATTTTAGGAGAACAAAAGGGAGCTGCTTATCTAGCTTCCTTCGTTGGCCACAGCTCCTGAGCCAAGTAAATCAAAAGTAAAAGCTTTCCAGAGGAGGGGCTATTAACTTCCAAAAGGAGTGTTTGCTGCTTTAAAGCATGGTGTTGAGCTGGAACAGTAAGATGATCCTCATGCCCCTGAATACCATAGAATCGTGGATTTATTCTGTCTGTGCATCAATCACAGCTTCATCTAAAATGTCCTGCTGAAAAGGACTAGAAATTGAGAGGTGTCAGTGAAGTTCTGGTAAGCTTCAGACTTTGCTTTAAAAAGCTAGTTACTGCAACCATAGGTTTCTGTATATGTAAAGTACAGAAACCTGAAAAAACATGCTTCTATTGATAATGAATTCTGTTAAAACCACTGGAATCTGCTGTCAGAAAACTGGAATTGTATGGAATTTACTGTTTCTAAAAGTGCTGAAGCTGCATGTCAGTACAGCTGTATGTTAGCATCTTTGCTTCGCATGAGTGCAATTTTAAAGGAATTCTTTAGTGCTGCAGAGGTGCAGGCACAGCATATTTATGTAAATAAGTGGAAGGGCTGGTGATCTTAACAGAAGGTATAGCTACCGATTTTTCACTTTTGTGCGGTGATACATTCAGCTGTATTTAAGTGCAAACACTGTTTTCATCTTTCCTTAATCTGTGTGGATTAAAAGCAAGGCTCATAAAGGTGTGGGTGATCTCAAGGCTGAACTGTAAAATAATTGTCCTGCTGCCACTAAGTGTAAGAATGCAAAATCAGTCTTCCATTTTCTTATATGTAGGTTAGCTCTTGAATTAGCAGGACTGTGATTTGAGAAAGCACAAGCAATTTTTGTTCTGCAGAACTAGTGTTTTGAAGGGTCTGCTTTAGGTAAATCTCTTATGATACTTTTGCACTAGGTTATTCCAGTGCTGCATGGTGTGCATGGGCAAAGCTGCTTCTGCCACATGCTTGATTTGACTGACCTCCAGGAATTTGTGAGCCATAGCCACAGAGCTTCCTTAACATGCAGTACATTGGATTCCTTGTAATCTATCCTAATTTACTGTAGACACTGCTCTGTTACTGAAAGTTCACTTCAAATGACTGTCAAACTGCTTCTGTGAATGCTTTTGGGATAGTTTAGAAAGCTTCCTAACTTTTTAGTTAAGCTAAACATTTATTCTTACATCCTGTGGTGTTTAAGTGAGTAGCTCCATGCTTTTCACTTCATAATTTTAATTACCAGTCTGGCAAAAAGCCAGAGAACAGACTCAGTTACAATGTTTTGCGACTTTCTTTTAAAGCTGGTGTTCATTTTGATGAAGGGAAAGACTGCTGAAATGACAAGTGATTCAAGTGATACTGCTTACAGATTGTCATATTTCAGTGGTTACAGCACAGTGAATTTTTATTGATAGCTCTGTTTTGAAGAGCTGAATGTTCAGTTATAGTTCTGATAAATCTTGGGTTGTGTTAGATGTTTCTGTATGTGATTTGATGCAGACACCACCTCCCAAGCTGAGTGGAGAGCAATAGCCTCTCACAACTGTGCTGTCACTGTTGATACTCTGTAGTCATTGCCTGTTATATTCAAGCTTTAATTAAACATATGTAATGATAGTCCCATGATTGTTCTGAGAGCTTTGAGGGTTTTTTTTTCCCTGAAAAATTTCTCAACTTTTTACTTTGGAAATTAGGGGTACAGTCTGCTACATTTAGTTCACAGTTATGAATAAAATGGCTCCTGTTAACCTTTCTATGGCTACTAAAGACTTCTGAAGAGAGGGCAACGTTTCCTTTTTTTTTTTTTTTTTTTTTTTTTTTTTTTGTAAGCTTCTTAATCAGTCTTTTAAACTTTATTGTGGTACATTTAAATTTGAATCTTCAGTTTTTGCGTGTAACAGTGATTATTTAATTTCCTTGCATTCTTCCTTTATAGATAATTGGCTGCCATTTTAGGACAATTCCAGTGAATGAAAAGGACACCTTAACATACTTCATCTACTCAGTGAAGAATGACAAGAACAAACCAGATCTAAAGATGGATAGTGGGGTTCATTAGGCAGAAAAGATTGGGACTGAGACTCAAATCAAAAGACTGAGGTTTTGTTGATAAACAAAAGCTTTCTTTGTAACTTCTTCTCCTGAGAGTTTGCCTGTTTTATTTTTCATAACCTTGCTGATTTGTTTGAAAACCATCTCTTATGAAAAAAATTTCCTCAGCAAAACTATTTTAAATAAATATCACTGATATTGTTGCTCAAATGGGTGTGTCTAATTTTAATGAGTTGGACTCGATGATCCTGACGGGTCCCATGCAGCTCAGCATATTCTATGATTCTATGATACTTGTATCTAATAGTTAAGCTTTGATGAACTATGTAATAATATTAAAATATTTTTCAATTAAAATGTGCCAAGAATGTATTTATAAATGTACCTCAAGTGCTCATGATGCAATGCCTTTAAAAAAAAAAAGCTGTAGCAGACTTGGCAATAGGTTCTTTTTCCTAAGGTAAAAGGCTTTAAGTGTCAGTTCTGTTCTTACTGGGCAGAAATGGCTGAGTAACACTTTTTTTTCCCCTTTGGAAACAAGAATTTGAGGCTCTTCCAATTTGTTTATTCATTTTGTCATTGTGGAGATCTGTGCTTCCAAGCACTGAGGCCTTCGTGCTCCTATATTAAAATGGAAAAAAATGCAGCTCTCAAATTTCAAAGCTGTAAGTACAGATGAAGAGACTGCTGCAGCTTACTGTGCTGAGAAATCCTTCGACTCGGTAAGAAATCCTTTACCTGCTGACTTCTCCATTTGTCTGCGTGGACTGCTGCTAAGAACTTAATTGGAGAATGAGAGTCAAGCTTGTGTGGGGTCAATACAGTCTCTTCTAACAGGCACACTGTTTCTTTTTCATTGCATGGATTAGCTCAGGCCTGTTTAAAAGGAACAAATGCTCTCTCAATAAACCCAAAACTTACTGTAACTTATGGAGAATAATACCCAGCAATACTTAGGCTTTTAATTGGTTGTCTTAGAAAATTCTGATGTTGAAGATGGAATTATGAATGACTTCTTGTATTGTCAACTGTTGTGCCAGTCTAAATGTGTGGTGTATGGAATATGATTTCTTTCTGCTTAAAGCTGTGGACATAGGATGAATAAAAAACTGAGGGGAAAAAAGTTGTCATTTTAAAGCTGAGGAGGACATGGCTTCAGCTTGTTCAGTTAGCATTCATTGCAACTCCTAACCTTATCAGATATTTATAAGCTTTTTCTTAATTTGGGAAAAATGAGAAAGCAGTATGTCCGTGATCTAATCTGCTTGATGTTAATCTTTCGAGTTTTTTTTTAAATTACTACTCTGCTGGCATCACTTCAACTAAGATGCTTCACTTTGCTTTTTTTGACCTGTGATGCTTGCGTAGAACTGAATGATGATAAACCCTAACCTCAAACTGGCTGCCTTCCCAGTATCTCTCAGTGGTATGATTTCTTTCACTTGTACTGCTTTATGTATTTCCACAATACACTTCTGCAGTGCTGGCCAAAGTTCAAGACAGTGATATCTAGCTAGTGACAGCTAAAATTGGTGCTCCTTTGAAGATATGTTTTCATGCCTATTTCACTACAGGACCCTCAATTTGTTTACTAAATGTCCTTCCCACACATTCGAGCATTTTACCTTCAAAGTGCAAGTTGCATAAAAAGCCAGGGAACCTAGTCAGGGATAGGACATCCAAAGGATAAAGAGTTTTTTTCTAAGTGTATGATAGGATTGAATGTTCTCCTCTAGGCCTGACAGGATCTGTAGAAGAAGCCGTGTGAGGGAAGGAGAGTGGGGAAAGAAACAAAAGCAAGTTTATATGGGAAATAAGTCGAAGTAGTAGCTTAAGTGACCCTCTCTTGCTGCATGTGGAAAGCAGCGAAGTTTTGCTCCAGTGGATTGTGGATTTTCTAGGAGTCATGGAAGAAAGGAAACTGGAAGCCACCAACTTTAGTATCCAGCTTTGTAGCTGCCTTAAATTGTTTCTGCTATGGCTGCTTTGCAAAGCTGTGAATGCCAGGCATATGCAACATGATTCTTGTAGAACCCAGATGGCACAAACAACAGAAGTTAACATACCCTAGAAGCTTGTAGAGGACTTTACACAAGAGCACCATAAGGTTTGTTTTTTTTCACAGAGCACTGACTTCAGATATTTTCACTGGGTTGCCAGATTTATGGGGTTTATTTTACTATCAATTGGTTATTTGGTAAGAAGCCCAAATTACTCTAATCTGCTTGAATAATTACACAAATGAGGCTTGAAAAGCATGGTGATATAAACTGTTTAACAAGTCAGTAGGGCAAAAATAGTATACACAGATTTACCTGAAACATTTATTATTAGTTGTGTATCATCACCCCCACCCCCAGTATCAACCCTTGTTTACTAACAAGAAGAAAAACAGCCATGGTGATACTTCATACTGACACATGAAGTAAGCATGGTAAACTGGTGCTAGCAGTTTGGGCCAATGTCTAAGGTTAGTAGGTGCACAGTGCATTTTTTGAGTAGAGAAGACTGCACAGTTCCTTCAGTTCTGCACACTCTGCATGTGACTGACTTGATAGCTAAAGAGTTTCTATGTGTAAGGCAGCAAGTTGGGCTTGCTGCCTGTAAGCCTGGCTTGTTCAGGTGACTACTTAAAATTATATGGTCACCTCTCAGTACACCTGCCAGTACAGATTGTGGTATAGCAGAAAAATGGTCAGAAATTGATGTCCCTTTGTATCTATCTCATAGATCATAATATCTCTTAAATATTAAGATGATTATCTCTGTTTTCTGTAGCTATTGCCTTACAGGGCTAGCCTTAAAAAGCCAGCATTTTAACTTAGTTTTGGGGTACTGTATTTCAGAGCTTGATTTAAAAATTTGTTGTTCTAATATTTTTAGATGTTCAGTGCTAAGATTAATCAATTTAAGGGTTTAGAGATTGCATAGTCAAGGCAGGTGACCAGTTAGACATAAGACCCAAGTGTGCTTTAGTATTGTTTATGTCACTTTTTACTATTTTTTTTAATTCCAGTGAAATACTTTCAAATATGGAAATACATACCTTTTGTATGTGCATGTATTTTAAGATGCCTAAACAGAACACAGCAGCCTCTCTTCAGAAGTGCCAGGGACTGAGTGGCTTCAGCTTAAAACTGCTTTAAAAGTATAATGGCAATAATGGAACGGGAAGCTGCACTGCCATAAGTTGCTCTGAGAGTCATGTTCCTAAAAGCATGAAGGCTTAGGCTTGAAGTTTCTTTGTCCAAACTAGCTAGGGCTATTGTGCTGAGTAAGAAGAGTTATGCTTTTTGCTGGGGGATGCATATTAGGATTCATTAAGAGCTTGTACACTCTGTTAAACCATGAAAATGACTATGGAAGTTAGGTCAACTACCAGATTTGAAAAGAAAACTTCTTCTGTATTTGATACTCCATAAAGGTATAGGAAGGAAAATCTTTCTACAGTGTAAAGTGAGGCAGTGACTTGTGGTTAGAAAGGAAGGATTTTTTTGTTGGTGGTAGTTTTCTTTTTCCCCTTGAGAACATTATTATATAATCGTAGAATGGTGTCTGTTATCTTCACTTGCAGACTTGAATCATTGACTGTTGCAGGGGATCACAAAAGATACCTTTGGTCCAAAGAAAATATCCCTGAAAGACAGGATCACATATTTAAGCAATTAGATCATTAGTTTATTAGAGCTTTAACATGACATGCATTTCCCGCTGTGGATGTTTTTTTAGCATGTATCATGATATATGTGGGATTACTGTGTTTGTGGGATGTCCTTCCAGAAATGCAAATGCAGGTGCAGGTCTGGATGAAGATAACTACGTTTCTACCTCTGCTGACCTGCTGTGGGAGCAATGACAAAACTTTCATTGGCTGACTGGGTTGCAGAACTCCACCTTGGTATTTTAACTTCAAGAAAATAAACTTACCAATAGATTATATTGTCAAATAAAGGGCTTTGGCATGTGCACACATACTGTTTTAGTGCAGTTTGTCCCAAGAGCACAGATGCAAAGCAGGTCCTGTGTACCTAAGGATGGTAGAAGGAGTACTTTTTTCTGTATTTGTGTCAAAGGAAGAGGCTTTACTATGCTGCTCAGAGGTTGAAGCTAGAGACCTAAAGTGTGCTTCAGGGTGAGGACACTATATCTGGTTTTAGAGGAAGTTAAAGATGAAAATCTTACTTAAAGTTCAAATGTGAGACTTTTAGCTTTAAAAATCTTTCTCACTTGGTTCAACCTGAGTCCCCTACAGGAGTGCTGAAAAGTTATCTTTATTGGATTTTAGGGGACTTGAGAAATGAGTGTCAAGAGAGGCACATATAAAAAATCATTTTTGCTTGCCTATATAATGCCATCACATTTTGGTGCCTCTGAAGTATTAGTAAGTTTCGAACTGTTGATATTTCTAATCCAAATTTACTGAATATAAGATGTTGCTGAAAAGCTGAATCAAATAATACCTCTTAATACATTGTATTACCTAAAACCAATATGGGCCGATGGTGTTTATTTAACTCAGTTATGTTCTTTCTATGCAAGCACAACAAAAACCCCGTGTTCACTGTTCAACTTCGTCAGCAGTGCGAGCAAGCCAGGAGATGTTCATGTTCTTGGGCTCAATCTTTGCCTTCCCTAAAACAAGTATGTGTGAACCCCTGTGCCCCTCCTTTGCTCTTCTGCTTTTAACAGCTATTTTTACAGATATACTTGTTCAACTGACATACGTGCTTGCACTTCAGAATAGCAATACAGTTCTCTTCCATGGAACAGAAATCAAATAGGATTTTTTGTGGTCCTGAAAAAATCTTTGTTGTAAAATGCTGTCGATAAGGGTTTGATGTAGTTATTCTTCGTTTGGATCAGAGAGAGGAGTCAAAAATTGGGTGATTCAAATGCTGAAGTCCCTGTTAGTAGGACAGGAAGGTTTACAAAATATGCTAAGCACGTCCTAGGTGAGCCCCTGAAACACAAATCCTCAAAACTAACAGTAACAGAAAATTGGCTATAACTTGGTATAATTTCAAACCATCTGAAGTGATGAATTTCTTTAAAATGATAGCTTATTCCACATGTGGAAACTGTAAAATGATGGAAATACAATGGGCAGTTGTGAAGAACTATACAAGGTTACATGAAATGACTGTGATCTTACTTTGGGCAGCACAGCAATTCATTCAAGTTGCAGTAACAGATCACCTCACAGGCCTTCCCTTCCCAAAAGTGATCTTGCAGACCGTCGATGTGTCGGAGGTTCTCCTTGCTGTGGGGGATGGTGTGACAGCTGTGGTCCTTCAGGGCCCTCTTGTAACAAGAAGGGCGCTGGGAAGGCACCGCGGGGATGCCCAGGAGGGCGCTCAGCAGCAGCAGCAGCACCGAGACCATCTTCATTTTTGCCAAGCTTCCCACAGCAGGGTGCTAAAGAGAAACGAGGTACGTGACACAGGTATTGCTGCTGAACAGACCTCTTTCCCTGATTTGCTTTCTGCCTTGCATTTTTCTTCCCTGCAAAGTTTTGGTCATTTGAGCCTGAGTGCTGGAGAGTGTGTGTTTTCTCCTGGGAGGTAAATAATATTGCAGCAGAATTGATATTCATTACTTTCTGTACAACCTTGGGAATCCTTTCATTGGGAATTGAGGCTTCTGATGCTGGCAATTTTGTTGTTTCTTTGGCCTCTCACCTTGAGAAAATTGCTTTGAGCTGGCCGTGTTTTCTTGGTGCTGTAAGTGATTGTATCGATTACTACCAAACCAGGGGGAAATGTCTGGGTGTGTGTCCTTGCCTTCCTGGCCACTTTACCTGTCAAAACAAGCGTCACTCCCGTAAAATAAATAGTATCCTTCCCCATCAAAGCTGTGGAAAAACTGCTTGCTGATTGAATCCTGTGTCATGGGCTGGGTGAGAAACTGAGGCATTAAGCGGCCGAGGAAGCCGACGCTGTCTGCAGTGCTTCCAAGTGCTGCTGTCCTGGGCTCTGGTATGCTACAGCATGGTGGAGATTCTTCTTTATTGGGCTTTTTTAGTACTGCAGACTGCTTAGTTGAGTCTTTCTACTGGAGGTCATTATAGTTTAACTGCTTTTTTAAAAGGTGGGATAAATTGTGCCTTGCAAAACTCTCCTGTTGACCACTAGAGTTTCCATAGTTTTGTTTAACATGAGCTCTGCTGCTCCATGCTGCTTTGCACAGTCTGACTATGCCACAAAGCTTTAGATCCTTGAACTTGCATTCATTTTTAAATTAGGCTTTTCAACAACGTTTCAACTGAGCTTTTATTGGTATTAGGAAAGAGAGTGGGGTTTTTATCTTTCCTCATGCTCAAACAAAATGTATCTGTTCTCTTACACTGAATTTAGATAGGAACTCTGATCAGAAAATGAACCTAAAGAATGATCAGCTCTGCCCAGCACCCTCCCTGCATGTTTATTATTTCTCTTGTGTAAGACTTAAGGAAGACTTTGCTGTCCTTCATCTTGTTGGCGCTTTGGAACTGATGCCATGACATGACGTTATGGGCAAGTCCTGGTCTTCCTTGTGGGGCTGAAGATAAGAGTGGGTTTACCCAAAAATAACGTGGTATAAGGCAATGTCTAATCAAAGACGATCAAAGGTGAAGTTAAAATGGTAGAACTATTATCTAGATAAGGAAAAAAATGAGGTATGCCAGCTGTAGATGTGACTATAATATGGGTTACTTTGCAAAAATCATGAAATCACCCTTGAAAAGCAAACAGTATACTTTAAAATATATAAATCTACAGTATTTTTAGTCATTTTTCTAAGGTAGTTCTTTTCACCACAGCTATCTTATCTTCCATGTCTTCAGCCAATGAATAAAATGCCATGTAAGAAAATCTGCAAACTTAGATTCATATTAGGGATAAAATGCAACACCTCAAAGCTTTTTGGTTGTATAAAACTTGGGGTTTTTTGAACATCAGTAGCTAAGCAAAATATTAAAAAGTGGCCAATGTATTAAAGAACATGACTGAAGTGAGAATAAGCTCTTCTGTATTTTTTTGGCTTCTGTTGTAGAAGCAAAATTCATTGAATAATTCCTTTTAGTTTCCATGAACTTGTATGGGAACTTTTGAGTAGAAGACTCCTATAAACTACTAGTAATGGAGCCTTTGGGATCTATTTTTAATTACCTCAGAGTGCAGTATTGAATAACATATTGTCTTTATTAGTTTTAGACCTCAAAACTACTACTCAAATAAAGTAAACATTGTTCTAACCTTGCCTGGTGTTTTTTAGACTCAAGTGAAGAATCTACATTATTATATTTATGGTTTAATTTTGTAGGAGTATAAACACTTTATTTATGAGGGTTCTGCTCAGAGAAGTCTAATGCTTAAAGAGAAAAAACATTTATACTATACCTAGATAAGTGCCAGTGTCAGGGAGTACAATTTAATCTTCTGTTCGAATAGCTGAGCTTAATTATATAAATATTTAATGGAAGAAAATTTCCTGTGGTTGGATTATTCTATGTTCTTCTGCTGAGGATGAGGCATTCATGATACCTTGCTCTTGTGAACATTTTTAAATTTCTAATAATTGAAGTGATCTTTCCCTACCTGGAGTTCAATTGAAATGCTCATTTGAATTTGTTGCCAGCCGCCCATCTCCTCAAAATTTGTAGAAATTCACTTCCTGGAAAATAGGCACATTCGTCCTGAAAATAGGCACATTCTCTATACATTGTCAAATTGCTAGATTCAAAAATCATGACCTACAATTTTTAAGGTGATTCTCTAACTCACTACTTGCCTTGAAAAATAATAGGATATAGCTGTAGTGTGTTATCAGGAAGGTTTCTATGGGTGGGTGCCAAAATCAGTATTAGCAACGCCAACGTGCTGAAGAGCTATGGATAGACAGCTCCTCTGACCTCTTGCCAATGATAAACATTATTATTATTCAGAAAAATATTATAATTTTGTTCCTGCTTAAATATTTCCTCTGGGTTTTTTTTTTTTTTTTTTTTTTTTTTTTTTTTTTTTTTTTTTTTTTTTTTTTTTTTTTTTTTTTTTTTTTGGTTTTGGGTTTTTTTGCAGATCATAGCCAAACAGAAACTTCTTGTCAAAAGGCCTTTTTTGAAATGGATATTTCTTTCCTGGGGGTGGACAGTCCCTATTTGCAGATGAAAGATTGCCAAGGAGCTGAAGTGTTTCATCAGCTCCCTGCACAGGATCGATGCGGGTAAACTCAGCAGACCTTTCAGACGCAGCATTTCTGTCTGACAAACTGCTGCAACTTCTTCTCCTGAGTGCGCTTGAACAGATGCTGGAGTGTCACTGATTGCCTGGGAAAAGGACAGAGCTAGTGTGTGCATGTTTATTTCAAAATGAGTGTCAAAGGCATTGTCTGCTTTTGCATAGCACAGAAGATAGGCTTTTCTCATAAAACAACTCAGGAAAATGCAATGAACAAATCCAATTGCTAATGTGGCTCGAAGACTCATTCATTGCCAGCAAGCAGTGCCTTTTTTTTATAAAACCTTCTGAAAAGATAGCAATGCCAGGCATGCTAAGCCTGACCGGCTTGCTCTATTAAGGTTTTACCTTTTCAAATTCTAACAGGAGTAAAGCCATGTAAAACTACCGAAAATGAGCTCCTTGCATTTGCATAAGTTCTTTTCAGTTAATTGTTTCGATTATTTTGACATGGTGTAAGTAAAGTTTAAGACCAAATGCACCTGGGAATACAAGTGCTTTGAAATAGTTTGGAACTTTTCCTATAGGAAAATGGTTAGTTTGGGAATAGGCATGATGAGTCAGGAATTAGTGCTGTCTCTGCCTGCTCAGCTGAGAGTGAATTATCTTGCCAGGCAATTTGGCACCATTCTAGTTTGGATCTACTAGATGCAGAGGTAATCAGACTGAAGAGAAAACCCCAAGTCTCAGCCTCCTTGTCCAAGAACAATGGGGTCATAGTTCATGAGAAGTGATGTCCTTTAAAGGTCACACAGTATCAGTAGGAGCTCGGATGTTAGAAACAGAAAACTGAGGAATGGCACAAAATGTGTATTTTGGCACTTCTAGAGATCCTGCATGGTTGGGAAAATAGAAATATTTGTAGGTTGGTCTATCAACCATTAAAAATATTAATCCTACATTAAATAAACCCTTCTTTTTCCATTAAGTAGGCTGTATTTCTAGTTGCCTAATGTTGAAAACAAGAAATACATTAATTGGTACACTTTTGGTGTATGTTCTTTTCCAGTTTGTCCAGTGGCATATGCCAGATTAACAAGTTGCACTTAAAAAGCAAATATATATTAAAATTGTTTCACTTGTTCAAAATGAAATGTATTTTAGAGTTTATTTATTTGTCAAGTTTGCCTTTCGCATACACCTGTAAGATGCTGAGTATTTTGTATTTAGGTGTTTTAGTGCTTGATAGTTAGGTTTATAATGCATTACTAAAAAATCATTACACAAGAACTGCACAACTGATAATCTTGTAAAGAATTCTTTCCATTTAAAAAAGTCTTAAATCTATTTTGCTTGAACAGTTGGTGCACTGTAAGGACAGCAGCTATTCCACTGAGGATGAGTTCAGTGAATTACTGCTTTGTAATTGTCATCAATACCATGATTCTTTCTAGAAACTGAGCTCTTGTTAAACCCCATTTAATTTTCTTTAAGACGGCAATTTATTGTGAAGACACCTCTCTCTATATTATATTGAGCACTGGAAGGCAATATAGTATATTTAGTGACTTCAAATGTTAATATGTAGTATCCAACTTCGAAGAAAAGCAAGATAGTAAAAGAATTATTTTGATCTGGATCCTAGCCAGGCAACTGTCTTGAATGGTACCTCTTGCCTGCAATATAACATCTTCTCCCAAATCTTCTTCTGCATGTTCCCATATGTATTTCTAATTCTGTATTCTGTAACTAGAAGGAGCAGAACAAGTAGACAAGGATAATTTCAGGAGCAAAACGTACCTTTCTCTTCTGGTTCACTCCCTTCCACTTTCTTGGCAGCTGTATCTTTTTAGATGTACCCAGAGAGAGCTAGAGCTAGTGGGGATGAGAAGAGGGAGGGCGGGCTGATGGGAAATGCTGTACAAACAGCCCTTTGTTTGTCCTGACTTCTGCCTGTGAGTGGTGAGCACTGTTCTCCAGCAGCGGGTCAGAGGGCTTCAGGAGCCTACTCTTTTGGTCCTCCCAGCCTGGTCTTGGGGCAAAAATTTAACATATCCCTTCCAGCAGGAAACAGTTCGTCTGAGGCAAAGACATCTCCTCAAAGAGCAAAGCATAACGTTCAGAAGAAGGGAAGAGGAAGGATCCTGTGGAATTACTGTGGCTTGCTTGTGGAGTGTGAGCAGGCTGGGGGAAATGGAAAGGAGCAGTTTTCTGGGGTTGCACAGCCAGAAAAACATGGTTTCTAAATAGCTGCCTTATTTTGCATTTGATGGACAAGAGCAGGCTTACTCAACAGTCTCATGCAGTATTTTACTGACTTTAGGATCCTTTCAAGTTTTCTGAAACTGACATAAAAAAAAAAAACACCAAAACAAAAAAACAAAACCCAACTCAATTGTTTTAACCAGATTTCTAGTACAGCATGCTAGTGATGCCACATATCAAGTTCCTTACTCAACCGTGTTTAATCAAGAGGTAAAGTATTACATTGAACAGTATTTCAGAGGAAGTTATTTTAGTCTAATTCCAGGTTAATCAAATTATCTAGTACCATAAAAACATAAAACAAGGAGTTTAAATGGAATTGAAATATTATGTACTGATGAGAAAATAATCTTGAAGGTGAAGCATGTATCCTCATATTTCTGTTGCAATTTGACTCTTGTTCTACTGTAGCCATCCTGGACCTATTTTGGATGATGTGAATAGAGAAGGATGATTGTTGAGCCAAAATTCTTGTATTTCTCTTGTGTGCATTGTTTTGATTCTGATGTTGTGTTGTAAGAGTTTTGTTTTCTCTGTTGGGCTGCTTCCAGTACAGAGGTTTTGTAGGAGTACAAAAAGGTGCCCCTGCTCAGCTGGTTCACTTTACAATTTGATGTCTTGGTGCTTGTTCAGTTTGATTTATTGTATGCCAGAAGCAAGCTCGGGCCTCTGTAAGAAGTGCATATCTCATGTTCTGCTGCCTCAGCAAAGACGGGGTAAATGGCACAGTTATTTAGAAGCAAACCTTTGGAAAATGAGCCTACGTCCTCGTGGTCCCAACCAGCAGGGTGCTCCCCCCTCTCTGCTGGAGATGGGCAGCTGGGATGGAGAGAACGAGATGCATGGCTGTACCTCTGCCTCCAGTTCTGGTTAGAAACGTGAGGAAGGGCATTTTTGCCGCTGTGATTACACGCACATAGCAACTTAAACGGGGAGGGAGCGATAGCTGCAGGCAGCGGCTGTCAGAACAGGATAGCCTTGCCTTTTCAGGGTGACAAAATGCCTGCTGCTCCCTCTGCCTCGCTACAGAAATTCTTTTCTGGTGGAGAGCAGGGCCACAGCGTTCCGTGCCTTAAATGAGATTATCGCATTGCCTGTGGGAGTACGCGGTGTTCCAGGGCAGCCTTCCCCCGGGAGCAGGGCGGGGGCTGCGAGCCCGCCGCGGATGTACAGCAGCGGGGCACTGGCTATATATAAGCAGGGATAAAACTTGGAGAAGGGAGCGAGAGCATGGTGTGCTGAAGCTCTGGGTCTGAATGCCTTTTCAGTTACTTGCAAATAAATTTTGGTCTGAATAATTTAAAGTTTTTACCAGAAGGTGTAATAAAAGTGTATTAGGATTATTCCCTTGCTTTCTTTTAAAGTTTTCTTGTGTTTGCCAGGGAACATGTGTTTTCAGAACACATTTTCAGAGCCTTGTCTGGACAGCAGTCCAGTGAGCTAATGATTTTGTATATAATGTGAAATATGTGAGGGATAGTTTTCTTCAGGAGAAGAAAACTTCTCTTGCTGCATTTTGAGAAAAGACAGTTCTAACAAAGTTGGTGTTTGGCTGGTGATTTTTTTTTTGCTCTCCTCCATAGTTCCATGTACAATGTTTTCAGTCAAAACTGAAAGTTTTCACTGAAAACTTTCAGGAATAAGACAAGACATCACATCTCCCTTGTGATGCTGCTACACAGTGGAGACTGAGCAGCAAAGTGGGATTTGGAGGAAGCAAAAGTTTTGATTAATTTCATCAGCAAAATGCAACCCAAAAGGAAGTCACTAAGACTGCTGTAAAACAACCCTTTAAGGAGTTAAAAGTGAGGTATGGGAAATGCATGGAAGGGCTGGGCAGCCTGGGCTGGGAGAAAGCAAAGTGCATAGCCGTACTTCCAGTTTTCCCTTTCTCCACTTCGCCCCTGGCCCATTACCCTGAATATCTGTTTCTCTGCTGACCCTGTCTCGCTCCTTGTCTCCAGCCCTGATGTCACTTTCTTCATTTTTTGGTTTCCTTGGGCCTTTCTGCTCCAGCACCACATCCCCAGCGGGCTCAGCAGCCGGTGTCTGGCACAGGCTGGCAGGGTGCCAGCTGTGACAGAGGGCTATTGAAAATTGCAGAAGCCTTTTTGTTCCCTACCATGGTGTCTGGGATCTGCAGGAGAACCATAAGGAAATCTTGCTTTTTCACCCTCCTTCATCTGTGTAGAGAGAGTAATCCTGAACTGTGTTTGACTCATTTTATGTAGAGATGCTCTTTTAGATGTACACGTATCCCTGTTTCTGTCTGAAGAGGTAATAGCATTATTAGAGGTAAGATGCAAAGTAGAGCTACTTTGGGGGTTTATTTTTTTTTTCTCTTCCCCAGGCTGAAGTCAGTGTGAAGTGATGGCCCATGAGGAGGCAGTGGCAGATGGAGGCAGAAGGGGGTGTGACAAGGTAGCAGCAGCAATCTGTAAGAGAAGAGTAGTTTTCAAAGGAGAATGGCACCTGGTAGGGTGAGACAGAAGAAAGAAACGCAACATTGAAATTCAGCTGCACAATCATGGCTGCCTCTGACATATAGCATTATTCTAGACTGAATTTGTGTGACATGCCCTGGGAAAATGATCTTTTTCTTTTTTGTTCTTTTTTTTTTCTTAAGTACCCAGTGCACTCTAAAATGTGCTTTGCATTTTTAACATGAGCCACACAGGTTTAGCTTTTTGCTGTCAATGAAAACGACTTTGCATCTTATTTGTATCCTTGATACCAACACTAAGCTCTTTGCAGGCTGACAGTGAGAAATAGTGATGCATCTCCACTCACAGTAAATCTCCTTAAAAGATACCACTTTACCTTTGAGTTAACTGGCTCATTCATACGTAGAGCTCATATGAGGAGATCTATAAGGAGCCTCAGAACCTGATTTTGGCAGATGATGCAGCCTAAAACTGTACTTGAAGATTATAAAGGAATGTAAGTATTGTAGGGATGCATAAAAACCTTGGAGGCATAATGCCAGTAGTAATGACAGTGCTATTAACTACTGTCATCATTTGTTACAGGACCACAGTGGGTAGGGGACCTTGGATTCAGTCATCAGCACAATGGGCTTTTAAGCAATGATAAAAAAGATATAAATCTTATGTGTTCATTTTGCAAATATACGTAAGTGTAAAACAAATATATCTTGTGTTATACCCCTCATGTCACATTTTTCGTCACTCAAATTTTATTATATCAGCCAGAAAAAGTATTTGGAAACAGTTTTTCTGCTTTTGTTTTGCGTAGTTCTAATTTTTTCATTTGTTCTCTTGATTTTTTTTTTCTTTTTTTTAAGAAAATGTGCTGTTAAATACTCTACAATTGCCTTTGCAATTCTTGCATCTGGCAATTGGCTTTATACCTTGTACTTGCATTAGCCTGGGGGATTCATCTGAGTTTTCTGGAACACTGTTCATTGTTTGTTCTGTACAGTAGTTTTTGTTCATCCAACATTTCTTCTATTTCTTGCCTTTGTTTTTGGGCACTGCTTTACTTCCAGCTGCTGTTTTCTGCAGAACCCCTTTGTTTCCTCTCTCTCTCTGAGTTTTGACTTACTGGTTTTACTGTCAATTTTCACAACTTTTTCTGCAGGCTGCAATCTCTGCTTGGTTAAAATAGGCAACCCAAAGAAATGGGCTAATCAAAGGCATCTTTCAGTGTATTTCCTCAGATCAATGGAGCTGGAGTGCTGTGCTGGATGGCTACAAGCTCTTCGGAAGAGACAGGAAAGGGAGAAGGGCTGGAGGGGTGGCCCTTTATATTAGGAAGGCTTTTGATGCCGTAGGTATTATAGCTAGTGATGATGGAGTTGAATGCCTATGGGTAAAAATTAAGGGGAAGGCAAATAATGCAGACATCCTGTTGGGAGTCTGCTACTGTCCACCCAACCAGGAAGAAGGGGTGGACAACTTATTCTATAAGCAGCTGGAGAATGTTTCAGGAGCACCAGCTCTTGTTCTTGTAGGTGACTTTAACCTACCAGACATCTGCTGGGAATTTAATACAGCAGAAAGGAGGCAGTCCAGGAAGTTCTTAGAATGTATTGAGGACAACTTCTTGTTGCAGCTGGTGAGTGAGCCCACCAGGGATAGGACTATGTTAGACCTGTTGTTTACAAATAGAGATGGGCTGGTAGGAGATGTGGTAGTTGGAGGCCACTTGGGGCACAGTGATCATGAAATTGTAGGGTTCTCAGTATTTGGTGACGTTAGGAGGAGCATCAACAAGACTTTTATATTGGACTTTCAGAGGGCAGACTTCTCCTTCCTGTTCAGGAGGCTTATCC
>VWYO01000847.1:62569-76654 GCA_013400275.1 Rhadina sibilatrix | reverse complement strand
ATATATATAAAATAATATAAAATCTGTTTAAACTGCAACTTGCTTGATGCAGCGCTTCAGAGCTGATCCACTTTTCTGCATCCTCTGATGAATTTTTTGGGAGCAGATCAAAAAGGTTGAGATTGAGTGCTCTCGATTGCCTTGGGTGCCAAATGAGTCGGGAGAGAAACACACACCTCCCAAATACTGGAAAAACAGCCAGGCTGTCTTTGAATGTGATGGATTTTTTTTTTCCTGCTTCTCCATATCCTCATGGATTTATTTCTTCTCATTTTAGGGAGTGGTGACAAAACTGTAGGGAATGGGCTTTTCTCCATGGGCTGTAGGAGCTGCAGGGGTTGTGGGACAAGAGGAGCTTGGTGGGGACATGTGGTGGCCAACAGCTCGCTGTCATCCATCCATCATGGAATTGTGGAATAATTTAGGTTGGAAAAGCCCTCCAAGATCAAGTCCAGCTCTCCCCCAGCACTGCCAAGGCCACTGCAGACCACGTCCCCAAGTGCCACCTCCACATGGATGTTAAATCCCCCCAGGGATGGGGACACCACTGCCCTGGGCAGCTGTGCCAAGGCTGGACAATGCTTTCCATGAAGAAATTTTCCCTGATATCCAGCCTAGAGTTGCCCTGACACCACCTGAGGCCATTTCTTGTTGTCCTGTCCCTTGTTCCCTGGGAGCAGAGCTCGACCCCCACCTGGCTCCACCCTCCTTTCCAGGAATTGCAGAGAGGGAGAAGGTCCCTCCCGAGCCTCCTTTTCTCCAGCTCCAGCTCCATCTCCCTCAGCTGCTCCTGGTGCTCCAGACCCTCCCCAGCTCCACTCCCTTCTCTGGACACATTCCAACCCCTCAACATCTTTCTTGTCCTGAAGGTCCCCAAACTGGACGCAGGATCCTGTAGGATCCTGCAGGATCCTGATGCTCCCTCTCTCTGTGCTGGTCACAGCTTTCCAGCCCCATATTTGAGAACCAGCCATCCCAAAGCAGCATCCAGGAGCCAGAGTGTGTGTTCCAACACCTGCTCTGTGCAGCTGGGACAGCCCTTCATCCCCAATATCCCATAACAGCAGCACAACCCCCATCCCACTTTTTATCCCAGATTGTCATGATGCCCTAAATCCCGCTCACTGTCCCTCTATAGCCAACAGGTCTAATCCTGCCATTCCCAAACACCTCCCTGGTGCTCAGATCCTCACATCTCCATCCCTGGAAAGACTTCTGCCCCAAATCCTGCTCCAATATTCCCCACTCTGTTGGTGCCCTCGAGTCTGTCTCCAATATCCCAGGAAGATTTGCGGCTGGCAGCACCAATTTCCCCACTATCCCAGTTTTTATGTGCTTAAAACTCTTCCCAAAGCCCCAAAATTTCCTGTTTCCCTGGCTTTGCCCATGGGGCTGTGCTGCCTGCAAACCTGTCCAAGCATCTTCCGATGTCCCATCCCGATCACAACCCCATCCCACCCACGACTGGTATTCCAAATTCCCAAAGGAGCAATAACTCCCCTGGCCATTTCCCAGCAGAGCATCCAGCATTCCAATGGCCACAAAGTCATTTTGTTCAGCCCAAATTCAGCCAAACCCATCCCATCTGGCCCTTCTGCCTGAAGGATTTTGGGCTCACCAGGGATTTTTCCATGGGGATCTGTGTGGGGGAAAGGGGGATGTGTGCTCAACTCCTCTTGTGGCTTGGGAAGGGTTAAGAGCTTGGAAGCTGGAAGATGCCACCGAAGGAGACCAGTGACCCACTAACAGCCCTTTGCATCCTGAAAAATTCCCGGTCTCAGGTTTCTGGTGAGTCACAGGGGCAGGGGGGAGCCGGGGAGATACAGAGGAAAAAAAATGCCGACACTGAGGAAAAATGAAAAATAACAACAAGAAGGACCAAAAAAAAAAAAGAAAAAAAAATCAAAGAGAATGAATCAGAGCTGATTACACCGGGACACAAAGGGATCATGAGAGAGACAGAATTCCCTCCCTTCCCTGTACCTTTCCTGCTTCCAACCCCTGTGGAGAACCCACGTCCATAGGGAAGGGAGCACAGCGCAAAAACAGAAGGAGCGGGGCCAGCAAGGGTTGAGCAAAATCCCTCCCCAGCTCCTGCATCCCATTTTCCCATCAGCCCCTGATCAAAATCATTAGGATGTCAGGGAAAGGGGGTTGGAGATCCAGGTGATGGAAAATAGGGGTGAAAGAACTGCACTTTGACAGTCCCTGCCTCAAATTCCCTTGGGAAATGTAATGTGACCTTCAGGATGGGCAATGTCACCGACCCACGCCACGCATCCTTATTTGCACCCAGGGAAACTGAGGCACTGGGACAATTTATTCTCCAGGAATGGAATTAGAGGTTCTTAGTGGGAGAAGATTCTTCTCCAGTCTTCACACTCTTCCCAGAAAGGCTGAAGACTGCCTGAGAGCAGTTCATTATCCTAATTATCCACCTGACAGGCCGCATCCAGCTTCCGGATGAGGAATCTGTGATGTGGCACATGGCATCCCACTCTTGGAAGGGAGGTCCCCATCCTAATGGGTTTCCCATATTTTAAACACCTTATTCCTCACTCCAAGCATCATGGGGATGTTTTGGGGCCAGGATGATGCTGCTTGGTCCGGGATGTTCTCCTTGGTGGAAACAACATCTGAAGGTGCTCCAAGATCACCAAGGAGAAGGGATAGGGGTGAAGCTGCGTAATGATGGGAAAAGGGGTGGCTGGACAGCACCCCCAGGATTAGGGAATTAACAGCACCACCCCTCTTCCCAGCTCATGCACGGGAGGGGACACATCTGTCCCCACAGCCCCAAAAGCTCCTGGGGGACAAGGCTCATTCCCAGCCGACAGCACGGGAGTCACGGGAGCTGATTTCCCAGGGCGCAGGCACAGCTGCGAGCGCCGGGAAGCTGCCAAAGTCCGGGAGAGGGGAAAAAAAGAAAAAAAAATCCTGATTAATATCGTCCTCCGGTGGATCCCGCGCTGCAGATGTGCAGCCTGCTGACTCGGCAGCTCCCGGCAAGGAGACCTGGAGCCGGCAAAACCGATGGGAGCGAGCGTGTGTGCATGGATCTGAGTGTCACAATGCTCCTGGGGGACAGCACGGCACAGGGGCAAGGCAAGGATGTTGCCCTGCCGTCCCATCAGTTCCCATAAAGCAAAGAGTTGTTCCATCCTCTGCTATTTTGTGGCACTCACCGTTTTGGGAGCAGCATCCCGACCTCAGTTCCCTGTGGAAAGGCCTGGGATAAGCTGCCTGTGGGTTCAGGCAGGTGGCAATGAAGCTGCTTAATCAGCTGCCGAGCTGGACACTCCTCCTGATAAGCACAAAGCATGTTACTCCAAGTATTTTCTTTTTGGATTTTCTTTTAGGGAAGGCTGAAACTCCTGGCACTCATCCACAATAACCGCTGGACAGCTGTGGGATAATGCACACTCATATTACCCATTCCTAATTAAACCAGAGAGCCTTCTTCCCTGCTGAGGCGACCCATTGGAAATTAATCAGCGGGGGACCAATACCAGAGCAAAAATCAGGGAGAAAGACGTTGCCTTCCCTGATTAGACAGGGAGGAAAAGTCTCCTGGAAAACAGGAATCGACTGCCGTGCGCTGGCCCGGCACCTCATCGATCCGTGCGGTCGCATTTAGGAATTCTAATGAGCTTCCACGGAGGCAAAAGGAAATAATTTGTGTAAGAAAATGGGGTGTTATTTCTAGGAAGAGTTGGTTCAACACCAACTCAGGAATTTCATCCCCAGTGTCGTCAGGGGCTGCCAGGAGATGCGGTGCCCAGGAAGGAAGGTGGCAGTTCATGGGAATTCCCAGTTGGAAATGGTATTTGGGAAGGCTGCCTGGTGCAGAGCCTGTGGGCTACTCTGACAGGGCATGGAGGGGCCAAACAGGACACACAACTTTCCCAAAAAGGGAAACACAGGGAAAAACCTCCATCTGAGGCTCCACCCTTCCCATCCGGCCAACTCCATCCCATTGCCCATTCCTCCCACAGTCCACTCGCCTCCCACTGCTCATCCCTCCAACCCAAACTCCTCAATTCCATTGCCCATTCCTACACCACAACCCTTCCATCCATCTGTCCATCAATCCCAGAACCCATCCATCCATCCCACAACAACCAACCCCAGCCCTTTGCCCATCTCTCCAACTCAGCCATTCATCCCTCCCATTGCCCATCCTTCCTGGTAAATCTTTCATCCCACTGCCCATCCCTCCCATCCATCCCATTGCCCATCTCTCCCATTCAACCATCTCCATCCCAAAGCCCATCCCTCCCATCCAGCCATCTCCATCCCATTGCCCATCCCTCCCATCCAACCATCTCCATCCCATTGCCTATCCCTCCCATCCAACCATCTCCATCCCAAAGCCCATCCCTCCCATCCAACCATCTCCATCCCATTGCCCATCCCTCCCATCAACCATCTCAATCCCACTGCCCATTCCTTCCATCCAATCATCTTCATCCCAAAGCCCATTTCTCCCATCCAGCCATCTCCATCCCACTGCCCATCTCTCCTATCCCACTCCATACATCCCACTGCCCATCCCTCCCATCCAACCATCTCCCATCCCAATGCCCATCCCTCCCATCCAACCACCTTCACCACAAAGCCCATCCCTCCCATCCAGCCATCTCCATCCCAAAGCCCATTTCTCCTTGTGGTTCCCAAAGTGCCTGGCCCACACAGTGGCCACCAAGTGTCCCCTCCCAGTCCCACCACCCACCTTTAACAGAGCACAGCACCAGGGGGATGTGGTGCCAGATGTGTCCAGCTGTTGCACAACTGGGCTCATACATCTTTAACCACTGCCCCCAACTTTGCCGGCTGAGCGTTGATGACAGGAGAGAAGGATGCCAGAGCGGGGTTTCCGTAGCCTCCCCAGGACCTCCACACCTGTCTTCCAGCACGGATGGCTCCATGAATATTTCATCCCTGACCTTGTGGCTTTGGCAGCTTTTGCTTGGTTTTCATTGCACTTTTTTTTTCTCCTTCCTCCTCTGCTGCCTGTCCGATGCTTTCTCATCCTGCACTAACGACCCATCCCAGGAGAGCCTTGGGACCCCCACGCTGCTTCCTGAAATATTTATGGAGCAGGAACCTCTGACCAGGGAGGCAACTTTGTGATGGCAGCATGAGCACGGCCCCCAGACATGGAGCAGTGGAGGATCCTTCCCTCCTCTCCCTCCCCAGCCTGTCCCAGAAGAGGGAACATGAGGAGCCATCTCCAGCAAGAACATTTTTAGGGATAACATTAAACGAGCTCCTAAATGCAATTAAAAATGAGCTCCTGAGCATCTCCTCTGTGCCCTTGGAATGTGACAGGAGGAGGGAAGGGAAGAAATAAGCAGCAGAGCCTTTATTTTAAGGGCTATGGATAATAAGAAAGGAAAAATATTTTAATTTTGGTTAATTCCCTCTTTTTCCCAATGGCAATGCTGTTGAGGCAGAATCTCAGTGGTCACCACACTCTCCAAGGATGGAAGACCTCATTCAGGTCACCTAGGGCCTTATTCCTCTCTGTGGTCATGGCTTGTGTCTCCTTGCCCAAATTCCACAATTTCTGGTGTGCTCTGGAGCTACTGTGAATCATCAGCTTCCCACCTGTGAGCTGAGCCCAGCTTGGGTCCTTCTCTTCCCACTATCGTAGGATTTCTTGCAGGGATCCCAACCAGGGGCAGGGAAGGAGCAAAACTCTCCCCATTCCTTTTCCAGAGCAAGCAGAGGGGGCAAATCCCAACTCCACAGCTTCCCACCCCTCTGGGCAGCTGGAGAACATCGACCCACCTGGGCAACACGGCCCTTCCTTAAAACTTAATCAGCAGCCAATTAATTTTTCACGAGGACAAACAGGCCAGGTAGACGGGGTCCATCTTTTATTCATGAGCAGCAGGGGAGGGGAAGGCTGTGGGCAGAGAGATGCAGGCTCAGTCAGGTCGTGGATGTCTCCCGGAGAAGTTCTTATGGCCAAGAACTCCATGGCGCCAGCTCCAGGGATGAGGCAGCAGGAAAACCCCAGGGAAGCAGCGTGGAGTGAGATGATCCCAGGGCTGGGGTGCACTGGAAAAGCTCCTGCCAGCTCAGGAAGAAACCCAACCCAAAGCTTCAAATCTGGGCTAAAGCTGAGCCTAAAATTGGCCTGAACTTTCACGGGGATAGGTTTTGGACCATTTTTGGGCTTGCTGGGGAATGTGTCACAGATGCTCCCAGCACTTTCCGCACTCCACCGTTCATGTCCACATCAGGGAGCCCATGGTTTTTGCCACTCTTGGAAGACCATCCCTTAAATCCAAACCCTGCTTTGAGTCAAGCAAGGCCCAACACTGACCAGACCCATATCCTGATCTTCCTGTGAAGCAAAAACTCTCTCCAGTGTCCAGCCTTGGAATAACCCCTAAATCCCATTTCCAACCCATTCCCGAACCCATTTTGCATCCAAAGCCCAGGCAGGGCAGGAATCACGTGCTGCTCCTACCTGGCTCCGTTCACACGTAACAGCCATGAATCCCTCTGTAATAACGAGTTTAATTAAACACAGCCCGGCCACAAAGCCTGGCCTGACATTTAACTGGCACCTGAGAAGATGCTAACGAGAAAGATGTTAATTATCCAGCTTATTAGATGTCCGCATTATTAACATAACCCTGACGGAATTAACTTGATACAAACTATCCCACAAATATTAATTGCCTCAAACTTCCTCGTAACTCGGAGGTATTAATAAGGCAGTAATTATGTATGGATTGGAGAGCTGGAAGTTAATGACGTGGCAATTTGATTTGTCTCGGAGAAACGCGATAAACCCAAGGAAGTGTTCTCCGAACAATCAATGGATATTTAATTAACGGACAGGACCTGTCGGCGTAAATCGGAATTAAATGCCCGCGACGTTTCGTTCCGAGCGTTATGACAAAGGTTCCCGAGATGTGGCAGCGTGGAAGGGGTCTCTCATGTGCTGGTGCTGCTGGTGACAGCATCTCCAGCCTCCACTCCCATCCAGTGCAAGAGGTCATGGATGTGCTCCTTGCAAAATCATGNAGAGAGGAGAGAGGAGAGAGGACTCCCATCCCCCTCTGCTGTTTATCCTCACTCCTGCCTCCATCCCAAGCCCAGATCCACAAACACATCCCCACCAGCCACTCTCCAGCAACGGTCACTTGGGGAAAGGGTTAACATCTCAAAGATCTGAGGTTTCCCACTGCCAGAGGGCAGGGTTAGATGGGATATGAGGAAGAAATTCTTCCTTGGGAGTGTGGTGAGGGCCTGGCACAGGTTGCCCAGAAAAGCTGTGAATNGCCCGCGACGTTTCGTTCCGAGCGTTATGACAAAGGTTCCCGAGATGTGGCAGCGTGGAAGGGGTCTCTCATGTGCTGGTGCTGCTGGTGACAGCATCTCCAGCCTCCACTCCCATCCAGTGCAAGAGGTCATGGATGTGCTCCTTGCAAAATCATGGAATGGCTTGAGTTAGAATGGACCTTAAAGATCATCTCATTCCAGCCACACTGCTGTGGGCAGGGATGCCTTCCACTAGACCAGGTTGCTCCAATCTCATCCAGTCTGGCTCTGGACACTTCCAGGGATGAGGAATCCACAGCCTCCCTGGGAAACTTATTTTTCTTCTTTCTCCTTGGCCCAAGGAATCCTTGGGCTGCACAGAGGAGCAGGAGAGGAGAGAGGACTCCCATCCCCCTCTGCTGTTTATCCTCACTCCTGCCTCCATCCCAAGCCCAGATCCACAAACACATCCCCACCAGCCACTCTCCAGCAACGGTCACTTGGGGAAAGGGTTAACATCTCAAAGATCTGAGGTTTCCCACTGCCAGAGGGCAGGGTTAGATGGGATATGAGGAAGAAATTCTTCCTTGGGAGTGTGGTGAGGGCCTGGCACAGGTTGCCCAGAAAAGCTGTGAATGCCCCCATCTCTGGAAGTGTCCAAGGCCAGGTTGGACAGGGCTTGGAGCAACCTGGGATAGTGGAAGGTGCCCCTGTTCATGGCAGGAGGTTGGAACTGGATGACCTTTAAGTTCTGCCCCAAGCCAAACCATTCCATGATTCTCTGCCCAGGCCCTTCTTTTGGATCCACACACCATGTCCAAAGTGAAAACTCCAAATAAATCTCCATCCTTCCCTCAAATCTGTCTTGATGCCAGCAGGTTTTTCCTCCCATCCAGCTGATGGAAGTGGCTGTCCTGTCTCTCCTGTTGTGTTGCACCTTCATCAGGATGGGCTTCACACCTCTGGAAGTGGGCCCTGACTCCATGGTGAGGAAGATGATGGTCCAACACCATCATTTCCATAAATTCCAACTCCTCCAGCAACCAGACATGCAGGATGAGCCCCACAGGAGCAGGGAATGAGCCGGTACTTTGGCACAGCCCTCCCAGAAGGAGTTGGCAGCACATTCCCTTCGCATTCCCGGCCTCCTTCCCCCTCTCTTCCAACCTCCCTTCCCTTTCCCTTTATGTAAATGGAAAATAACAATTAGTTTATTTTTGCTTGTGCAAATTACAGCTCCCAGGGAGCCGCCAGCTGCCAGGGCTGTGCCGGAGCCGTGCTCCAGCCTCGGCCTTTTCCATGAATAAATAACCTGGTGGGGGTGGGAAGATGCTCCCTCTGCTTTCCCCTCCTCTCTCATCCATGGAAAGGAAGGATTGGAGCAGGGGGTGAACACCCAAGGAACCATTTTGGGTTTTATGGTGTGGGTAGTTAAACACTGAGCTGATGATTTAGCTGGGAGCTTGGCAAGGAGGGATACGGAGTTGTGGGGATGGAGAGGGGAACAAGGGCATTCCCAGGCACTGGGGATGGCGACTCCAGGGAAAGCTGCACTTCTCAGACAGCTGAGATAGCAAAGGGCATTGGCTGGCAGGATCTAATCACCTCCAGATCTGAGGACTGACACTGTCCTGGAATGTTTCCCACTTGGCAGTGGAGCTGTTTTCCCTGCACACACATGGATGTGCACCCTGCATCCCACAGCTTGCATGCCATATCCCACCTCCTGCATCCCACCACCTGCACACGCACAGGCAGAGATGGGTGTGAGTTGGAATTGCTGGGATTTGCCAGTGTTGCATCCTTGATGGAGTTTATCCGGTCAGGGAAGGTTGGGCTGGGCAGTGCCAGGCTCCTTCTTGATCCTCATGATCCAGAGCTTCCCTTTCCTCCTGGACCGAGGGGCAGTGACAGGCAGCACATCACTTGCTGCAGGGAGCATCCCGCATCCCACATTCCATATCCCATCCCCTATGCCCCATATCCTGCATCCCAATTCCCATATCCTCTTTGTCATCCTGCATCCCATGTCCAGTATTCTCCACCCTGCACCTGATATCCCACCGTCTGCATGCCACATCCAGTGTCCTGTATCCTCACACCTGACATCCCACATCCTAAATCCTGCATCCTACTTCCTCCATCCCACCTCCTGCACCCCATATCCTGAACCCCACATCCCATGTCCTGTATCCCTGCATCCCCTATCCCACATCCATATCCTGCATCCTTACTACCTTCATCCTACAGCTGCTGTCCTGTATCTGTGCATCCTGCATCCCAGCTCCTGTAACCCACATCCCTCCTCCTGCATCCCACACCCATATTCTGGATCCAGCTACCTGCATCCCAATTCCCACAGCAGCAGCAGCAGCCCTGGGTGACCCAAACCCACCCAAACCCAAGGAATTTGGGATAAAACCCCAGCTGTGGTCCTGTACAGGTTTGCAGGGGGGGTTTCCATGTCCTGGATTTCGGGAAGGACCCCACTTCCTGCTGAGTTTAGGGATGACATCAGTGGAACTGGGATGCACTGGCTGGAGAAGGCAGAGAGCTGGAAAACATTCCAGCCTTCTGGATGAGCTGTGCAGAGCCAAAGCCACGATCCTGTGGTAGAGCTCTGTTCTACCAAGGTGATAAACAGAGATAAATTTATTTTATATAAATATATTCTTACGTAACATGGGCAGGGCAGTGCTTGTGTCCCAGGGATGCAGGGATATTGAGGAGTCAGCCAGGCACGGATCATGGAAAGGAGGGAATGTGCAAAAATCCAACTCTGGCCGAGCCGGAATATAAAGATCCACTCGAGCCAAAAAATTCCAGCTCCAAACCGAGCACAGGCTCTGCCTCACAGTGGCTCAGCCCCGAGCTCGGAGCCAAATCCAAGATTTTCTTTTGTCCAGGATTAATTTGGCTGACATTCGAATCAATTCCTGCTTTTTTAAGTGAACATTACCCCAGATTCCTCCATGCCCAGCAGCCCCACCTGCCTCCAGCCCAGGTCTGAGCTCCAGGACTGGAGTCCTCACCTTACGGAGATTGTCAGGATTTATGGAGATGTTGCAATTTGTGTGGAACACCGGTTTTTTGGGGACAAACCTGTGGGGTGGGAGCATCAATAACTTGAGGAGGAAGGAGCGAGGGACGCTTTGGAGGTGCCGCATCGATCCTCTTCTTGTGGTTTTCCGCCTGTTTCCAGGGATCCCGGTAATTCCTGCTTGGAGGTGGCACGGAGCACCCTGCACCGCTTCAAGGGGACCTTGCCAGGGGCTGTGACCCATCCCCAGCATCCATGGATGAGGTGCTCCAGGGTACTGCTGTGTTTGGGGGTGACCATCCCCCCAACTCACCCCTCAGCCCCGTGGAAAAACCCACAGGCTGGGAAGCTGGAGGAATTCCAGCTATTCCCCAGCTCAGCGATGCCCACGGGGCTTTCAATGGGCAAGTACAGCTTGGAAATTGGGTTAAGGAGCTCTGCAGGAGGGGGACATGAAGAGGATCCCCAGGGCTTGTGCCCATGTCCCCCCATCCCAAGTGCCAGGCAGCCCTTGGAGCATCCGTTTGGATTGGGCTGCTGTTCTCACCCCTGGAAAAGGCTGAGGATGGAGCTGAGGATGCGGGAGGTGCCCAGGATGAGCGGAGGGACTGCAGATCCACACAGGAAGGAGGGTGTGGTGTCCCGAGGTCCTGCTGCAACCTCACGCAGACCCCAAAAAGCAGCAGGAAGATGGAGAAAGGAGGCTCCGGCCCCACTCAGGGATCAGGAGAAACGAGGGGAAAGGCTGTGAAACCAGGTCAGAGTGACCCCAAATGCCACACGTCCTCCTGCAGCAAGCAGACGTGGTGGCACCCGCAGACCTCCGCAGTACCGCGGCACACGGGTGACACACGACCCTGTCCCGCCACATCCCCATCCCAAAACATGTGCCAGCATGCTTGGAACACGCACATACCATCCCAAAAAACGCTGCAAACCCAAGCAGGGACCACCCAGACACCCCCAGAGCCCAGGCTGCAGGGGGTGGCTCAGCCCCAAAAAAGGAGACGAGTCATAAACAAACCAAATTTAGGCTTAAAACCACTTTAGTTTTTATTATTTATTCAGCAAAGCCAAATCCCAGAAAGCCGGGAGCCTCAGGAGCATGGGAAAAGTCAGGGTGAAGGGGCAGAAGGGTGCAATTGCACCCCCAAATCTCCCAAAAAAAAAAAAAAAAAAGTGGGATGGGGTCCCCCATAGAGGACCAACATTAATGGGTGGACGCAACACCCTGTGTCCTGCTCCAGCTATTGGGGGATTTCAAGGAGGGTTTGGGGGAAAAAAAAAATCAGTGGGGAACCGAAAAATTAAATCACAGTGGCGCAAGGAATTGGGGATCCCTTTGGGATAACGAGGAAGGGATAATACCTGGATTGCCAAAATAATCTGGGACTTCTCCCAGGTTGTTGCACCCCAAAATGAAACCAAAAGGAGAGGGCAAAGGGGAAAATTGGGAATCCTAAATTGTTGCCTTCGCTGTGCCATGGAAGTGGGGAAAGGATTCTGGAGCAGGAGATGATCGCAGTCACCTCACGGGCACCGCGCTGGATCCTGGGGTGACACCCCATGGGACAGCGCTCCCCTGAAACCCCACACAGCCCCCAAAGTCAGCTCTGCTTCCCCAGCCAGCCCCAGCACAGCTGGGAAAAAGGGGCAGTGACCCCCAGGATGTGCACACAGGGAATGTGGATCACGGGAAGGTGCAGGAATGAGGATTTAGACAGTGGGGACTGAGATCCTTAGGCTGGTTTGGGGAAGGCACCAGCCCCAAATACCTTTTCCTCCCCAAATTCTTATTTGCTCCTGAGCAGGCAGCTGGAGGTGTTTCCCCCCCAAAAAAACATGCCAAGAGAAAGGGATATTGGGAGGAAAATTAGGGAATGGCCCATCAGGAAGCTGTGATTCACCTCCAAAAAAATTCAAGGACGCGACGTCCCACGAGCGGCTGTGCGCGTTAATTTTATTTAGAGCCAGGTTTGCAAAGTTTCCCTGGATCTAAATAAACACAGGAATAAGGGGTGAATCCCCCACCTTCCAAACCCCCTTTTTTTTCCAGACCTGGGACAAATGTCCCTCTTCGCATCCCAGCTCCCATCCCAAAATCCAAGTCCAATATTGAGCCGAGCTCAGGCTGCTCAAAAAACCTTCTGGTTACACAATAAGACACCAAAAAGTCGGGGGAAAAAAAAGATGAAGAAAAAGGGGAGTGAGGTTTGGGGGTGCAGAAAAGGCAAGACCAGAGGGTTGTGGAGTCACAGGCACCCCACAAATCCCAGGAAAAGCCAGGGGGTTACATGGACACGGCGAGATTTATGGAAGCAGCAGGAGGGAACACGCCACAGCTTGGGGACCTGCCACGGCTGAGCCTGGGCAAAAATATAGGACAGAAAATACGCCTAAATATTAAAAAAAAAATCACATAAAATGCCCAAAAAAACATGTTGGACCAAGGGTTGTGTTGGAATTTGTCCCTCTGAGTCCGGGAAAAGCTGCAGCCGTGCTTGGGGTTTGCGGCGAAGGGAGAAATATCCTTAAAAACGGACCCAAAACCTCCCCCAAATCTCAGTAGAACACCAGCCCAAAAGCTTGGATTTGGGGAAGGTGTGGGCTTGCTTTGCTAAGGGGTCATTTTTTTTAATTGAAAACTCAAGAGGGAGAAGCCAGAAGAGGAAAGAAAAATGGTTTATTACCGTTGCAAATCGAGCCAGCGGCTCATTGGGACGGTGTCGGACAAGCTGGAACCAAACTGGATCCGGTGACTTTCCAGCAGCTGCAGGGACGAAGGTCTCCAGGACCCTCCAGCCGGGAAAGAAAACCAAAAACACCCAGAACCCGGCTGGAAAAAACACAAAACACAAAACAAAACGGCAGGAAAAGTGAAAAGCCGGAGTTCAATGGGGCAGAGGCGACGCTCAGCACCGGACTTATCTCAGCGGGAGCTTGGGGAAGGTTTTGCATCAGCACCGGGAATCAAAGGGAAGAACAAACAACCCCCAAACAAAACCCCGATGCTGCGGGAGCCCCCCAAAAGTTCAGAGAAAACCCGACCCAGGCTCTAGTTGAATATAAGTTTTTATCTTGATGCAACATCATTAAAACCGTCACAAATCGAAACAACAGGTCGTTAAAAACACTTCGCACGATCAGTCCCTAAAATGCACCAGGCTCCCAAGCTCGCTTTACCCGCAGGACCCTTTTGTTTCCCCCCCACCCCAGAATTTGTTTTTTTAATGTTTTTTCTCCTTTTTTAAATAAGCAACTCGTTTTTTTAAAAAAACAAACAAACCCGCCCCGCTCCTCCGCACAGGATCGGTCCCACTTTCGCTCCAACGATTGCACAAATTCTTAATCCTCTTTTTTTCTCTTGTTTCCACAACAAATAATGTGCATTTTCTTGCCGTCTGTTTTTGTTTTTGTTTTTTTTTTCTCTCTCCAAACATCGAGGTTAAAATAAGATTTTCCGTTTCCCGAGGGTTAATAAATAAATCTGGTGCATAGTGAGATAGCAGCCAACCGTTTGCAGTCCATATATTACTATATTGCCTTTCAGGTCACCCTAAAATTGTTACCTTTTCCCTTCCCTCCCCTCCCCACTATTTTTAAGAGCATAGATAATTTTAAATCTCTATAAAACAGTATTATTTTCACCCAATCGATTCCTGTATATAGTGCATTCGGCTTCTTCTCAACATCGTTAAATTAATTCGGATATTATTTGCATGCTATTACATACAAACTTTTTAAGACTCGTGTAATTTTTTTTT
>VWYO01000847.1:0-60903 GCA_013400275.1 Rhadina sibilatrix | reverse complement strand
CCGCCGGGGCTCAGCCGGGCTCCGGGACCCTCTGCCGGGGCTCTGCTGCGGGGCTCAGCCGGGCTCCGCTGCCCGCCTCCGACGGGACTTTGCGGTGCGCTTCAGCCGGGCTCCGGGACCTCCAGCCGGGGCTCCGGGGCAGCCACCTCTCTCCGTCGGGGTTCGGCTCCGCTCCGCAGCCGAGCTCTGCTGCTGGGCTCCGGGACGCTCCTCCGGCCGCCACGGCTCTGCGCTCGGGCCGGGCGGGCTCCGCCGCTGCCTGCGGCCGGTTCCCAATGGCGAGGAGCGGGCAGCGCCTTGCCCGCCCCTTCCTGCCTCCCCTGGCACCTGCCCCGGCCCCACCTCCCCGGGCTCCGAGCCTTCTCCTGCCTCCTCCTCCTCCCGCCGGGACACAGCGCCCTGGGGGCGGGGGCCGCTCCCCTGCCCGCCCCTGCCCGCGACCGGCGCTGCCGCCGCCGGGAGCTCAATGGAACTCGCAGCCTTTTATACCGGGAAAGGGAGGCACGGCCCCGCCCACTGAGGCGAGGCTAAGCGCTTCCAGCCTATCAGCAGCCCGGCAGCCCGCTGAGATTTGCATATCCCCATGGCAACGCCCCCGGGGCAGCTGTCAATCTCCGGAGGCGGGGGGAATGCTCCGGGTACCTCCCGGACCCTCTCGGTTCCCGCATCCCAGCGTGGGGCTTCATCTCCCCCCCTCCGCTCTGAAACTGAGCGTGGAGTGGGGAGAAACATCCTAGAAATCCTAATTTCTTGCTCCCCCCCCCAAAAAAAAATGGGAAATAGCGAAAAAGGAGTTCTTGAGCCTAAATCGGGTTTGGTGCCACCTCGCTGAGGGACCACAGCATCGGAATGCAGCCCCTTCCTCAGCTCTGGAACAGCCCAGGATCCTTCCCGAAGCACTTCCATCCTTGCAGAAAGTCAGATAAATATAATTTTGGCGATTTTATTTTTTTTGGTTTTCCATAGGCTCTTGGCGGTCAGGGAGCAGCCACGTGCACCTCTGTGCTTCAGTGCTGCCCCTGGTTTCGGAGGTGGCACCGCACCTAGCACAGGTGACATCCACACCTCACGCATGAACGGGAGTGTCACCAGATGGAGGACCAGGATTGCCATCCCAGCACCTGGAAAAGGTGTCACTGGCACCCAGAGGCAGCTGGTTTTTGGGGTTTTGGGGATGCTCATGCCATCCTTGCATGAGGCCCTGGCTGGGATGTGGCCGTGCTGCTCCATCTGCAACCTCATGGCTGCTGCAGCCTAGGAGGAACAGCACTGGGAAACTGAGGCACGGAGCAGTCACCGGTGGAGTGGTCCCACCTAATCCCAAGGGATGAGCAGCTTCATGCCACAGAGGCTGGCAACACCCACCCACTCATCCCTTCGGGGTCCAGGATTGTGTTTGTCACCTGCAGGATGCATCCTGTGTCCCACTGCATCCCAACCCGGCTGCATCCCACCCTACTGCATCCCACGGGCAGCTCCTCGGGATGTGGGGGGTGACATTCCCCTGATCCAGCCAATGGCTGCTTGGGGGCCTGGGGACAGCGGACACTGCTCTCCACGGCTGCTAACTGACCCTTTAGGGTCAAATTAATGCAAAAAATGAAAACCTTTATCCCACTGCAAGTCCAGCAATTAAAATCCCGTATTATTGCTTTTGCTCGATCCGGCCTCTGGGGAGTGTCCGTCTTTCGGCTGCTAATTGAGTCAGGGCAGGGGAGGGGCATTTATTCCCCTTGGGAAGGGTCATGGATGCAGGCAAAGCCCTGAACATGACCCCCATTCATTGCCTGGTGATCCTGGATGTTATCCCATACTGGACACCGATATCCCATTTTGTAGACCCCCAAACTTGAGTACAACTTGAGGGAAGGGGGCAAAGAAGCGAACAACAAAAAAACACCTTTTTGTGGGGCGGTTTTAACCCTTTATTTGCTTCCTTGTGTCACCCTAAATCCATCATCATCCCACCTGTGTAGCGGGATACCAGGATCCTGCACTGGTTAAAGACGGGGTGCCACCTCCCTTCCCCTGGCACCATGTTCCTCCCCAGAGCTGCTCCACCTTGGAGGCACCTGGCCCCCACCAGCAGCTGCCACTGAGCTGGGATAGGAGCCACCAAGGGATTAGGACCGGGCCGGGCTCCAATGGGGCCGTGGCTCCCCAGTGACACCCCCAGGGGTATTTTTAGGAAATGCCCATGGCATGTCCCCAACCCTCCCCGCCGCGCCGAGCCTGTCAGCTAAGTTTACTCACAGGCGGTCAAGTGACATAACCAGGGTTGGTGGCCTCGGGATGGTGGTGGGATGGCATCACCTTTCACTTTTGGAGCTCGTGCGCCCCATCACCCCTTGGAGCAGGGCCGGCTGCCCACCTGGGCCTGCCTCAGTTTCCCTGGATGGCACAGGGCTTCCAGTTGGGGTGTTGGTGGCTTGGGGACAGTGACCTCACCCCATGGTAGGGTGGTGTCCACCACGATGCACCCCATGGAGAGAGGGTGGAGCCCTGGGGCTGCCTCAGTTTCCCTGGATGGCACAGGGCTCCCAGCTGAGGTGTTGGTGGCTTGGGGACAGTGACCTCACCCCATGGTAGGGTGGTGTCCACCACAATGCACCCCATGGAGAGAGGGTGGAGCAGGGCCGAGTGCCCACCTGGGGCTGCCTCAGTTTCCCTGGATGGCACAGGGCTTCCAGTTGGGGTGTTGGTGGCTTGGGGACAGTGACCTCACCCCATGGCAGGGTGGTGTCCACCCCACAGAGAGAGAGTGGGACCTTCGTGGTGATGCTCCACCAGCCATCTGCCCCACGACCCAGTGTTGCTGCAGGGTCAGGAATTTTCGGGGAGGGGGGCAGTGGGGAGAAATCACATGGAGAGGCTGGGAGGAGGAGGAGGATGAGGCTGAGGAGGAGAGGGTGGAGAAGGAGGAGGGCAGGGAACAGCCACCCCGATGACAGTCAGAAAACTGATCCCGGCGGGTGACGTCCACCCGGCACCTGCTTCCCCGGCAGGGGACCAAGAGCGGTGCCAGCAGCAGCCGCCGCAGGAAGGTTTTTCCGGGAAATGTTTACGGAGCCCTCCAGAAACTCCACCCTGTGCCAACCTCCCAGTCGTGGCACCCACCCAGGGAATGTCCTTGCCGGGCCCCTGAGCCCAACAGAGCACCCCGGCTTCACAGCGAGGATGGATAAATCCCACTGCTGAGGAATTGAGGATGTTGGAGACAGAGGGAGAACCCACTGGAGGTTCAGTGACACCTCTCCAGGGGCCACGTTTATCCCTGCTTGGAAATTAATCACTCCCAAGCAGAGCTTTTAACGACAGCCGGCTGGAAATTCCAATCCTCCCCGGGAAGGGAGCAGCGGTGCCGGTGGGCGGCGGAGCCAAGGCTCGGAGCGGAGCTGCTCATTGCCTCGTTTAATTAGTGCAGCACCAGGATTATCCTCGTTAGGAAGCCCCGGAAAACCAAAGCTCCTGGCCACCACTGGCCATCCCTGAGGATTCACAGCAGCACCGTCCCCTCCAGGGTGGTTTTTAGGGAATTTATTTAGGTTGGTTTTTTGTGGTTTTTTTTTTTAGGAAACCACCATGTGAAGGAACATCGTTCCTGGGTGAAAAGTTTTAATAATTAAAAATACTCAAGGATTTAGGGATCAGTGTGACTCCTCCACTGGATTTGGATGGATATTTGATGGGATGTTCATGGACTGCTGAAAAAAGGGGAAAGCCACAGGGAGGCTCCTCCATCCCAGGGGAGGAAACTTTTATTTACATATCAAAACACATGAGTTAACAAAACACATTTTTATATCAACAGAAACCACGACGTTTTTATTAAAAATCAACTCGTTGGACACACCCTGGGGCACAAGTGACATCCCAAGGTGGGGATCTGCTGGTCCTCCAGTGTCTGGGGGATGTTGAGGATTTGGGATGGTGGCAAAACACCTCCATGGGGGTCACCTGGGGAAGGGAACCCCCCTGTGGGGACCTGTTTGGCGGGCGAAGCCACCCACTGGCATTTCCCCACCCCATCTCTGATCACACCTGGATATTGCATTTCCAGGGAGCCCAAGTTCTTCCCAAATCCCCCTGATGCCTTTTCCCCACAGGATTTTGCCTGAGGGGATGTGGATGAGCAAATCCCACAAATCGCATCTGTGCAGGGGAACAGCACCTGCCACCCCAAAATCCTTAGGAAATTGTACCTGTGGATGCCAAACCCCATTGTTCCAGTGGCAAAATGCTCTCCCTTCACTCTGCCCCTGCTTGGATTTGGAGAGTCTCAAAAAACAGCAAATCCTGGAGAGCTGACTTGGCTTTCCCAATGGAGCCCAAACCCCTGCTGGGACAGGGAGAGGTGGGGTTGCAACTGGGCCATGGGAGACCCCAAAACGCAGGGTGTGATGTCAGCACCACTCCCAATACGTTCCCATGAGGAATGCTCTCAGCTCCAGGAAATCTCCTCCCAAAAGCAAGGGGATGGAGAGGGGTGGGCTCTTGGAATGGTGGGATCAGGGCTGTGGGGGCTTTACAACCCATTACATCCCAGCACGGTGACTTGTCCCTGGTACATCCCGACCTGGATGTGGGAATGTCACCTGATTGGCGTTAAACCACCTCAGGTCCCCCTATCACCTTGTGACCGGGACAGCACCGGAGGATGGATGGGGATGGGAAGCTCTTCCCAGCCTCACAAGCATCCAAGGAGGTGGCAGGACTTTGCCTTCGACAAACCAGCTGAAAAGGTCAATTTATTGGTCAATTCAAAGATTCCAAGCAAAGCCTGCTTCCCTTGCAGGAACGAGCGGTGTATTCCCACGCTGCCACACGGCTCCGTGTCCAAATGACATCCCGGAAAAAGCAAGAGGAAGAGGGGAGGAGGAGGGGGTGCCATGTCTGGACATGGCATCCTGAGGTAGGTGCCAGGTCATTCCCTGGCTCTCCGGTTCCTGAGCTGGTCGGCTGCCACAGGACTGGGATGGACTCACAGCCGGGGCTTGATCTGCAGCCGTTTCCCTGGAGGGAGGGAAAGGAATGGTGATGGTGGGAAAGGGGAGGGACACAGCTGGATATTCCCAGGCTTCTCCTTGCCTCGTCATGGGAGGGGGTTAAAGCACTGGGAATTTGGGAATGTGGGTGGTTCTCCGCCCTGGCAGCACCCACTGGACTCACCTCTGCCACCCACAGGGGTGTTCTCAGAATCCTGCAGGGCTGCCCTTGGCAAAAGCCTCCTCCTTTTGGTGTTGCCTGGGAAGGAAAGGAAGAAAAGAGGAGAAAGTCAGTGAGGTTGGCTCGGGTCACCTTGGGAATCCCTTGGAATGCAGGTGTACGAGTGTCCTAAGCTCCTCTTCTGCTTTACATCCCCCTTGGCCATGTCAAGGATGGAGGCGGCTCATTCCCCAAATCCCTGAGCATCCTCAGCTCCCTACAAGTGGCACTCAGGTTGCTTCCCACCACAGAGCAGCAAATCTGCTGCAAAAATCCCAAGCTATGGGTTAAAAAGAGAATTAAAAAGGATCCAGACCTTCTCACTGGTGAACATCAGGACCTGCTTTGGTGCTGGGATGGAGCTGGAAAAGAGCTGAGCACCAGCAATCATCCTCCCAGGCATCCCCAGCATCCCTGTAGGATGCTCCAGGTGATGTCTTCTGCTTGCTGGAACATGGTGCTTCCTCCAAAGAGAGCTCTGGATGCTCATGTAGAGCCAAAACCCCATGAAGTGCCTCTGGGAGGTGACCTCCTTGTAGGACAAGTCCAGCATTGTCCCATGGACCAAGGTGGTCAGAGTGAAATCCTTCTCCATTTTAACCACAATGCTGGCAGTGCTTTTCTGCAGGTTCTCCTATTTTCCCTCTCCAGAGGGTCTGGAGAGGTGTTCATGGGGATCCATGCCATAACCAGAGCGATGGGTGGGAAGGAAAGTGGTGGCCACCAAGATGAATGAGGATGGAAAAAAGTGGAGGTTTCCCAGGAAAAAAAAAAGGACCCAGAGGTTTAGGTGGGAAAAGTTCCCGTTCACTTGGGATTAATGGAGGTGGAGAAAGTCATGGAGAAGATGGAGGGAATCCAGCCCAAACCCTCTCCAGGTGTTCCGTTGCCTGTGCTCCCACGAAATTCTGCATGGCACTGCTCAAACTATGAACTCAATGTGGAGGTGGGACCAAGGACCCCTTTGAGCAGCCTTGAGAGCCCAAGGGAGAAAGTTTTTCGGGCGGGGGAGGCAGGACAGGTGAGGACCCAACGATGGGGAGTCTCCAAGTTTTCCTTCGCTTTCCAACTTGGATAAACAAACTTGCTGGGAGCAGACGCCGCGCTGGCAGTGATTCATCGCTCCGGAGTTAATTTATGGAAAATAAAGAGGCCTCATTTAGCACCTTTCCACCCTTAATATAACTCCCATACATCAGGGGGATGCACGGCAGGCACGGCGGATCCGGATATTCCTCACCGGCAGCGCAGCCGAATCCAGCTTTTGGGAATGGTGACACGGAGCGAAGCGACCTTGGGTCCACACCCTCCCGATTTCCCCCTCTGGCATCCAGCCAGGTGGTTTTTCCAGCCTGGGATCTACCAATCCCAGCCTGGTTGCTGGGATGAGGGTCTGGAGCTGCTGGCTGTCACCTCAAGGGGTCAGAATCAGCATCTTCACATTCCTGCCCCGTGGTGTGAGTTCAATAGGAATGGTGGGAATGGCTCAATTTCCTTTGGATGAGCCAGGGAAAACTTGCCTAGCTGGTATCCCTGAGGCAGCTCAAAGCAGGCATGATTACAGAAGAAGAAATACAGAATTTTGGGATGGGGGGAGAAAAAAAGGTGATTTTCAAATCAACCATAATTAACTTCCTGGCTTTGGTACAGAGTGCACGGAGCTAAGATACTTCCAGAGCATCCATTCCTTGATTGCCAACAGATTCCTCAAAAAAAAAATCAAAGCAGGAATGAGAAAATAAACCCAAAATAGGTCGTGAGAGAGCTAAACTGCTTCAGTTTCTCCCCTTGGATGGAAGAAGATGAAGGAAGGATGGCGCAGCCAAGGGGTGAGCACCGCATCCCAAAAAAACCCCCAGGAGGGAAAACCCAGACCAAACGGGGGCGTCACTCCACCCAACCCTGGCAAAAGGAAAAGATATTTTTCCAGTTTTGTGCTTGGGAGATCCTGCAAATGGCGTGATCAATCTTGGGTCGCATCTCCAGCTCCTTCACCCTCTCCCCCCGCCGCCTCTCCCGGCATTCTGGGAGCGGCGCAATCCATCTTCCAAGGAACCAGGTATATAATTTCTAGTTAGCGAAAGCAACCCCTTTTTCATCCCCATGACTGAACAGCTTCAAAAGGAGAGGAACCGAGGCCGGATCACGAGTTTTCCATCGAAACCCGGGCGGTTTTCGCTGAGCTTGTCAGGCTCGTCGGAGAATTAGGACTTCCAGCGCTCTTCCTCCTGATGGAAATCAACATTTATTTTGCCTAAGCCTGAGAAGGTGTCAGGCAGACGGAGAAACTTGCCACTCTTCTCCAGGAAAAAAGAGGGAAAGGAAGGAAATCTAATAGAAATATATTATCAAGTCTGAGGAGTGGACAGTGCAGTAAATCACACTTCAGGTGGCACCATTAGATTTTTCAATAAAACCTGGTTTTCCCCCAGCCGGAGCCGAGCGGCTCCAGCTGCATCCGACAGGGAAGTTAAAACCAAATTTGTTTCTTCCAGATGCTGAGCTGAGAGAGATTGAAAGGGATTTCAAGGTGGGGAATCCTCTCGGACGAGGGGTGAAAGGAGGTGGGTCTGGGCCTGGGCCGCAAATCCTCTCCCTGCTCATCATTCCTGACCCTGAAAAATTCCTGAAAAATTGGGTTCCTCCACAAGGTGGGGAGGTGGAAGGCAGCTGGAGATGCCACACATCAGGGGTGAAGATTCCCAAGCCCCAAAGCAGCAGGACGCAAGAGAAAGACAACTCCCTTTGAGCTCTCCAAACTTTACCGTCCAGCAGGAGAAAAGCCGGAATTTTGTTGGTTTCCTTTCCTCAAGAACCTCCAGCCTGATGAAATATTTGGTCTCCATCGTCCTCCTGATGCCACCAAAGGGCTTCATCCTGTCCTGCATCTTCCTCCAGGAAGGCTCAGAGCACCAAGGTGCATCTCAGCATTTCCTTGCTGGATGCTCAAGGTTTAACAATGAGGAGAAATTCCCTCAAAACACACTTTTCCCTCCTCATTCTCAAAATAAAAATATCCCTTAACCCTTTCCAGGATATCTTAGGAGAGTCCAGAGGTTGAATCCGCCTTGGAAAGGTGTTTTCCTTTCATTGCCAAGTGCTCCTGGAGATACGTGAGCTGGGAGATGCCTTTTATTAAATAATAATAATAATAATAATTATTATTATTATTATTATTATTATTTTATTTTTATTCTTAAATAAAACTCGACAACAAAAGATGGGGTGGAAAGCCCAGCAGCAAGGGCTACATCCCAGAATTTTCCACAAATGATTTTTCATGTGCAAAAAGCATATGGGGAGGGTTGGATCTCCTTGGCTCCATCCTGCACTAAATCCATGTGGTGGCAGCCTGCACTAGAAACTCATCCTGCTGCCCTTCCACCCAAACCTTCTGCCACAGGTGGATGGGACCCTAAAAACTGAGCCTAAATGCACCTATCCCTCAAGCAGGGAAGGACAACATGGATCCATCGAACTGGGGAGTTCAAGCTGAACATCAGGAAAAATTCCTTAATGGAAAGGGTGCCCAGGCATTGGAAGGGGCTGTCCAGAGAGGTTTGGAGTCCCCAATCCCCGGAGGTGTCCAAGGAATGACTGGATGTGGTACTCAGGGCTCTGGTCTGCTGACAAGGTGGGGATTGGCCACAGGTTGGACTTGATGATCTCAGAGGTCTTTTCCAACCTTAATGATTCTGTGATCCTTCCATCTCCATCCCCTACACCCACCAGACACCTTTAGGCTTGGGATACCTTCAGCCTTTGGGGTGCCACAGATGACCAAGGTGGTGTTGGAGGCTGGGGTTGGATCTCCTCATGTCTTGGTGATTCTGAGAAGCCCCAAAAGTCAGAAACTTTGCTGTGATTTAACTGCAATGTGTCCAATTTAGGACCTGCCAAGTCTCACTCCTTTGCCAAGACTGAAATCCTTCTCTTCCGTAGTAATTTTTTTCCCATTTTTTCATGGAATCCTAAAATGGTTTGTGTTGGAAGGGACATCTTCCACTAGTCTGGGTTGCTCCAAGCCTCATCCAAACTGGCCTTGAACACTTTCAGGGATGGGGCATCCACAAGTTCTCTGGAAAACCTGTGCCAGGGCCTCACCACCCTGGAGATGTTTGTGACCACACAGAGAAACCAATTCCCTGTATTTATCCCCATTTCTTCCTCCCAAGAGGAATAAACTGCACCAAGTCCTGCTGGGGTCAAACCTGACAGTGAAGCCAGTACCTGTTATCCCAGGACAATCCCCTTGTGTCCAAGCCCTCCATCTCCAACTATGCAGATGCTTTGTGGAAAGCTCCAGGGCATCTTCTGCGACCGACCTGACTGATCAAAGGCTTGGTTGCTTCACCTGGCTGCCAAAAAAAAGTTCTGGAGCAAAGCTCTGCAGGCAGAAGCAGCAATGAAGGAGATGCTGAAGGCGATGAAGATCCCATGGGACCCAAGAGGGCCTGGCCACATCCACATGGAGGGTGGCAGCACTGGATATCTCCTAAATTAAACTGGGGTTGTCCTGTGCAGGACCAGGAGTTGGACTTGAGAGTCCCTTCTAAACTGGGATATTCTCTAATTCCCGGATTCCTGGGGCTGGGAATGGCTGGATCAAGACTCACCACCAAGCGTGGGGGGGAGGTGAGAGTGGCAGTTCCGTGCCCCGCTGGGGTCACCTCTCAACCGCGGCGAGAAAAAGGGAGGCGAAAATCCACATTCCCAAAACTTATCCCTCCAGAAGTAGAAGCCGTAAACAAACCCAGAAGCCGCCGCCGCCACCACACCTCCCCGAATTCCTCGGAAGCCGGGGTGGTTGAGCGTGCTCAGCGGAGCCGTTAAAAAAAGACTGGAGCGAGCATCTTCCATTAACGTTACGACCGTGAAATATGACAATAAAATGACGGCCGTATGGTCCCAAATTTGCAGCCCGCCGAGCTGCTCGGGGTTTATCGTCACTCAAACGTGCAGAGAGCTGTAAAATGTTTACAGAAAGGGTCGTTTGCGGCTATAAAATCCTCTTTTCTCTCCTAAACAAGGCTGAGCGGAGCCATTTACAAAGCCCGGAATGTTCATCGGGGGAGAGGGGAACATCTGTTCTCTCCAGGAGTTTGCAGTGATCTTCTCGAACAAATTAACTAAAATGGGTGCTTTCTAATTAAATTAGCACTCGATTGGAATGGTTTGCATTGGTGCAATTAGCGCGGGGAGGCCAGTTAGGCTCCAGCACAGGCGATTTAACTGGAAGGTGAAATATGGAAAAGCCCATTACCTGGAAAACAGGAGTCGGAGGGGTAGGGAAGCCTGTTCTCCCTCCAGCTCCATGCTCCTGGGTGGATAACACAAGGTGAAGGATGGGATGCCATCAAACCCACTCTTCCCATTTGGGATGCTCGGATGGGAGCAGTTGGCTGTCCCCGTGCTGCATGGATTGGCTTTTTGGAGGATGCTTGGAAAGCACCAGCGCCCTCAAATTAAGAGAATCCTGGAATCATTTAGGTTGAAAAAGACCCCTGACATCAGCCTTTACCCAATCACCACCTTGTCAACAAATCACTCTTCCAAGCTCAATTTCCAGGCTCCTCTGGAGGGCTGGAACACAACAGTGGCTCCGTTCCATGCATGCAGACCACATCCCTCCTTTCCAGTCCCCCTTCCCTATATCCCGAGCCCAGACCCCCACTGAGACCCTGCACGCTCATGCTGCTGCCCATGCTGGTCCTTAAAGGTCATCTCCAAAATCCCTCCCTGCCCCTCCCGTGTTTTCCCTCATTCCTCTTGCATTTCCCAGGATTAAAAGGGCATTTTCTCCAATTGTGACCGTTTAACCAAGGAATTTATCTCATTCCTTAATAACAGCCTGTCCTCCTCCTTATTTACCATCCCAATAATTTGTGTCAGCTTCAGGCTTCACAAGCACAAACCCAACGTTGTCGCTGGCACAGCTCCCCAGGTCCCACCCCCAAATCCCACCACAGACTCCAGCTACTTCCTAGAGCTACACAAGGACTCATCCTGACCACTGGCTCAACTCCACACTCAATCTCAGGATCACCAAATATTCTGTGGGGATTCAGGAGTATTGGAAGGGATCCACAAGGATCATGGAGTCCAGTCCAAGTGATGTAGCCACCAAGAAGCATTTGGTCCTTTAGAAGCATCAATCCCCTGTCCTCTCAGGGTGATGGCCAGGGCTCCACTTATCCCATTGGATCTGGGGTCTCTGGGTGTTGCTGTGTCCCAAATCCCTTGGCTGGTTTAAGGATGGGCAAACGCATGGATCAACATTCCCATGTCTGGATTCAGCATGCCATCGCTTTGGCAAGGAAAGTTGCTTCATCATCAGATAGATTTTACAGCCATCTGCAATTCCTGCCTGGTTTTCCTTTCCTATGGATCCTCCAGCATCTGCTTCCCCAATGCCATGAACTTCCCTGGGCAAAGGAGCACAGAGGGATGAGTGCCCTGACCTCCTACCTGCCAGCTTCACCCAGCCCTCATGCCGACATTCCCAACTGAACCAGCTCCTCCTCCTCCCACCCAAAAAGCCTGGAAATCATCCTCCCTTGGATGCACACACCAGAATTAAGAGGAAAAGGATTCCCTTGCTCCCAAGTTCCTCCCAGCTGCCGGGTGTATTCCGAGGCTTTTCAACAGTCTTCCTGTCCATTAATTAATTGTTCCAACTTCCTCATGGGGATAAAAATCCCAGTTAAGTCGCTGCTTTGGGAACACTTCCCGAGATCAAAAGGGAGTTGAACCAGGGCCAAGCAAAAGGAAGGAGGGGAGAAGAAATCCCTGGAAAGGGAGGCTGAGTGTTTCACTCTGTGTTGTGGGGAGGAGCATTCCCAGCTGGAATGGCCCCCTCGCTGTGTCCACCACACCGTGGTTCAACAGCACCCGCGCTCGTCTGTGACTTCGGGAATATGTTGCTAATCCCGGGAATTCTCTTTCCGACAGTGTTAAGGCATCTCAGCCCTCTCTGGCTTGAAGTGGCTGAGCCAGGCAGAGCCTTGCAGATCCTTATGGATGATCCTGTAAATGCTTCAGCCTGGCTTTTGCAATGGAATTCACCCCTTATCCCAGTGGGATCCTGCTCCAGCTGCATGGAAGGCAGGGATCAAAGATGGGAAGGGCTCACAGGGAGCCAAATCCTCTGGCAGCAGAGCTCGCAATGGGAATTTCATTGTTACTCCCACAAAATATTGTGATTTCTGAGACCATTCCTGGTTGGTGCTCCGGAGATGAGGCTCCGCATCCCTCTGGAGAAGGATGGGAGTGGAAAAGGGACCTGTGGAGCATCATCCAGCCAAAAACCTCTCACTCAGAGCTGGGAAGAACCAGACACAACCCCAGCATCACCATCTCCATCACCTCTGCTCCTGGGGGTACATCCCTGGAGCACCCCAAAAGTCCCCCTTTAGGGACTTTCCCGTGGAGGAGCTGAAAGAGGAGAGGAGGAACCAAGGAGAACATTGGAGAAGCTGCTTGCTCTCACATGTCAGAATTCCTAAAAAGTTCTGCTCATCCTAAACCACGTTTTCTGAAAATTTTACTGACTTTCAAAGTAGACAATCCCAGACTAAGAGCTCCTCCTTCAGACTTCCAACCTGCAAACACTCCACCTCACCTTCCACTGGAAATGTTTTTATTGGAAAGCTTCCAATCTATTTCCTGCTGGGAAACAGGTGTGATGGATGGTCCAGAGATCCTCCAGAGGCAGAGCACCTTGCATCCCACTAAACACCTTCTCTATAGGGCAATGCTGTGATTCCATCAAGGAAATGAGACTGGATTCATCATTGGATAATTTACAGGATAAGGAAGGAGTTGATAAAATAAGGGGACAAAGTCCTCACACACAATTTTGGGAACAGATGTGAGGATTTGTGCCCAGATGGGAATCCTGACTGCCATCCCAGTTTGGACTCCTGGTCTTAACTGGTTTGGTTACTCATCAAGGAACATGGATCCCACCAAACCCATGGAGAGCAGCAGAGAATAACATTTTTTTCTTGGAAAACCAGAGTAGCTCCAAGCAGAGGATGTGATTCCTACCTGGCTCATCCTCTGGCTCGTCCTCATCCCTCTCCTCTTTGCAGCCCAGGGAACCGGGAGATTCCGGAGATCGGAGAGAGATGAAGGATGGCAGCTTTTGCAGGCAGCTGCTTGGCTTGGGGTCCTCCTCTTTCCCAAACTTCACCTCTTGCTCCGCACTGGAGGGTCCGGGAATTTCCCCATCATCCTGGAGCTGAGCTGGATCATTCCTGCTGGAATGGGAAAAATAATACGGAAAAGTAAAACAATCCTACTTGAACATGGCATCATATGCAATGGAAGAGGCTTGGAGCTCCTGAGTCGCCATCCAAGGCCATGCTGTATCCCCGATTTTCCCGGAGCCAGCACAGATTCAGCTGGAGTTTCTCCCTTCCCAGCTGCATTCCCTGTCCTGCACTTCCCTGTAAGGTTCCCAGATCCTCAGATTCTTGTGGAGGTGCTGGGCTCCTGTTTGTGATCAAGCAGAGGGAAGGGGAGATGGAGGGTGTGGGGAGTTGGGATGGCTTGGAGGTGTCCTGCTGGGCTTGGCTCATTCCCAGCCCTGCCACTTTCCTCCAAGCTAACTTGACACTCCAGCTCCTTTGACATCTCCCATGACGGTGCCAATAAAGGAAAAAAAAACCCTCTGGAGCAGCCTCCAAGCTGGGGCGTGCTCCCTACCCAGCGGAGGATGCCAGGAGCCTCCCAACCAGCCAGGCCTGAGCTCATTCCTCCTTCCCTAAAAAGAGCAAGGAGCTATTTTACACCTCGTTCACACCGGGAACGTGAGCTGGGTGTCATTCCAAGGCTCTTCTGTCACCCGGGATAAGTTCGGAGAACCCGTGGAACTGCTCGTCCCCCTCTGCTACCTTACAAGGCAGGGCCAGCATGAGGCCCAGGCCCAGACCATGGAGAATTCCAGGAGCATGGACCAGCCTGGCAAAAATCCCAGGTCCCTCCCTTTCCATCCCACCTTCACTCCCACTTCCCGCTGCAAAAAGCCACGGAGAAGCCAAGCACCCAAATCAATCCTTCCCCCTCCCACTGAGCAGGACTTGGAGATTTTGGCTTTTAAAGACCAACTTCCATTTTGTTTTAGTTTTAATTCCACTGGGATGTAGTTGTCCAGCATGCAGGACTTGGGAGTGAGGGCAGAGGATGTGCCAAGCTCAGGAAAATCCATCTCTCCGTGAGGATGAGGATCGACACATCCATCATCAGCCTGTGGCTAAATCCTTGCACCCAAAAATACCAGGGAGAGCTCAGAGAGCTTCCAAGGATTAACCAAGGGCCCAGCCTGGCAACAAACTTTTCCAAAGCCTCTTATCTCCATGTCCATCCCCATTTCCTATTCTCCAGCTCCTCCATGCCATGGAGAGGGCTCAGCTCTGCTCTCCAACAAGGACATAAGGAAGAGGGATGATGTTTTCCAGTTTCCCACATAACTACGGATAACCTGGACACACATTCAGCAGTGGAATCTCCATCAAGGCTCCTCCATCTCCAAGAGGAAGATCTACAAAAGCCTCCAGGATACCTGGAGGTGCTAAAGCCCTGGACGGCACGTTCCTAAGGGTGAATCCACTCTTTCCTCTCCATCAGCTCTTCCTCACAAGCATGGACACTGCCTACTCCAGAGGTGGCTCCATCAGGAAACACCAGCGATCCACATCAACAACATCTTAAAATAAATCAGGATACAGATGGAGCATGCCTGGAAGAGGAAAAATCTGGAGCAGGCTGGGAAGAAAACTGTTAAATGAAGCAAAATGAGCTCTTTCCTACCTGCCTGATGTCTCCTGGATCCGTCTCCACTTGGAAGGGGGGTGGTTGTGGTCTCCATCACTTCCAACCTGCTGTGGGTGACGTCTCTTCTGAGGGTGTAGGAGTTTGCACCGGGCACCCTTGGGACAGACGCCTTTCTTGGCAAAGTCGGGACAAACCAGCGTGTGCTTCTTCTTGCACTGCCAGGGAAAGAGGGAGCGGAGTTGGAAAAGGCAGGGAAAACCCTGTGGGAGCACAGGAATCCACAGCTGAGCTCCTTCAGGTGGCACCAACACCTAGCTGAAGGGAAAGAGGGATGTGTTGGCGTTTCCTTCTCCGCATCAAAACAATACTCCAAGAAAAGATACTACTAAAAATAGTATTTTACTCTGGTGCATTCCACACTCGCCCACAGTTTTCCAAGTGCTTGATTTTATGGATTCAAACCACCAAAGCCTCAACAGCAGTGACTTACCCCTGGAGAAGTCCCAAGGAGGCTATTTGGGCTGGAGAAGATGGCTTTGGAGATGATACAGGGTTTTGTTGTCCCAGACATGCCTGGGACTTGGGAAAGAGCAGGGAAGAGCCACAACAAAATCCTTTTAGGACTTATTTTGGGATTGCTGCCTGCACCAGCCTTCTGAGGAAGATGGATGAGGGCTGGAGCTCAACCTGCTCTCCCCAAGGCTTGGTTGATGCTGTCCCATCCAAGGAAGCTCAGCATGGCCATGGAATGGACTGTTAAAACAACAGCACTGAGATGTTCATGCCTAAAAATGCTCCTGCATGCCCAGCTCCAGATTTTGGCGGCTCCCAGCAGCCACCAGTGGTTCCAGGGGGAACGAGGTGTCCTCAGTGTCCTAGAGCTACCCCACCCTGCTTTCTGCTGGAAAATGTCACTTTTTGGTACCGGGAAAGGCAGGAAGAGATGCAGGCAGGGAAGTGGAGATGGGGTTACTATCTGGGTGCTTAGGAATGAAGGTGGGAGGAAAGAAAAAGAACAGCCTCTCTGTAATCTCTGCTCTCAGCAATCCAGAGAGCTCATCCCAACATATCCCAAGGGGTGAAGGGTGGGAGCAGGTCCTGGACCCCTCTTAGTCCCAGTGTGGACCCACTCCCACCCAGGATGCTCCATCCCACCCAGTTTGGCTTTTCCATCACGTTGTGACATCCATGGAGAGACTGAACCCGACACACGTGGCACAACCAAATATTCCCAACTCCACCACTCACTCCCTTGTTGACCTTCTCCACGAGAAACGTGGGTCCTTCCACACTCGGATGCCCACGCATCCCATTCCTCCGCGCTACACTCACTCAAATTTTGGGGGAAAACGAGATAAATCCACAGAGAGAGAAACACAGGGAGGGTTTCAGCACCACCATACTGTTTATAAAAATCCATCCCACCGACAACGTGGGATGGACGGAGGTCAGTTCCTGCCCTTTTAATGCAACCTCACTGGGGGGACACGGGAGCAGCTCCCCGTGCTGACCTTTGGGATTAAGCGGGATCCCTGCCGAGCTCTCTCCTTGAGAAGCAGAAGGGTTTGGCGGCTCCGTTGCCCGGGGCTGAGCGCTGGAGTCGGCAGCGGAGCAAGGAGCTCATGTGCTGGAGGTTGGGGGTGGTGCTGAGCAGCAGGAGGGCCGGGATCCACATGGACACACGGATATGAGCTCAGTGTGGGGGGCAGCTCAGTGATAGTGCTGCTTTTCCACAAAAAAAAAAAAAAAAAAAAAACCAAAACAAAACAAAAACATTTTAAACCCCCATTCCTATGATTTTCCACTTGTTATTCCAAGGAGCTGGAATGGGAAGTAACTATACAACCAACCTGGAAGTACAGTATGGTCTGAACAGTGCCTGGCTTTGCCAGTACTCCCAAATCCTGTGTTCTGTAGGAACATGGAATCATGGAATGCTTTGGGTTGGAAGGGACTTAGAAGTCACCTCATTCCAACCTCCTGCTATGAACAGGGACACCTTCCACTATCCCAGGTTGCTCCAAGTCCCCTCCAACCTCAACTTCAACGCTTCCACAGATGCAGCAGCCACAGCTTCTCTGGGAATTCCATTCCAGGGCCTCACCACCTTCTCAGGGAAGAATTTCTTCCCAATATCCCATGAAACCCTGCCCTACGGCAGTGGGAAGCCAGTCTCCCTTCTCCTGTCATTACAGACCCTCGTCCAAAGTCCCTCTCCAGCTCTCTTGGAACCCTTTAGACACTGGGAGAGCCTCTAAGGTCTCCCTGGAACCTTCTTGTCTCCAGACTGGACATTCCCAGCTCTCCCAGCCTGGCTCCACAGGATATTTTCTTCATTTTCTCACTTTACCTGCAGAAAGGATATATCCTGGACCAAAGAGAAAAGCTTGGAAAAGATGGCAACTGGACAGGAATTCAAACACAGGAATTTCTCCACAAAGCAGAAAAGCAAATCCCTCAACCTGATAACTTCTTTTAAAATAAATGGGACAAAATTAGGGAAGAGATAAAATAAAGGAATAGGACATTAGGGAATGAAGACTGGGATGAATGCATGGGCAATCCCAGTCAAGCACGAGATTGTGGGGATGGGCCTTGGTGCCAGGTTCTGGTCTGACCATCCCCAGTTCCTGGAATCACAGAATATCCTGAGTTGAAAGGGACTCCCAAGGATCATCAAGTCCAAATCCTGGCTCTGCTCAGGACAATCCTTGAAATGGATGTGAAATCCTCTTCTGTAAAGGGGTTTCCAGCACAAAATGAACTTGGAAAGAAGAAGAGCAGGAAAAAAAGAGCCCTGACCTCGAAAAGCCACCTGGATGCATCACTGCTACATCGAGGAACTCTGCTATTTTGGGAAAAGGCCAGGAAACGTGGCTGTTCCTTCCCAGCAGGGCACCAATTACGGGGGTGGGACAGCGCCATGATCCCGGCTGGGCACCGGGATTGGGATGTGCCACCTCCCCAGTGCTCCACCCAGCCCCAGCCTCCAAACTAATCCTTGGAGCAGCCCATGTTTGTTGGCTCCATGGTAAAAAGATACTTAATAAAGAAAACAAACCGCGTGCGGCTAATCCCGGGGCCGCGTCCCCAGCTCGGGTTTCTAATGGCTTTTCCACACCGTTCCCAGCGCTCCGGCCCTTCTGCCCCGTCCATCCTCCCTGTCCCACGGGCTGGGATGGTGAGGCTGGAAACACTTCCGGAGGCTGGAAAAGCCCCTTCTGTTTATTTACGGTAGCTCTCCTGCTCCTGCCAGATCCAAGGCGCTGGGGCTGGGTTTCCATAGGGAATTTTGCCACCAGCCACGCGTCAGCCGGGGTGAAGCCGAGCAGGGCTGTGGGGTGGTGCTGGGGGCCATCTGATCCCTGACACCTGTCGGGGTGGCTAATTATACCCCCCCGGGACCCCCGCCAGACCACAGGCTGGGCCATAAAAAGGGAAAAAAGTCTGGTCTCTTCCACCAAAAAGATGAGAAAACCCCAGGGAATCCCTAAAAAGCCACAGGGAGAAATCTCACCCCACTCCGGCTCCACCAGGTGCAGACAAGGACACCAACATTCCCATGGGTATGTCCCAATCCCAGACTCCCCGCTGTGGGATTCTCCCCACAGCCTGTCCAGCAACAGTGTCCGGGGCTGGGATGGTGCCCAGCTGTCAGATCCCATGTCCAGGACTCATCCTTGGCTGCCAAAGCAGCTTTGGGTAAAATTCCAGGTGCTGTCAAGGATCTACAAGGCCTTAAATGGTCCAACGGGGCCCAACGTGCTCCAGGAGTGAGACAGGGATGAGGAGGTTTGCAGGGCCCAGCCTTCTTTAGCGTGGAGCTGGCAAAGGAGGAGGCAGCAACTGGTGGAAAGTCCTGGCTCAGTCTTGGGAATGATGTTAATGAACATTTTCCACGAACAAGCTTGGCAGGAGGGGATGGAGGGTGGGAGGAAAGTGAAGCTGGGTCACTGGGCCAACCAACTACCACCCACTGACTGTATGGGGTGGGGAGGAGAGATCCCACCCAGCCTGGCATTCCTGGCTCCTGGGCAGCAGTTTGGCTAGGTTGAACTTCTCAAGTATCTCCAGGCTTAATCTCACCCCCTGCTCCTTTCCCAGCGCTGGGGGACAGCAAGTGACAAGGGTTGGACTTTGATGATCCTTGTGGGTACCTCCCAACTCAGAATATTCTGTGATTCTGTGAAGAGATGACAAAGTGCTGGAGCATCTTCCCATCTCCTTGGGATCCATGTCCATCCCTCTATCCATCGTGATGGACACAAACCCCACCAACCTGACCTTCAGCGGAAGGGGAGCATTAAAATACGCAAAACTCAACTGCCTCAACTCCAGGGTATTCCACTTTTTTTACAGCCCTCTTGAGCATCCATGCAGCTTTTGCTGAGGCTGTTCCAGGTATCCCCATGGCCAAGCAGTGGGATTAAGGGACTGGATGGATGTCAGGCTGTTTTAATGTCCTTCTAAGCGGCTGTGATGGCTGGGAAGTGATGGCTGGAGGTGCCGGAGCTGTTTTGACACCGCTCCAAAGTGACAGCCAGTAAATGGCTTTTTTCCGATGGCTTTTTTATAATTGGGTGCAAATGGAAACAGCCTTTAAAAAAAAAAATCAAATCCTGGCTCCCTGTCATTAAAACCTGGAGGACAATACATCCGAACATCATCCAGGCTGGAGTAATGATGGAGAAATTTAACCAATGTGGTTACCTGAAGGAATTTGCTCCAAAACAGGTTTCTGCCCCTCAAAACAGTTTGCCCAGCAAAACGCCTGCAGTGAAGGGATGAATCCTGATGGTCATCTCCAAATGATCGCAGGGATTTGGGATTTAAAAGCTCTCTAGGATCCACTGCAAATCCATAAACCCTCTCCTCTGGTATTTCCAGGAAATCAAACAATATACGAGCTAAAATACCTCTGGAGCTGGAGCAAGACTAGGATGGTGTTTTGAAAATCATTAGGAAAATCATATTTAAGAGGCAGCAAAGCCTCCCTCTGTGAGGGGATCTCTGCTCATGGCAGGAGGTTGGAACTGGATGGTCTTTAAGGTCTCTTCCAACCCAAACCAGTCTGCGATCCCAGGATTCTGTGGAACAATGGCAGCACCCACTTGGTGTCATCTGCAAACTTGCCAAGGGGGCAGCCAATCCTGTTACATCATTAATGAAGGCAGCACTGGTCCCAGTGCAGACCCTTGAGGGACACCACCTGTCACTGGTGTCCACTGGATATCGAGTCACTGGCTGCAACTTTTTGGACATCCAGAAGGTGAATTCCGAACCCGGCATTCATCCTTTTGTGGCAATGCCTGTGGAATTCAACCATCCCCTGCACTGCTTTGAGGAGCTCCGTTTCCATCAGGGACCCCCCCGATCCCATCCATCCCACTCGAAAGCCACGACGGAGCCACTTTCATGTGGGCTACTCATCAATGATAATTCCAACCCCAAATCATCACTGCTGGGTGTGGAGTGAGGCAGACACCCACCGGACATTCCCAGCGGTGTCATCTCCATCAGGGATGATGGGCCTCCACCACATGCCTGGCTCCAGGTGTCTCAGGGAAGGAACCCAATGGGATCCTGGGGCGCATTAGGAAAGGCAAGCTGAGGGAGGTGCCAGCCAGCTGAGGGAGGTGATGCTGCCCCTCTCCTCAGCACAGATGGGGCACATCTCGAATGCTCTGTCCAGTGCTGGAGACATGGAACTCCTGGAGCACAGTCAGAGGAGGACAAAAAAGATGATGAAGGGAACTGGAGCATCTCTGCCAAGGAAAGGCTGAGGGAGCTGGGGCTGTTCAGCCTCAAGAGGGGAGACAGTTGAGAGGGGACCCCATTCCTGCCTGTCCCTGTCTGCAGGGAGGGCTCTGAGCAGGGCCCAGGCTCTGCTCTGTGGGGCCCAGCAATGGCACAGGAGGGACAGGCAGGAACTGATACCAGGAAGTTCCACCTGGACATGAAGAAGAACTTCTTCCCTGTGCAGTCACCAAGCTCGGAACAGAGACCAGAGAGGGTGTGGAGTGTCCCTCACTGGAGATATTCCAGAATCCTCTGGACACAACCCTGTGCCATCTGCTCTGGGATGGCCCTGCTGGAACAGGGAGCTTGGACCAGGGGCCCCCACTGTGGCCCCTCCCAAAGTGACCCATTCTGTGATCCTGGGAATCACCCACAGCTCACAGGATTTTGGGGATTTTCCAACAGAGAACTGATCAGATCAAAGGGAGATTCCAGACAAGAAGCAAAGACCCAGTCTGCCGGGTTTTGTGTTCATCTCTACAGAAGTTCATGCTGAAATCAGGAACTCTCTGCCTCATCACTACATTCCCCTCTTTAGAACTGTGATTAGTGGCTGCTCTTCTCCCAAACTTCCCAATTTTCACATTTTGTGCCCCACCTCCCTCTACAAAGATATTGTACCTTCTTTAATATCCTTCTACAAAGATATTTAAAGTGTAAGGAAGAGAAAATCTCAGCCTGGGATTTATCTCGGCGCTTTTATCAACAATCCCAGGCTATTAAGCAGCTCCAGTTCATCCTGATAAGCCCCATCTTTAACGTAAGGATCAGAATTCCATTGGAGATGTTACAGTTAAATTAAAGGAGCAATAAGAACCCTCATTATCCCATTACAAACTACAAGATACAACTGGAAACCTACAAGATTTCCACACAGATACATGGATAGGATTGGCCATGGAAGAATCCTGATTGGTTTAAAAGCTCTTCTGAAGGCTACAAAGTGCTCCCAATGGGAAGATCCCATCACCACGACTGGGATTTATCATTTATTATCAGCAGCATTTGTTGCCCAGAGGATGTGGACAAGGACTCAGCACTCCCAGCAAACCAACGGGATGAACCTGGAGAGATTTCAGCTGGTTCAAATCCATCCTGGACACTACTGATGACCTTAAAAACATCCCCATTACCAATCCTACACATTCCGTATTTTAAATAAAAATTTCACTTACTCATCAGTTTGGTGACTGAAGATTTCTGCTACACATTATGGGGGGAAAAAAATCCCAAATCAAGCTCCCAGAAAACATCTGTCAACCAGAGCCAAAATTAGGGATAAACAAAATGAAGTTGCTTTTGTAGTTGATTTTCATACAGCTGCAGTGGACTATAAAAGAGCTATCAAAGGCAGAACCATCAACTATTTCCAAATTATTACAGAATCAGGGAATCGTTTCGGTTGGAAAAACCCATTCCCCCAGCACTACCAAGGCCACCACTAAGTCATGTCCACTAGTGCTATATCCACAGGGCTGTTAAATCCCTCCAGGAACAAGTATTCCACAATTTTCTGGGTCAGCCAGGTCAGCTTGTGCCAGGGCTGACAACCTTTTGTTCAAGAGTTCCCCAAAGAAAAGCCAAGTTGGTTGGAAGTCAACCTGAGATCAAAGAAGGGAAAAAGAAGACCCAGAAACACCAAGATCTGATGGCTGTGAGTGAAGAAAAATTCTGGTTGAACCAGAAAAAGCAGCTGAGATCAGAAAGCATGAACAGTGTTGAAATTCACCTTTCCATGACAAAAGATCAAGGAAAACAAGGATCCCACGCTGCTGCTCTCCATCACTGGATAATTAAGAGAAAACCCCACAAGACGTTTAATATTTACTGTTCTAACACAGCTCATGCGTCTCTTTCTAAAGAAATGTGTTAAATTGAATGTATGAGACACACAAAATACGTTTCTGCTGCGAAATTGCTGAACTTCCACCAGAAAAGTAAAAAATAACCAACCAAACACACAAAAAACCACACAAGAACGAGGTTTCAGCTGAGAAAAAAATCCCCACGTTTAGATTTTCTAGAGCAAAATCAAGCAGCCACTGCAAAAACAAAAACAAACAAACAAACAAACAAAAACAAAAAAACAAACAAAAAAAAACAACCAGAAAACACCAAGCTCCACCTGGGGGAGGAAAATTATTCTTCCCAAGGAAGCAGCACTTCCTCAGGCAGTGTTGCCCTTGTCCCATATTTTTTACATGGGTAAGGCGGAAACTAGAGCTTTGGTGAAATCTGTTAGTCCAATAAAAAGATGGATTTTAGGAATAAGATGAGCTGGGATGAGCAGTCCCAGCACAGCTCAACCCTCCTGCCATGGCAGGTCCTCCCTGTCAAGCTTCAGCATCACAAGGCTGGTTGTGCCAGCCGGGATTCCAGAGGGACGGGAACAGATTCTCCCTGTATCCACGATTTATTCCAGTACATCTCCCCGTGCCTTTCCAGGGAAGCCTCGTTGTTTAATCTCACTGTGTCTTACTGTTTAACAGCTCCCACGAGGGAACAATTTACCCACAGGCTCCAAGGCAGCCGATGGAAACAAGCCGGAGAGTGGGATTTAATGCGGCTCCAGCGCTAATGGGCACGGAAGGGGGAAGATTATTTAACACAAAACAATTTTCCAGATGCAGCAATGGAATCATTGAGTGGTTTGAGTTGGAAGGGACCTGGATGATCTCATTCCAAACCCCTTGCCAGGGGCAGGGACACTTTCCACTATCCCAGGTTGCTCCAAGCCTTGCCCAACCTGGCCTTGGACACTTCCAGGGATGGGGCAGCCACAGCTTCTCTGGGCAACCTCTGCCAGGGCCTCAGCACCCTCACACGAAGGAATTTCTGCCCAATATCCCATCTAAATCTACTCTCCTGCATCTTTTGTGCCTGGAAAGCAAATCCCAAGGCAAGTGCTCCTTGGGATCATCTATGGATGAGCTCCCAGCTCCAGGCTCTCAACCACACAGAGATCCCAGCCCATGGTTTGCAATCAATTTTGGTTTGGGTTGGAAAGGTCCATAAAGTTCATCCTGTTCCAATTCCCTGCCATAGGCAAGGACACTTTCCACTACCCCTGGTTGCTCCAAGCCCTGCCCAACCTGGCCTTGAATGCTTCCAGGGATGGAGCATCCACTATGTCTCCATCCAATGTCTCCTGCTTGTCCCTTGCTCTGGGGTCACATCACCACAAACACTTCACTCACTGGTGCTGCCTCACCCCTCACACCCAACCAGCCTCATCCCATCCTCTCCTAGAGAACTCCTCCTCCGAGCCCCTGCACAAGGCCCCGTATGGGAGGAGGGATGTGGAAGCACAGAGGAGCTCTGACCGTAGAGCAATTCATGAAAACATCTCGGGAAAACCCTGGGAAGAACCTGCAAGAGGCCCCATTTCTCCCTCTCCTCCCACTTCCCTCTTGGGGCTTCCTCCAGCACAGGTGGCCAGCCCAGAGGGACCTCCCAGCATAACTGGGTCAGGGTGCCAGGGAAGGGCAGTGAGCTCCAGGAAAACTGGGACAGAGATCTCCAATGTGGGAAGCACTCTGTGGCTTTAAGGGACACAAATGACATTGTGTTTAGGGATGATCCCTTTAGGAAGCACAAAGAGTGGAGAAACTTCCCAGCCCAGGACCAAGGAACCTGTATGCTGTAAATCAAGATCCTAGCTCTGCCACCAGCTTCCCTCCCAGAATTATTTATGTTGGAAAAGCTCTCCAAAATCATCAGGTCAAACTTTTGACTAATTAATATTAGGGCTATCCTTTAGGAAGGATGTGATCATGGTCTTGTACAGGAGCTGTCCCCTGTCCCCAAGCGTGGATTTAGACCCTCTACAGTCCACATTCCTGAAAAAGGGACGTGGGAATGAAAAACAAAGCTTTTTCACTGAATTCTAAATTCCTGGTGAAGCCAGAGCAGGTCAGTCCTGGCGTCATTTGTATGAAGAGCAGCTGGAATTACAGACCACGGAATGGGTCAAAGATGGATCAACTTGTCCTGAGAATCCTGCAACACATCCTAGGAAGTACTTAAGAGACAACACTGCCAACGACACGTCATAAATTATGGATAATAATGGACATTTTTGATGGAGGTCTGCTAAAAATCAGGAATTGTGTTTGCCCGGGAGAGGACAAAGAGGAAAATGCGACTGGGAGAAGAGCCCAGTGTGCCAAGTATCAGCATAAAACAACCTAAATTCCTAATTATGGGCCATCCCCATCGGAGCTTATCCACCCAGGATGCTCCACCGGAGTCACACACCTTTGCATTCTGTGCTCTTTGTGCTTCAAAACAACATTGCCCGGACAGGCAAAGGCAGAACGAGGGAAGATTTACTCCCATCCTAAATAATTCACAAGAAAAGGGACTGCGCATCTTTAACAAGCCATCGTTTTATGAAGCAAGGTTAACATTTTTCCTTGATTCAGTGGAATATTATAAACTCTCCGGGGTCCATTTGAGGACTTTCTACTTGGAGCAAAGGCACGGACTCAGCACTTTTTATATTATTTAGAGAATAAAATTAACCCTTAATGGCCCAAGCTGGAATTTCTCCTCCCCAGTTAAATATGGCCCGCTCAGCAATTTCTCCCCATATATAATTACAGGCTGCTATCCATCATCTGGAGGAGAATGCTTTCCCGACATTCCGAAAGTGACGCCGTAAGCACTTTTCCTAATAGAATAAATATTCTAAATATCTCTTTTATATTTTCATTTAAATTGGAATATTTTAAAAATAATTGTCGGGACCCTGCCTGCGTGGTTGGCGCTGCGCTGGAGGGAGGTGGCAGGATGCCTGTGTTTTCCTTCTCAGGGAATGTTTATCCTGCATCAAGTCCCCCTCCACGCACTGCCACAAAAAGTAATTAGGCCCAGACGAATTTATTAGAGCTTCCCTCCGCTGCTGCTGCTGTCCTGCATATCCTTAAAATTCTCACTTTTGGCTTTTTTTCCCTGGTTTTCGCCTGGTTTTTGCTCTTTGGTGGCTTCTCCTCGGGTAAGGATAGGGAAAGCACCAGATGGGGTTTAGTGGGAACTTGACAGTGCTGGGTTCAAAGCTGGGCTCAATGATCTTAGAGGCCTTTTCCAGCCTAAATGATCCTAGGATTCCATCTGACGTTGTGTTTGGATTCTGGGACAGGCTGGTGGCCACGCTAGTGGGATCTGAGCACCTACGGCTTCTCTTGATGAGTTCTGCCTCTGCAAACGAGCTCTACCAGGATGGAAAAAAGGAGAAGAGGAGCACTCTGGGGTACTCACAACTCCTCTGGACAACCTGGGCCAGGGCCTCACCACCTTCACAGGGCAGAATTTCTTCCCAGTATCCCATCTATCCCCTTCCCAGTGGGAAGCCATTCCATCTTGTCCTGGTGCTCCAGACCCTTGCTCAAAGTCTCTCTCCAGCTCTCCTGGAGCCCCTTCAGCCCCTTAGAAATGGTTCTAAGGTCTCCTCAGAGCCTTCCCTTTTCCAGGCTGGACATTCCCAGCTCTCCCAGCCTGGTTCCAGAGCAGAGGGGCTCCAGTCCTTGGAGCATCTCTGTGGCATCCTCTGGACTCACTCCAGCAGCTCCACATCCTTCTGCTGTTGGACCCAGAGCTGGAGGCAGCTCAGCAGGTGGGGTCTCACCTGAGTGGGGCAGAATTCTCTTTTTTGCGTCTGGTCACAATTGTCCAAGGATGAGGAGAAATCCCATACCATAACCCATAACTTACTCCAGCTATGGCCAAGAGGAGTAAGGATTACAGTAACAGGCACCTGGATTCCCAAGGGAACACTAGCATGACCAACCCTCTCCCTTATCCACGACACAGAAAGGTGAGATCCTGCATGTTCCAAATTCCTTTGGAACAGCAAATGGCAGCTGGCTCCAAGCCCTGCTCCAGGAAAGCTGCTCCCACAATTTCCACGTTACATTGGATACCAAAAACTCATGGATGTGGTTACAAGTCTCCCCAGGGTGCACATGAAGTCCATGTAGGACTTCACCTCACAGATCCAAACCATCTCCAGGACATGGAGGTGGCTCCATGAATCCCCACCAGGCACAGCCGGATGCTGAGCAAGGCTGGCCTTGCTCCTGAAACTAAGCTACAGGATTTATGGCTCAAGTTTTAACCCACCACAGGGCCAGTGTGGAAAATAAGCATTACTGCCTATGGATTTTCTAGGTAAAACAGGGAATTCTAAATGTTTTCCTACATTTTTCACCTGCTTCAGTCAGGGTTTTCAGGGCAGGTGCTTCCAGTTCAGACACTGATAGCACAAACACTCCATGGAGGCTCTTACCAGGGAAGCACCAGGATGCTGATGGGCTGAAACCTTTGATTTCTTTCCCTTTTCTCCCAACCAAACCACTTTGCCAAAACCCTTTGGAAAAGCACAGGACTGCTGTTATCACATCCAGATGCTGAGCAGCTTCCAGCTCTTCCCTGTGGTGCCGTAGCTGGTGCAGGACGCTGCTCATGGCTTTGGCTTCGGCCCACAGCAGCTGGGATAAATCCCTCTTTACCTTTTCTCCCATGGGACAATATCCTTTGAGGAAATCCTGGCACACTTCTGCCTTCCTGGACACATAGACGTGGCTGTAGGGGCAATTGCTGTTGCTGCAGATCCCCTTCAAGTAGTAGGAGCACACCGGCATCTGCAAGAGGAGGAGAAATCCGTCAGCATTCCCCAAACCTGTGACTCAGACTCACTGCAACCCCCAGACCTGAAACAAAGGTGCGTGACAGGCATAAAATAAATAGAAATCTTCTGCCAGCCACTGATCCCAGAGGTGTTTTTAGCTCTTCCATTGGTCTCCTGCAAGGCAGCTCCCTGGTATTACGTGTTCTCGGTGTTTGGATATGCAGTGAGCGAAGGCCCTTCCCTCAGCATCCTTCAGGATGAAAAGGAGGGTGAAAAAGAGGGTGAAAAGCTGGGAACTGCCACCAGGAAGAAAATTCCCTCTGGACAGCATAGGGATGGCTGGGGGAAATGTCATAAATTCTGGGAACACCTTTCAAAAGGGATGATGCAGTGATGGAGATGGGAACAGCAGTGAGAGACTCACACCCAGCCCGGCTGTAACTTCCCACAGGGAATTCTGGCCATCACAAAGGCCAAAACCAGCATCCTGGGGGTGCTTCCTATTTGGCTTTTTCATGGATATGGAGCTGGCTGGAAGGGGGTTTCATAAAGGCCCCAAAAGGTGGTTCCTAGAAAGAGGAGGAAAAGCACCTCCGCAAGGATTTTGGGGGTCCATATCATTCCAAGGCATTATCCTGGAATTCCCCAGGGCTGTGATGCCTGTCCCTGTGCACTGGGGCAGGCAGGGATGCTCCAGGAGAGAGTGAAAGGAGGAGGAGAGCCTGGGCTTCTGCCATGAGAACAGCGGGATACACAGAGCAGATCCCTGATCCCACGCTCCCACGTTCCCAAGCTTCCACAGCGCGACAGCCGACGGGGGGAAAACCGACGGAGCAAGGATTCTCCTCATCGTCCTCAAAGCACAAACTTCACCTTCTGCCAGCTGTTATCATTAAAATCAAATTACCAGCCTGCTGCCGTATTTCAGCATCCTTAACTCACCGGCTACCGCCGGCAGCTTCCCGCTTCCCGCCCCGACCAGGCAGCTGCCGCCGGGAACGTGCGCTTCCCGAAGGTCTGGCTCCTCCTGCTCCTACATCCCAAATTTCCTCACCGCTCGGCGTGGTATTGATCCACCCCCCCGCCCCATTCACCAGCAGCATCCTGGTCCCACCAGTCCAAGAATCCCTAAGTAATATTTACAATCCTGCAGTAACCACTGGCGGGGCTATCCGGAAAAATCCCTTATCCCTGAAGGGCACATTAAGGGTTGAGCTAAATTGCCTCGCTGGAGGCCGAGAGGAAAGAAAACAAAGGGTGCTTTAAAAGAGGAGAGTTTATTTTTAATTGTCTTTTAACTGCAGACATTAACATAAAGGACAGGGCTCTGGGGCGATCTTTGGCTGTGCTGGTGGTGTGACCGTAAACGATTCCCTTAATGTAGTTTTTGATATAGAGCCCAAATTAGCTCTAATAAAAAGGGATAATAAAGGCAGCTCTCTGACAAAAATAAACTCCTCCTCGCTGTCAAGCCCGAGCCATTATCAAGAGGAAGCAGCGCTCTCATTTCAATTAACCTTGTTTGCACCCCAGCACGTCCACACAAATAACAATAACATTAATTCAAGGCACTGGGGCGCTGCGGCCGCCTTCGACAGCTTTGACTCTCTACAAGCTCTGGAGGCAGCAGCTAAATGAACCCGAAACTCCACGTGAGCCTCCAAATTGCTCACAACTGAGTTTTGAAGCTCTATTAGGGAGAAAAATGCTGATTCTTTACGAGTTCCTCAAGGGGAAAAGCTGTTGGAACAGCAGCGGGCGGCTTCTCGAGTCCCGGCCTCTCGCAACCCTCACTTCCTTCAGATTTCCTGGTTTCTCCCCATTGCTGGGATGTGTCAGTGGCTCTGATCCCTTGTGGAAAAAAATCCCTGTGTGTCACTTCAGTGGGTGCTTTTCACCAAAGGCTCTGCCTGAGTCTCCTGTGGAGCAAAATTCTGTAAGCTGTGAGGCCCTGGGACAGGTTGCTCAGAGAAGCTGTGGCCGCCCCATCCCTGGAAGTGCCCAAGGCCAGGTTGGATGGGGCTTGGAGCAACTTGGGATAGTGAAAGGAGTCCCTGCCCACGGCAGAACAAGAAGAGCTTTCCCTCTTCCCCAGGCTCTTTTTCCCATCACCAGAGGGTGATGGAAACCACTGGAGGTTTGGATCTGCAAAATTCCATGACAATCTGGAGCCATCCTCCATCCTGGAGACGATTCCCTGCTTGGAGCAAGGGGTTTGCTGCTCTAGGACAGGGAAAAGCTCCCTTCTGCTGTGACAGCTGAATCCATGCAGTTTTCCACAGAAAACAGTAATTTTTTCCCCCAGAAAATAGTGACTATTCCCATTTTTTCTGAGGAATGGAAACCGAGGCATGGGAGTGCAAGAAGGCTGAGAAATGGTTTTGCCCTGAACCCAAGAGCCAAGCCCTGCAAGCCTTTGATCCTTCACCTCCTGGACTGGATATCCCATCCCAGTAAAATCCCATCGAGGTGAGATACACAACAACCTGAGCTTTCTCAGATGAGAACGTTTTGGGGTGTCCTTCTCCAATAGCCACGAAGTGAAATCAGCAATCCCCAAACCATCACATCATCCCACATGGGGAAAAAAAACAGGCATTGCATTAAAACCTCGACTCTAACAGCCAAAAACCAACCATGCACAATCCTTCACCTGGAGGGGAAGGTGGGATTTACTCCAGAAACTCCACAAGCAGGAGGAAAACTGCCTCCTTCCTCAGCTGAGTGCCTTCACCTGCTTTTCCCAGCCCTGATAAATGAGGGAAAAGCCACCTTTGCCAAGAATCACGGGGGGTTAACGGGGAGCTACGGGACTTGGAAAGCCAAGTTGCCTCTCGCTTTGGGAAGCAGCATTCCCGTGGCAATAAATCACCCTGGAACAAGTTTGAATTCCATGGAGGAGGTTGTTTCTCTTCCAGCTCTCGCTGATGACAAGGTGGCAAACAGCGAGACCTCTGAACCACCCTCAGGGTGGTTAATCCTGTGAAAAATAATTCCCCTTCCCAACGGAGCATGGCAGGAAAAACGTGCTCCAAAAGCTTTTCAGAGCTGGCACTGCCCGCTTTGATTTTGGTTTGCTAATTAATGATTTATCTTGAGTTTAGGTGATGCTTCATTAGCTCAGGACAAAGGTGAGATGGGCTGAGGTCACTGCATCCCATGGAATCCCATCCCAGGGATTCTGTCCCCAAAATGCTATTGGCAAACAGCTCCTTGACATGGTCACTCCTTTTTAATTCAGTTTTATTACCACAGTATCACTGTTACTCTCCTCAAACTGGTGAGGTGCTGCTAAAGGTTGACTTTTCCCTCAATCTCCATTTATTCACCCCAAACAGCCCAGAAGCCAAATCTGGAGGTCCTCCTTGAGGGACCAAGTGCTCCTGGAGAGGAAACTGAGGCCACATCTCCACCAGGAATTTAAACATGCCGAGGAATATTCCTGGGCAGAGAGACCACAAATTCGTCCACATCCAACCCTCACACTCTTTGATGGATAAACCACCAACTGCAACAGTTCCTTGAGTGTGTCCAATTCCCAAGTTTCATCTAGGATTTTTGCCCTGGGACCAAAAAATACTTCTCATCTTCTGAAATTACATTTAATTTGGAGTTTGCAGTTCTGCGGATGAATTTCAATCCTTTGCCTCAGATGTGCAGGCAGAGAGTTGCACATCATTTCCTCGGACGACAAAACGTTGTTGGCCTCACTAATTACAATAATTTTGGATAAACCAACAGCAAATCCCACTGCAAAGCTTCCTTCACTCTTGGCTTTTTTATTTCTGAAGTCTGACACTGTTACGGGATGAAAAAAAAAAACAACACAACCCAAACTGTCCTTTTTTCCATCTATCAATCCTGATCCCCATTCCTGCTCCGACATGCCACGAGCCAGGGAATGCAGCTGTCCCCGTCCCTGTTTTATGTACTCATGATTAAATGACTCTGAAGAGAAATCCATGTAAAAAACATCTGGTGCTCCCTGTCTCACTCGGAGCGACTTCCCGGATAACTTACGAGCTCCCCACGGACAAGAAACGTGCCTCAGGCACCTCAGCTTCTGTGCTGGAGTCTCCAAAGCTACATCCAAGTGGAGATCCCTGCCACTAAGCACATGCTGAGGTGCTTAATCATCACTGATAAACCCAAAATAAAAACCCGGGATTATTTTTCCACCTTGTGTAATAAAATCACAGAGCTCCAAATGCATCAAGAAGGTGGAAAAAAAATGAACTCCAAAGCTGTTCTGCCACGGTTTCAACCTGATTTTCCTGCTTGGTGTTTTAGAATTTATTTTTATTAATTTATATCTCCAAGTTATGTTTGTTAAAACATCCTCCGACCCCAGCAGAGAGGGATTTCCAGGGAAATGTGATCTTATGGAAGTAGAGAAGGATGCAACTAAATGGATTTGATGATCTTGGAGGTCTTTTTTAGACCTCTAAGACCTCACAGGTGTTTTCCAGACCTCAGCCATAGGGTGGTGAGGCCCTGGCACAGAGTGCTCAGAGAAGCTGTGTATGCACCATCCCTGGAAAAATTCAAGGCCCGGTTGGATGGGGCTTGGAGCAACCTGGGATAGTGGAGGGTGTCTCTGATCATGGCAGAGGGGTTGGAATGAGATGATCCTGAAGGTCCCATCCATCCCGAACCATTCCATGGTTCTGTCACAGTTCAGGAGCCTGAATAGCTCAGCAACTGAACTCCAAACTCAGCTGGAAGCACTCAGTGAGGAAGAAGCTTCCCACAACCACCCCTTTGCACAGAGAGCCACATTCCCACTGGGAAGTCACACAGACCTTGTCCTTGGACACCTTGTGGGAAAATGGACAGGTGCCATCCGTCTTCTTGCACGTGCCACGGAGAAACCTGGAGATAAAGCAGATGGAGAGGGTTGGAGCAGATGGATTTGGGTCACCAAATGCCTGGTTTTATACAAAACCACACAATCGCTACCGAGCTCATCTGTAAACCCATTTCACACCCTAAATTAGTACAGATCCCCCTTGTTGGAAGAGCAGCTGATGATTCCTGATAGATTTTATTCTTTCATCACATTTGGTCGTTCATCATTAGGTAGAGCAAGGCTTGTATCCCAAAATTCAGAGAAGATGCTCCTAGAAGGAGAAAGGTCCTTCCTAGAGCCCTGATTACTCCAAGGTGCCAGGAAAAGTTGTGGATTCCCCATCCCTGGAAATGCTCAAGGACAAGGTTTGCAGCAACCTGGGATAATGGAAAGTGTCTCTGCCCATGGCAGGGAGGTGGACTGGATGATCTCAAAGGTCCTTCCAATCCAAATCATTCCGGGATTCTATGATCCCATTCTATGAGATGCTGGATGAAGCTCCAGGTGGAAGTGGCCAATGACCAGGAGAAGCAAACACAGGCTCAGAACAGGAACCAAGATCCCAAAGCACATGAGGATGCCAAGAGTTTTCCTAGGAGTGACCACTGTGAGAGCAGATTAACAAAACTGAAAAATAAGGGAAAGCTAAAGAATGGGATTGGAGATGAAGGAACCACGATAAGGAGAAATTAAACTGGGAGAAATCAGTGTTGTCCTCCCATGCTCCACGGAAATGAGACAGGATGGAGATCCAAAAGACTTCAAGGAGCACAATTCCTAAAGTAGGCAAGGAGTTATGGGATTTGTTATGGGAGAATGAGTGAGAAGAAGTAAAATCAGTTAAAAAAAACAATAAATCACCTTCCCCTCCTCTATCGTCTCCCATCGAGCTTCGAGCAACTTCCAAGTGATTCCAGCACAGCAGCAATTCTATGGAGAAATTACTCCAGGAGTTCATCAGTGGAATTCTGCACTTTTTAAATGACTCATAATAGAGTTTAATCAACTCTGGGACAGGTCTAATGAGCTGCCAACATGGATCGGCTCCCCTGGAATAAATCATCCAGTCTCGGAGCTGCACGACGTCACAGGCTGAGGGATTCAAACCTATTGGACTGATCCAAATGGATCTGAGGAATGCTCCTGAAGGAATAACCTGGAGTGTAGTCAGGGAAGGGGCTCAAGTCACCCAGCCCAGAAAAGAAGGCTCCAAAGGGACCTTAGAGTCCGTTTCAGTGTCTGAAGGGGCTCCAAGAGAGCCAAAGAGGGACTTGGGACAAGGGATGGAGTGACAGGACAAGGGGAATGGCTTCCCACTGCCAGAGGAATAGATAGGATAGTAGGAAGACACTTTTCCCTGTGAGGCTAGTGAGGCCCTGGAATGGAATTTCCAGAGAAGCTGAGGCTGCCCCATCTGTGAAAGTGTTCCAGGCCAAGCGGGACTGGGCTTGGAGCAACCTGGGATGGTGAGAGGTGTCCCTGCCCTTGGCAGGGGTTTGGAATTCAATGATCTTTGGTGTCCCTTCCAACCAAAACAATTCCATGATTCTCTGGCCTCTTCTTGTCCTCCTTCCAAACTCAAGAGCGCAGAACCTACACCTGACCCAGAACTCCCTTCCTTGTTGTTCTACATCTCTATTATCAGTTTCTTTCCCTTAGGAATATCCCACAAGGAAGCAGCAAAGCCACCCCAATGTCCCAGTTTACCGCGATTCCGTGTCCATCCCCACCTGGTGCAGACGGCCACTTTCTCTGGATCATGGATGTAGGGGCAGCTCTCGCCCCGATTGCACTTCCCGAAGCGGTTGTAGTACATACAATATTCCTTCTTTTTCTTCTTCTGCTTGGCTTGACGGATGATGGCCAAGCTCCTCTGCACAGCACGGCTGAGGGAGAAAGAGGGACAAGGTCAGGGAAAACCTCCAGCTCCAACACCACAATGACATGGTGGTGTCGCCTCATGGTGACTGACACCTCAACAGCACCTGAAACCACAGGGGAGCCCATCTTTGGAGAGTGGAATATTTAGGAAGTTCATGCTCATAAGCCCTTAAGTATTTTCAATTCTTGGCTGATTTTACCCAAATCTGCAAGGTAACACTGAAGTCACCAGTGAGATCCCTTCCCACCCCCATAACTCTGATTCTTTCCTTGGATTTTACGAATGTGGAAAGGGTTTCCCACACTTCTGGGGAATACAGTGAAAAAGGAAACATCCTCTCCTTGTGCAGAACAGGATGCCAAGGCTGAATGACTTGGAGGGCTCTTGAGCACATGTCCCATCAGCTGGGCCTGATCCTATTCATGGCCTTCAAGTGGGCACCTGCTCACAAACTTCAAAGAACAAGGACCTACATGATGGCCACAGGAACAAAAAGTAACACCAAAGGGCAGAAAAGCTCCTTTTTAATTGCCTAGTCCCACTAGAAGCTACTTAAGGAGCTCAGAAGTTGCTTAGCATGTGTTTTCCATGAGCTTCCCACTGGAGAGGGAATTATCCAGCAGCTCTTGAGATGTGTGGGACCAGGTGGAAGAAGGGAAGTGTTGGGATCCAGGTGAACACAAACCATGGGGGACACATCAGATCTCTCCGAGCAGATAATTCAGTGGTAGGGCACAGTCTGCCCTGGTTTGCAATATCCATGAAAAATACAGGTTCAAGGAACTTATTTTCAGTGGAAATGTACATTTTTACCTCTGCAATTGTTAGTTGTCTGCAGCTCCTGGATTAAAAGGAGGTGCAAGGCCAAGTGTAAGGTGCTGGATGTGTGGTGGGTAATCCCAAACACAAATCCAGGCTGGGTGGAGAATGGATTGAGAGTAGCCCTGAGGAGAAGGACTCAGGGGAGTTGGTGGATGAGAAGCTCCACATGATCCAGCCATGAGAGCCCAGAATGTCCTGGGCTCATCCCACAGTGTGGGCAGAAGGAGAGGGGGAATTTCGGCCCATCTGACCCGCTCAGGTGAGACCCCACCTGCAGAACTGCCTCCAACTCTGGGGTGCAGTGGCAGAAGGATGTGGAGCTGCTGAAGCAGGTCCAGAAAAGGTCACACAGATGCTCCAAGGGCTGGAGTCCCTCTGCTCTAAAGCCAGGTTGGGAGAGCTGGGAATGTCCAGCCTGGAGAAGAGAAGGCTCCAGAGAGACCTTGGAGCCCCTTCCAGTGCCTAAAGGAGCTCCAGGAGAGCTGGAGAGGGACTTTGGACATGGGATGGAGTGCCAGGAAAAGTGGGAATGGTTTCCTACTGCCAGAGGGCAGCATTAGATGGGATATTGGGAAAAATTTCTTCCCTGGAAGGGTGGAGAGACTCTGGCTGAGCTTACAACCACCTCAAAGTAGAAGCAGGGGAAAAGAAGCAGCCAGAACTTCACCAAATCATCCTCCAGTTCAAAAGCTGCTCCTGAAGCTCCTGGCTCCCTCCTGAGCATAATTCCGAAGATGGAGCATGTCATTCCTGCTTCCCATGAGTACAGACCTGGCGATGTATCGGCACGTTGAGTATCTGCTCAGGCCGGGTGGAGAGACCCCAGGACTGGGTGTGGAGTGCAATCTCAATGCTGGAGAGAGAGAGAGAAAAACATGAATCATGGCTTGGAATCGAGAAATTTTGCAGGAATTCACACAGCTCTCAGTACCTTAAGTCCACAAAAATGGTCAGAGGGATGGAGACCCTTTGCTATGAGGAAAAGCTGGGAGATCAGGGGTTGTTCAGCCTGGAAAAGGCTCCAGGGTGAACTTGGAGCCCCCTCCAGTGCCTAAAGGGGCTCCAAGAGAGTTGGAGAAGAACTTTGGACAAGAACCTGGAGTGGCAAAACAGAGGGAATGGCTTCCCACTACCAGAGGGCAGGGAGAGACAGGATATTGGGAAGGAATTCTTCCCTAGAGGAGTGGTGAGGCTCTAGCACAGAGAAGTCATGAATGCCCCATCCCTGGAAGTGTCCAGTGTTGGACTGGGCTTGGAGCAACCTGGGACAGTGGAAGGTGTCCCTGCCCACAGCAGAAGGTTGGAACTGGATGATCTTCAAGCTCCCTCCCAACCCAAACCATTCCAGGATTCCAAGATGTGATTTAACCCAAAGCACAGAGCTCCCAGAGAACCAATCAATGGACGAAGATGCCCTTTAGGGACTTCCCACCTCTGGAGCAGCCCCAAACACAGCAGGAATTTCTCCCCTCAGCACCTGAACGTGTCGGAACACTTCTGTAAGCCAACCCCATGCTTCCACCATCAACACAACAAATCTCCACGCTTGGCTTGGCCACTCCCTGCAGCCGGATGGGGAAGCCCAGCGCACCTGCTCCCACCCATGTACGCATGGAATTAAATCATCCTTGACTGGTGCAGGGAAGAATGAATGGGAAAGAAAGGCAGGATTTCAGTTTTCCAGGTGGGGTTGAGAGCGGCTCAGTCACTCACCTGCCAGCCCGGGCGTGTTGGGAAGTTGAGAGAGTGGAATTTGATTGCGCGGCACCGCGAGCTGTCACTCGGCTGCCGGCGTCGGCAAAGCCCCATCTGTTCCCTCTGCACATCAAATTCTGTCAACGGGGCATTTGAGCTGCCACTGAGATGGGTTTTTTTCCCCTATTTTTTTTTTAAATTCCTTCTCGCCCCAAGCTGTAAGAGCATTTTTTTTTAGTGCTACAATAAACATTTGTCAACTTTGGGATGCTCTGAAGACGCTGCCAAAGGGTCTCCTTTAAGAGCAAGAGTGACTTCCTAAAGTCCATTAGGATGGACTAATGGAGCATCCTAAGCCCTCTGGAATTCTGCATAATATTCCTTAAAGCTACACCAGGAATCAGCTCCTGAGAGCAGCAGACAATCCCTAAATATTAAATATTTATATTTAATATTTAGGGATAAAAGCTGATACACAGGGATGAACAAGTTTGGAACCACAGAATCATGGAATGGTTAGGGCTGGAAGGGCCCTTTAAGGTCATCCTGGCCAGAAAGGAGGAATTACCAAAGAGATAAACAGAGGATAAATAAAGGATAAATAAAGGGGCCAACAGCCTCCTGCCAGTGGGGTGGAATTTTTATGTGGCAAAAATACATCAATGGAATAATTTTGGGGGCTTTTTTTCCCTAGCTTTCATCTTACAGCNATGGAATAATTTTGGGTTTTTTTTTTTTCCCTAGCTTTCATCTCACAGAAAGAAATCATACAATAACATGATGTGCATCTCCCATTCCAGGAATTAACTCGCATCCCAAAGGCAGTTTAATTATCCAAGAACTGATCCCATCCATGACAAAATCCATGTGAGATCCACCCAGGTCTGGCAAAGCACCTGGAAGGTGGCATAGAAACCCTCCCATCCACATTTTCCCACTCCCTAATTATTCATCCCATGTGCAAATCCTCCCCAAACTATTAGAAAACCAAACCCAAATATTTCTCCAGGAGGAGCCAAGCCAAGGAAGCTTCGTAATTAAACATCTCACCATCCATTGGGATTTATGGAGAAAACTCAGGCTCTGTCATGAGGGTATTTTTGGAAGCTCTTGCACCATGGAAAGAAAGATTAAATAAAAGTAAAAGCTTTGTGTACATTCAAGTAACAAGAACAGGGTGCAGGAGAGGGAGTTGGATGTTCTCAACTTTTCAGGAGGTCCAAAGAGCCTAAATTTGGATTTTTAGGGTGGTTGTCAATTCGGAATTCCCAACTGGTCACTACAAGAGATTTGCATTAATAAATACATTAATAAACAAATATTCCTGGCATTGGAGGGTGTATTATTGAAATTGGGGTGAAATTGGGACATCAAAAGACACTGGAAAATGGGGTAAGGGTTAAATTTCCAACATCAGGAGCCAAAATCTGCTGTAGTCTGGCCTAAATTAAACAAAAAGCTGAAATGATGCCCCCAGGGCTCGACTTTGGAAGTCTGATTTGGTCCAGACAAAACACTGGGCACATCCCAATCCCAGATCTGTCCCGCTTTTCTCCTCAATCCCTTCCCAGCCGGGGAGAACATCGGGACAGAGGTGCTGTCGGATCAGGAGAGCGACTCTCACATCCTTGGCACTGCCCAAGTCCCTCTGCATGGAAATTTAAAGAGGTGCCACAGCAAATTCCTCCCAGCGTGCACACTCCAAGGCAGGGGGAAAGGAATGGAGACGGGGGAAAGGAAAAAAAGCAGGAAAATAAGAAAAGCTGCCACAGAGAGCATCAAGAGCTGCACATTGTGAGGGCATTTGACGTGATTAGACCCAGCACAGCGGTGTCAGCTGGGATATTTTCCACCCTGGGGAAGGGACAGGTGGATTTCTCTCCCCCTTTCCCGATGATTCAGTCGCTTGGAAGAGCATCATCCATAAGGAAACCCACGGCCCATGCAAACGAGGTGGTTTTTTTTTTTTTTTCCCTCTTAATGCATCATCCCAGCCCAACGCTGGCAGCTCCGGTGGCTCGCGGTGAGAAGTGATTGTTGTTCCCAATCCAGCCGGGGAGACTCCGCGCGTCTCTCCGGAGGGAGCGGGAGCTGTCATGTTCATTAAATGCATGATTACAGCTATGATTAATAGCAGGGGCTACAGCCTAACTCCTTTTTTTTTTTTCCCTGCTCCTAGGAAGGAATCCACAGCCAAAGGGTCCCGCGGTGTTTTCCGCAGCGTTTGGCTGCGGAATTCCGTTTGGAATTGGTTTGGAATTCCGGCTTTTGATGGAAAAGGGGAGAAAGGCACAATTTATCCTCGTCAAACAAAAAAAATGCTTAAAACAGATGCTGCACCCCTGCACCAACATCAATAAGTTATTTAGGACCTTTTCATATCCCTAAACTCAGCTCAAACTGAGTCCATCTCCGGCACATTGAGGGTTATTTTTTTTTTTTCCATAACCCCAAAACACAGCTTGAGGCTCAAGGTCCTTCTCCTCCAGGGAGAGGTTGGCAGAGATTTCCCTTGGCAGCCCAGGAGTTGCACTCAGGAGCAACACTCAGTGCTTTCCAGCATTCCCACATGGATATCAGGATACTCCCATCCAGTCCAACACTCCTGCTCAGCTCCCCGTCACTACGGGATGCAACAAACACACCTCCAAAACAACATTCCAAATATTCCTCTGAGTTAAAAATCGGCTGCAAATATCACAGTTAATTATCACCTGCTTAATTATTTAGGAAGGACTTTATTGCTCCAAGGCACAGCTCAAGGATCAGGACCTCATCTCATGGAAAGGTCTGTTGGAGCATCTTATGCAATAATTTACCTTTTTTAAATGTTGGAAAAGCTGTGGAAAATTGATCTGGCAAAAAAAAAGGGGATAAATCCAGAAAAGGGAGAAATCTAGAGTTGGGATGAGCCGGGACCAAAGGATGATGGGCAAGAGGGTGAGAACACTGTTAGAATGATGAGTGTTGAGTATCAAGCCTATTGCTTCCCATCTACTTCCACCATCCCAAGTCAAGGATAATTTGTCGAAACTTTCCCCATGGAGGGAAAAAATCAGTAGAAAACTGAAATAAGCAGAAAAAAAGGAAGAAATTCAGAGTTGGGGTGTGGAAAGGCCGAGGGATGGGCAAGAGGGTGAGAACACGGTTAGAATGATGGGTGTTGAGTATCAAGCCTGTTGCTTCCCATCTACTTCCACCATCTCATGTCAAGGATGATTTATGGAAGCACAGAGGGAACCACCCAGGGGTTTGCCCAAGCAATGGCAGGCAGGTGATCAGCTCCACTGGCCAGTGCTCCAACTTGGGGATGACCACAACAGGGTCATCCCATCTTCCTGTTATTTTCTGTTCACCAATCCCACGGTTTTGGAATTGTTCAGTCCCTCATCCCTTTTGAGCTCAGTCCTTTGGCTTATTGAGTTCAATTCCTTGGGTTTGGGATTCCTCAGACCCTGCCCCCTTTTGAGCTCAATTCCATGGCCCCTTGAATCTCAGTGCCTTGTTTTGGGGATGTCTCAATTCCTTATATCCTTTGACATCAATCCCTTGGCCCCTTTTGAGCTCAATCCCTTAGGTTTTGGGATTCCTCGACCCCTTGGCCCCTTCACTCTCAATTCCATGGTTTTGGGATTTCTCAATCCTTTTATGCCTCAGGTGTCAGTATCACCACACAACCTCTCCTCAGCCTGTTCCCCACATGACCTGGAAAAATCTTCCTTAAACCATGCTGGCTCCTTTTTAATAGCTCCCATTATCATCCCGCCTCGCCCACCGCAGCCTCCTTCGGAAAGAGCCGAGCGATTCATTTTCTGAGTTCTCTCCTTGGCTTTATTGCTGAACCAAAAGTTTTGAGGCTGCACTTGGGGAAATTTATTTCTTTAATTATTATTCATTTAAGTGGGTTCCGCGGATTTCGAGGATCAGCACTCGCAGCTGCTGGGGGTCATTTATTTCCCTCACTGGACAGCGCAAGTCCTCATTCCGGAGAAGACAACGGGAAAAGAAGGGATGAGCTGCCGCTAAACAAGCAGAGATTTTCCTGTTTTCCTGCCCGACTGTCCCCACATCCCATGAATTTCCCTGAGTCAGGTGGTCACGAGTGTTTTATTAACAAAGCAACTTCAATTGATGAGTCAGCTGCAATTAATGAAGCAGGTCCGGGCTGGATGTTGTATGAGCAGATGTGGGCCAGGAGCAGGATCTGATCCCTGCAATTCCAGAGTGAGGAATCGAGCTCATAAACAGAAAGGGAATGAGCAACCCCAAAGCCAAGACATTAGGATTGAAGGGGCCAAAGCATTGAGGTCCAGAGGGATAACAGGATTGAACAATCCCAAAACCACAGAATTGAGAGTGAAGAGGTCAAAGGGATTGAACAATCCCAAAACCAAGGGATAGAGCTCAAACGAGGCCAAAGGATTGAGCTCAAAGGGGCTGAGGGATTGAACAACCCCAGAATGAAGGGAATGAGATCAAAGGGCCCAAGAGATCCCACAATCCCAGAGACAAGGCACTGAGGCTGAGGGGGCCACAGAGCTGATCTGAAAAACAGTAAGGGATTGAACAATCCCAAAAAGCAAGGGATTGAGTTTGAAAGGGTTAAGGGATTGACTCATCAATCCTCAAAATGCATGGGACTGCAGTCCAAAGGGGTAAGAGATTCAGTCATCCCAAAAAGCAGGGATTGAGCTAAAAAGGGGTAAGGGAAGGAGGAATCCCAAAACCAAGGGATTGAGTTTAAAGAAAGTGAGGGATTGAGCTCAAAGGCACAGAACAGCTCCACAAACAAGGGATTGAGATTGAAGGGGCCAAGGTATCCCTCAATCCCAAAGACAAGGAAGGCATTGAGAATGAAGGTGCAAAGGAATTGAGCTCAAAAGGGGTAAGGGATTGAAGAATCCCAAAACCATGGGATTGAGACTGAATGGGCTGAGATTGAAAGGATTCCCCAATCCCAAAGAAACAGCCCTGAGATTGAAGGGGCCACGTAACTGAGCTCAGAAGGGGCCAAGGAATTGAGCAACCCCAGAGAGAAAGAATTGATCTGAAAAGAGGAAAGCATTGAGGAATCCCAAAGACAAAGGATTGAGGAAAAAGGGGCCATGGGATTGAGATCAAAAGGGACCAAGGGATCCCAAAATCCCAAAGAAAATGCACTGAGATTGAGCGAGCCAGGGAACTGAGGTCAGAAGAGGTAAGGGACTGAGCAATCCCAGAGCCAAGGGGATTACTTTCAAAGGGGCCAAGGGATTTAATTCAAGACAGGTAAATCCCAAAACCAAGAGATTGAGATTAAAATGTCCGATGGATTAAGCAATCCCAAAACAAGGGACTGATCCTGAAAAAGCCAAGGAATTGAGTTCAAAAAGAGGCAAGAGACTGAGCAATCCCAAACCCAAGGAATTCACCTCAAAGGGAGTGAGCACAAAGGGATCCCAACACCAGCAACACCAAAACCAGTGGAAACTTGAGGAAAGCAACATTCCAAATTTCCCTGCTCTCACACCTTGGTGCACTGGGCTGGTCTCTCCTCCACCAAATTCTCCCTTATCCCTCCAGTATGTTCCCAATACATTCAAGGTGTGTTGAAGACAGAAGACAGGAATGTGGGTCATGATGGACAGACAAGAAGCTTGGGATGTTCCCATGGACATGGAGAAAAGGCAGAGCCCAGCACACTGGAGCAAATCCTCCCTAATTCCTCCTTAAATTAAAAGAAGAGGCAGAAGATGGGTGGTGGGAACATTCCAGTCCTGAGTCTCTCCTTTCCTTCTGTAAAAAGGAGCAGCTCAGAGGAAGGAGCATCATTCCCACAAGCACTGGGCCAACGGCAGCACTGAGCATTTCATCATCCTTGAAAAAGTGGGAAGTGCATTTCTGTGACATCCAGCACTTCTAAAATTAGTTGGTAAACAGGGAGGCCAGAGAGCACTTTCTTCTGGCACCATGGAGATCTCTGAGGGTGGAGTTCTCCCACTGCAGCCCAAATCATGTTCAGGAGCATCCATCCCCTGTCCCCAGCCTGATGCAGTGGAGGAGGGAGTCCAGAGATGCTCCAAGGGCTGGAGCCCCTCTGCTCTGGAGCCAGGCTGGGAGAGCTGGGAACATCCAGCCTGGAGCAGAGAAGGCTCTGGGGAGAATTTAGAGAGAACCAGGAATGCTGGAGAGGGACTTGGGACAAGGGATGAAGGGACAGGACACAGGGAATGGCTTCCCACTGCCAGAGGGCAGAAGTAGATGGGATCTTGGGAAGGAATCCTTCCCTGTGAGGGTGGGAAGGCCCTGGCACGGGTTGCCCACAAAAGCTGTGGCTGTTTCATCCCTGGAAGTGTCCAAGGCCAGGCTGGACAGAGCTTGGAGCAACTTGGGATAGTAGAAGGTGTCCCTGCCCCTGGCAGAGGGTTGGAACTGGATGATCTTCAAGATCCCTCCCAACCCAAATCATTCCATGATTCCATGACCTTCCATCTCCCCAGCTGATCACCTCTGCAGCAGAGAGGGGAAACTGAGGCGGGAGGGGACGTCACACAACAGGATAGAGACAGGAAGTGCATCTGGATGCAGGGTAAGTCCCTCCCAGTTCTGGAAGGCTGAACTCAGCCATGTTTTAATTAATAATTTGTTTCTCTGGGATCAGAGCCACCGTCACAACGCGTGGGAGGTGCCTCAGCCTGGCAGGACTTAAAACTCCTCTTAAACCTCCACCTTTGCGAGCTCAGCAATCCTGGGTATCACCAAGGCTCTGGAATCCATGCTCATGGAGACAATTCCAAAACCCCAATAAATAAAATCACATTGCTCAAGGGGCCGGCTGTTATCTCAGGAGTCCCCAAAGCCACCAGCTTTTCTCCAGCCAAGAGCTAAAACCTCAGCATGAGGAAATCATGCAGGCGAGGATTTGCCCATGGGAAAACAGGCTGGATACCTGGAAAACCCTGCTGGAGCCAGCCCCAGCCCACGGAGTGCAATTCCTCTCTCGGCAGCGGCGGCGGCTCGTGCCGAGATTGGGGTCAGGGCTGGTTTCCGGACAATGTCAAACCTTAATTTGCTTTCTGCTGCTTTCAATCTTGTATTTCCCCTTCTGTATTTCTTTGTGAAACTCTACATTGCCCAGGACCTTTTGCTTCCCTCCCTGATTTCATGGAAATTCCTCAAGAGTGCAGAAAACGCCTTAGCAGCTGGAGAAAGAAATGAAGGAAAGGTTCCTTGTGAGCGGAGAAACCCAATTATTCCGCTTGTTTAATTAATTGCCACATAGCAAATGCTTTCCACACCATCCCACTGCCGATTTTCCAAGACTTCTGCAAAGTGAAAAAATTCATGGGTGCCAAAATACCAGTTACCCCAAAGGGAAAGAGCCTTTCCATGTGTGATTCTGCATCTTTGTCTTGCACGGGGATGAGCAGAGAGTGTTTAAGCTCCGGGTTTTCTTCTCCATCCTTGCCCAAGCAATGAATTATGCCACATCCAAGGTCCCTATCCAGCTGGGAAGGCAAAAAAAGGTCCTTTTATTTCTGTATTTCATATGCAGTTTTCTGAAGACAAATGTGGAAGGCGCAGAAATACCCTGGGAGCAGAGCCACACGTGGGATGAGAGCAAAGTTCTCAGCAGCTGCACAGGCCGTGATGATGCTGTGATTGCTTCAGGGAGGTTTTTCATGTTCAAAACACCTCCATAATTTTTCCCCTGGGGTTGCAGTGACACTTTCCTTGTCCCCAAGCCACGTGCCCTCCTTGCCCCTCCAGCACTAAGAAACTTGTTTCCAGAAGAGCCATGGAAAACTACTCTTCCTTTTGCTCCTGGCAGCCTCAGGATTGATCCCAATACAGCACAAGGATGCAGGAAGTGCATCCCCAGCACCAAATCTTAACTCACCACCAGCATCCATCAATATATCACTTGGGAATGCTACGATGGTGTGGATGGATCAGCCCCAGCGCCCGACATCAGATTTTGTACTGCAGAGATAAAACCCCAGCCCTATAAATCCAGGGAAAGAGCAGAATTATAACCCACTGGAAGTAAACCCCAAGCTATTAAACTGTCAGGAGCACTTCCCGTCTCTCCACTATTCCAAACACATGGTGCCTGGCACTGAAAGGGAAAGGAAAGGCCGTTTTTTTCCATCTTTTAAATAAACTTTGTCAAGTGTTGAAAACACAGAGCGTTGAGCAAACGTTCGCAGCCGATGAGAACACACAAATCTTCCGCCCTGCCAGGCCCAGTTATCCTAAGGCAAGAGGAATCTGTGGAATCCATCCTTGGGAAGGAGGATGAATTATGGGGAGAGATGAAAGATGACAAGAAAATACTGATCCACAGCAGCTCCTCGGGTTTTGTGGTTACAAAGCCAACGTGCTACGTGGCAGGGGGAAAGAGGAAACAGTAAAATAAGGAATATCTTCAAAATAATAATTAGATGGGATTGCATTTTACAGGGAATAACCCTGGAAGGGATCTTCTCTCCCAAAGTGGGGCTAATTAAACCAAATTCTCTGAATGAGACCTCACTAGAAGATGTGGTTTCAGTGAGCAAGGAAAAATGAGGGGGATCACATCTCCTCCATGCCCTGTCACCCCAAATACCCTCAGGAACCACTCCCAACAAGCAATTAGAAGGCCTGGATCTGCAGAAATCCTCCCATCATACCTTTGGTTTAATCCCTCTTCCAGAAATTTGCCTCTAAGTTGGTGTTTCTCTGCTTGGTCCCAATCCAGTGATGGATATCCATGGACAGGCTGAATCCATCAGCCGTTGCTGAGTTGCTCAAAAGAGACTTCGCCATTTCCAGACAAATTTAGAGATTTCCTTGAACTTGGATAAATAAAAAGAATGCACCTTCTTGCTGGCAGGCAGGACCTTTTCCACCCATCTCCTCCCCAAAAAGAAGCCCATGAAACCTGTTCTTTAAAATATCTTTAAAATAATGGAGATTTTAGAGCCAAACGAGTCCAGCATTTCATCATTCTTGTCCTTGGAAAGCTCTCCCACCAGTTTAAGCCTCTTGGTTTTTAGCTGCTCCACCTGGCCATGGAGAGACATCCTTCCTTTGCTTGGCAGCTCCAGATCTTCCACTTTTCCATTCCTTCCAATCATCACTTCTCCTGAGGACTCCCCCTAGTGGTCCAACTCTGTCCTGAAATCCATCCCCTGGTTCCATCCAACAACATCCCTGTCCATATCCTGGGGTTTCACCCCTTTTCTTCCATTCCTGCAGGACATTTTCTGCCTTTGGTGACATCTTCAATCCCCAGATATGGTACTTAAAGCAGAACCACCCTCAAGATGGTTTTGTGCAGCCAGTTATCCTGATCCAGACACTTTGGAAAATCCCAGTACCAGTAGCAAAGCTCTTGGAAAAAATCTGAATTTTTTTTCTACAAACACCTGAGGTGTTCTATGGCCACTTTTTCTGAGTTTCCAAACTCTGATCCTTGCCCCCCCTCCTCAGAGGCAGTACCAAAGCCAAGGATCTACCAGGCAGGATCCCAGGTTCCAAAAGAATCCACTACAGACACGCTCATCCCTATTTGAGGAGTTGGCAGCAAGGAGAAGGCTACAGGAGAGTCAGACATCAAAAATCTGTTCTGAGAAGAGCTGAGCTGTGAAAACACCCACAAACCACTCCTAAACTCCTGCTGAGCCTCCCTTTGTTGCTCTCAGAGGGGAAATCACCTGGAAGCAACATTCCATCAGCTCCACATCCCTCAGCCACTGCCTCATCCTCATCTCTGCCATCATCAACAGGCAGTTCCACTTCCCATCCCAGCACAAATCTCCCTCCCTCCCTAATCCTGCTCTTTGTGGGTTTAAAACCACCCAGGATGCCCCAGGATTCCCACAGGAATTGTGGTGCAGGTGGTTTCGAAGGCTGCATCTCATCTCTTCATCTGCTTTCCCATCATATTTTGACATTCAAGGCCAGGCTGGACATGGCTGGGAGTAACCTTGTCTGGTGCAAGGTGCCCCAGGGAGAGGGAACTGCATGACCCTGAAGGTCCTTTCCAATCCAAACCACCTCTCATAACCTGATTTCCAGCATCATCCAAAAAAATCCTCATCTCTGCCCTGTTCATCCCTTACAGCCAGGAAGATCAGCACAAAGCCACTGGTTTTGCCTTCCCCAGTTTAACTATCCCCAAAAATTCTCAATAAACCAATTAGGGAGCAAAAATATTTGAGAGCAAGAAGAAATTTTAAAAAATGCTTTAAACACAGTTAAAATCTGCTCTTTTTTAAGAGCCACGCTTGAGGCGTCACACACAGGAGGAGCTGAAACACAAATTTAATCAAAGCCACAATGTAAAGCTGGGAATTCATCAAAATAGGGGCATCACTCCACAGTTATCTGCAGAATGATCTTCCCAAATTTTTAGGTCGATATTGAACATAATTTGATGAGCATCTCAAGTACATTGAACCTCATGGTGCTGTTTGAAGTTACCCAAGACTTTGCTCGTTAAACCAAGTTTAACAGCGTATATCCACAAGCTTAAATTAAGTCTGACATCAGAAAAAACACAATTCTCCTAAACTTATAACTTCTCCAACATTACTTCCCCTTCGGACCTCCTGTAAAGGCAAGAACAGCACTTGGCACCATGGGATGTCCACCACTGGGAGGCTGGAGGATGAGTTGCAACCCACAGGCTGGAAATAAAGAGCTGAAAAACAAACTCAATGGATTTTGGACATGAACTGGGACAAACTCCTGCTCACCTGCTCTGATGGGAGTTTTGGTGCTCAAGTCCCTGGCCCGGACAGGGCTGCTGGAAGTTTTGGAGAGTTTGTTGGCCGACACCCGGTACATGACCCCGCCGATGCAGCGGAAGCCTTTGCTCCTCCAGCGCTGTTGGACGAGCTGGGATTTGCCACCTTGGAGTGAGGGTCGGGTTTGGTTTAACAATAGGGATCTGCAGGAAAAATAAAGTCAAAGTCAGCCCAAATTTGGGAAAATGTCACAAGGAAGTGCTGCTTCATTAGCAAACCAAGGGACTGGAGACTCATGAAATGGTTTGGGTTCAAAGGGACCTGCCATGGGCAGGGACAGCTCCCACTAGAATGGAGGAGATGTATGGAAGAACCAGGGATGTTCTTGCTCTTGACAGAGGAAAAGTTCTGATTCCTCATGATTGACACCAAGAAAGTTACCTTCAGGGACTCTCCCCCAGTTTCTCCCACCCTTGCTTGCACCTCCAGCCCCAGCAAAAACAAGGAAATGTGGATGCAATCTCATGAGAGAATTAGCAAGGTGGGACCTTCCCTGAGTTTAGCCGAGTTTCATGGAGCTCTACAAGCTTTGACATCCCTGGAAGTGCTTCAAAGCCAGGTAGGATGGGACTCCGAGCAACCTGATGCAGTGGGTGGCATCCTTGTCCATGGCAGGGGTTTAGAACTAGGTGGTCTTTAAGGTCCCTTCCAACCAAAAACATTCCATGAGTGTGTATTTTTGGTATCATTATTCCTATTATGAATCAGATACCGTAACTTTGGTATTTTTATTCTGCCCCCAAATCTGGCTCTTGGAAGGATTTTCCTCAATCCCTGCATGGGACAAGTCACCCAAGAGCATTTCCACCCCCCACCTGTCACCTGTCACCTGGAGCTGATGCTGGACCTCATCAGGGTCCAGTGGGCAGCACCAGGGACCTGTCTCCACCTTTTCAGCCCTCCCTAAATTCACAAACCCTGTATTGAGGCAGTGGGATGGAGACAGATCCGGAATCGTGATCCAGTTACTGTTGCCCATAATGTTATTATGAAAGACCAGTAAGTTCTGAAGTGACACCTGAGGGATAAATATCACAGAATCCCAAAATCTTTTAGGGAAAGACCTCCAAGGCCATGAAGTCTGTGCCTGTGACCAATCACCACGTTGTCAATCAGACCAGAGCACTGAGTGCCATGTCCAGGCATTCCTGAACACCTCCAGGGATGGGGACTCCACCTCACTGAACAGCTCATCCCAATGTTTAAGAACCCTTGCCATGAAAAAATTCCTTCTGATGTCCAACCTGAACCACCCCTGCCACAGCTTGAGGCCATTTCCTCTCATCCTGCTGCTGGTTGACAGGGAAAAGAAGCCAACCCCCACCTTGCCACATGTCTCAGAGAGCCTCCTCTGCCACCCATAATCTTGTCCACTCTGTGACCTGATACCTCCTGCACCATCCCACCTCCCTCCCGACCCGCAAACGCAGCCTCCCAGCTCATTCCTATCCATCCCCCACTATGCAAACAGAGCCACTGCAGCCAAATCAAATCTCCTCCAATATCAGTCGCCTTCCTCATTTAGCGCTAATCCAAACAGTAATTTGTTTATGCAAATTAGAGCTCTAATTTTGTATTAGCCCAAACTATGCTCATAATGCTATTAGCAGAACGTATATAAACCGCACATTACCGGAGAATATCCGTAAATTAAGATCCCACTATCCTATCAGTGGAATGCAAACCCCGATGAGTATTTCCTTTAAATGAACATGTGCTCCAAAGAAAAAGAGAGCTGGAAAATGGAATAGTTACATTTCCTAATGCTGAGCGTGACAGCCTATTCATTCCGGAGGGCTGTTGCCACTGGCTACCGAGCTGGGAAAATTTGCTGCCTGGTTTTTGTGGAAGGGGATGGGGACTCGATAAATTCCTCGTTTCAGTTCCCCCAGGATTTCCTCCCCATGGAACTACTCCTGAGAGGAGCATCAAGCCTTAGTGACTCACAAAGTCACAGTGGTGGCGTAGTTGGGTGAAGGTGTCGATGATGGCATGAGGGGCACTTGGGCCACTCATGGATCACCCAGCACATCCCAGAAAACTCCAGTAAGGCCAAGGATGCATCCAGCACTGGTGCAGGACCTGAAGAAAGGTCTTGGGGCCATATCAGGGGCAATAAAAATAATATCAAATATCCAGAAGCTGGGAGGGTGACAGAGATGATTCTCCTCCTCTACGCTGCTTTTCTGAGATCCCATCTGGAGTTCTGTGTCCAGCTCTGGGGTCCCAGCAGTAGAAGGATGTGGATCTGTTGGAGCAAGTCCAGAGGAGGCCACAGAGATGCTCCATTGGCTAGAGCCCCTCTGCTCTGCAGCCAGGCTGGGAGAGCTGGAGATGTTCAATCTGAAGAAAGAAAGGATCCAGGGAGACCTTCCAGTGCTTAAAGGGGCTCCAGGAGAGCTGGAGAGGGACTTGGGACAAGGGATGGAGTGACAAGACAAGCAGGAATGGCTTCCCACTGCCAGAAGACAGAATTAAATAAGATATTGGGGAGGAATTCTTCCCTGGGAGGGTGGTGAGGAGCTGGAATGGACCTCCCAGAGAAGCTGTGGCTGCCCCTGGATCCCTGGAAGTGTCCAAGGCCAAAGTGGATGAGGCTTGGAGCAACCTGGGATAGTGGAAGGTGCTCCTGCGCATGGCTTCCATGGAACTGAACGATCTTTAACCTTACAACCCAAACCATTCCAGAATTCTAATGAAAGTATTGCAAAACACCGCCGTGGTTGTGACAAGAACATCCCAGATCCTTCCATCTCCTCTTTCTCCCAGTGACACATCCCTGGGAGGACCCCAGGATGCTCCATTCCTCCGTTCACAGGGGCTGCAGTGCCAAAGGATTTGGGGCTCCTGTTTCCCAGCTGAATCAGTCCCTTCAGGAGTTTTTCTAATTCCACATATATTGCCTATATGTTATCTCTGGGTAATACACAGAGACATCCACACAAATCTATTTCCACATAGATACACAAATAATCGAATATATATAACCTGAGTATATGTATTGAAATACAAGATGTATATATTATACAGAATAATAAATATTGATACTTTTATACATAAATCTATATATTATCACCTATATTCTCTGGGCCTTCTATATCCATCAATTATCTCTAGATATTATTGAATATATGCACTGAATACATATATTGAATTATATATGTTCAATAACATCTAGATATATTCTATATATATAATAATACCTAGAGGTAATTTATATGAGGCCCCAGATACTATTCTTATTCTTAGCACTTTATATTATTCATATATTATTGAATATATAGAATATATACTGAATTACATATATTCACTAATATATAGGTAATACATATAATACACAGACATTATTTTCTATCTATTATATGTTTCATATTTTCTTTTAGTAGAAGGGGAGGGAAGAAGTCAGGGATTCATCCAACATTCCCCACTGTGGTTTGCAGGGACAGGCTGGGATGTGGCTCAGCTGTGGAAGCACTCAGGGCATGGATATACAGATATATAGGCCTATAGATATATAGATACACTCTCTCTCTCTCTCTCTCTCTCTCTATAAACCATATACACATGTATACATAGGATAAACATATTTAAATAGATATTTTATGTATTTAAATAGATATTGCATCTATATAGTTATACCTACATATGTTGATATATCCGTCTATATTAAAAACATTCTATATCTATAGAGATACATTAAATATCTGCTGATTATAAATTTACATATATGCCCTAATACATTATATTATCACACAGACACACGTATATGAGACAATACATTAAATTAAACCTTTTTTGGCTGTAATGTCAATGAAATCCAGCCCACCCCAAACCCTACACAGCCCCAGGGAGCTGCTCACACCACCTGAGCCTGACTCACACTGGTTTGGGCACCAGTTTAAGATCCAGCTGGTTGGATCCCCCAAATCCTCGGGACATTTATTTTCCTGCCTTGCTGCTCTCAGCTCACCAAAGTGGTCACACACTTCTCTCTTCTTTAGAATTCCTTAGAGATGGCCAAAGAAACTCCAAACTGAGGGAGCCTCCAAATACAGAACATCCCCACTGAGGCAGGGAGTTGGAACAGGATGATTTTTAAGGTTCCTTCCAATCCATTCCGCAAATCTATGATTTTTTTCATGAATTTTGGCAAATGCCATCAAAAATCACTTTATTCCCCAAAGGGAGTGGGGCTGAACCTCCTGTAATTTAGAGTTGTTGCATTTTTGAGGGAGACAAGTGATCTCTGGGTGGTTTCCAAGCAAAGCTTCTGCAGAGCATCTGCTCAGGCTGACAAAGCCCCAAGGGCCACTGGACTGAAGCCACAGAATCATCACAGAATGATTTGGCTTGAACGGGATCTTCAAAATCACTGAGTTCCAACTCCTCTCCATGGGCAGGGATACCTTCCAGTAGGACAGATCACTCCAAGCCCCATTCAACCTGGCCTTGAACATTTCCAGGGATGGGGAGTTCCAACCAGGAGCTCAGTTTGAGCTCACTGGGGGCTCAGCCACCTCCATTTCCACCTTCTGGGTGGTACAAATGTCCAAGCAGTGATGTCCCCTCATCTTTTTATATGTATAAAGCAATATTTATTAGAATATTTATTGCAATTACTATTTATTTTACCAGGCAGGATATTTATTATATTATAGGAGCCTTAAGAGATTTAAAATCCAAGGAAAATTATGTTTTATATGGGAAAACCACACTCATACGGAAGAGCGGGGAGGGAACTCAACTTCCCAACCTTCCCTTGCAGAAACCCTTTATTTTCCCTCTGAATCCAAGTTGTTGCTCCCAGGTGGTTGTGTGGCCCCAACACAGCCACCAGTGTGTGTGTCCCCCTCCCTCTTAGTGACATCCAAGCCGGTGGTGGCAGGGAAAAGCCACCAGCCAGGGCACGGAGCCGAACGCCCACTCGCTTTTCATCGGCGGCGGGATCCCAGCTCCCCGTGGAATTGTTACCCTAATGGAAAGGACGGCCTTTGGAAAGGAACTGTATTGACAAAAGAGGATAAAATTAATGAGATAATAGCCGGGCCAAGGACCTGAAGAATACACTGGGCCCCTTGACACGAGGGCCTTGTAATTCCCTTTCTGCCGCGCATCCCGCGGATCTAAAGAGTCCTCCCGTCCGTCCACAAGGCCCCGCTCCGGCAGGAAATTTCATTAACGCTGGAAAATAGGAAAGGTATTAAGCGTGGATAATGAAGGCTAGAGTGTGAACAGTGCCTTAAGATAGTCTTCTTTCTAGCCTTTGTAATGGGAGGCATGAACTTTCCCTTCAAATCCATTTCTAATCCATTTGAAATACTACAGCAAATTATCTCCCCTTCAGCCCGAGAGCGGCCGGCCAATTTACTCCGAATAGAAGTGACAATGCTCCGGAATTTATCGCCATAACCTTGACTACACAAGGTTGAGGGTTGTCTTTCCCCCACCCCCGGGGTGGACAGCGGAAGAAAAATTTTTAATGAAGAGTGGGTGGAGGAACGATATAAAAATGTTTAAAAACAGCGGCGTAGCTGGCGCAGGTTCAATGCCGACTACGGGGAAAATCAGAGTCTGGTGCTAAAAATGTTACAAAGGGAGGTCCCAGGTTGATAAAACACTTAAGGCCAGGCTGGATGGGGCTTGGAGCAACCTGGGCTAGTGGAAAGTGTCCCTGTCCATGGCAGGGGTTTGGACAAGACGATCTCCAAAGTCCCTTCCAACCCAAACCATTCCATGATTGTGCAGGATGAGGTTTGGGCTTTCCCAGTCCATCTCTTGAAGCAGCAGCAACTTTGCCTCACTCTGAACATTTCATGCTGCTGCTTACTTGGTGCTCATGTTGACCAAGTCTGATTTCCCAGGATCAAACATCACCCTGCTGTGTCCTTCAGAGAATTCCAGAGGCATTTAGGTGGGAAAAGGGCTCTCCAAGATCATCCAGCCCAACCATTCCCCCAGCATTGCCAAGGCTACCACTAAGCCACATCCCAAAGTGCCACATCCATACAGATGTTAAATTCCTACAGGGATGGGGATTCCACCACTGCCTTGGGCAGCCTGCCCAACCTTTCCATGAAAAAAGCTTCCCAATACCCAAACTAAACCCCTCCTGGCACAACATGAGGCTGTTACCTCTTTTCCTGTCTCTTGTTCCCTGGGAACAGATCCTGATCCCCACCTGGATCCACCTTCCTGTCAGGGAGTTGTGGAGGGCCAGAGGTTCTCCCCTGAGCCTCCTTTTCTCCAGGCTGAGACCCTTTCCCAGCTCTCTCAGCTGCTCCTGGTGATCCAGACCCCACCCCAGCTCCATTCCCTTCTCAGAATGGAGCTCCAAACCTGCTCAGAATGGAGTAAAACTGCCAAAACTTCAGCCGGGAGCCAGCAAGTGATGCTGAGAAAATAATTCCCTCTTCAAATAATCTAAAAAAAAAAAAAAAAAAAAAAAAAAAACAAAAACGGGAGATTTCCAAGCCAACGTGGAAAACGAAGGTTAAAAAACAAGGATGAGTTGTTCCATCATGCTCAGATTCAACATCTCCATCCCTTCGTCAACTCAAGACCAAGTGATCCAAAAATCCCACCCAAACCCTAGCAAAAAATTCCCCTATACTTGAAAAACAAAATTTTTAGAGTATTTGATGTCTCTAAGTCAAACATAACCCCACGAGCAGGGCAGGAACATCCCGGCGGCGTTCCCAGCCGGCTGAAACGGAGAGGATTTCCCGGCGCTGGCGGCGATATAAGTGGCTCGTAAAGAATGGTTTTCTTTTACTACTGGATTTCTTCTTTGGGCTTAGCTTATATATATATATTTTTTTTTTGAAAGTAATCCTTACATAGTCAGAAATCACATTTGCATGCTGGCATTTGAATCCCGAGGAAAGAGAGGATCATCGCGGGGGCAATGGATATGGAAAGCAACAGGGAGAGAGGTGAGGAAGGAGGGAGCTCGTCAGCCACAAGCCTGGAAGGTGGCAATGGAAAATCCTCATTTGAGAGGGGAAAAAAAAAAAAAAACAAAAAAAAATCACATTTTCCTCAGTCATTCATCATTCCTTAGCAAACAACACAGGATTTAGGGCTAAAAGTGTTCCTCAAACACACCAGGAATGCTCCAAGATGCCCCTTGGAAGTTTCTCCATCTCTATCCTTATCTGTCAGATCCCTGAAGATCCCAAATCTACAGCTAAAAACAAGTAATTCCACTAAAATGTTTGGTTTATGTGATTTTTATCAACATGGATGCTTTCTCCTTTATAAAATAATAAAGGTCAGACCTCTGATAAACACTTTCTACATTAAGATTTATTTAAAGAATCTGATTGGGATAATTGAAATAATTCAGTCCACTGTTGATGGTATTTGAGGTTGGAAAAGTGATTGAAAATTAAAAAATAGAACAGGATGTGTCTTTTCCCAACATACATCCACAAATACAGAGGATCCATTAGTTTTAAATGCACAGTGACCAGCAAAAATGCATTAATTTACCCATAAACAATTCCCTCCTTTCAATAATTACTTCTAATTATGAAACAAACACATTAAAAAAACCCAAAAACCTATTTTAATTTGGTTCAATTGAATCTGAATTTCCATTCAAATGCAGCTTAATGTTAATCTCAAGGAAAAAAAAAATAATAATCCAGCCCAGATCTCATTTAGCATTTTCAAAACCTGGGAAAAATTAAGAATTTCAATGAGCACCTCTTAAGCTCCTTAATTACCTAAATAAAGATGTACCTTACCAGTAAATCCCCCTGACCTGGAAAGGAAAATAGTTGCAAATAAATTAAATGGTTATCAACCAATGAGAACAGAGATTCCTAAAAAAAAACCAAACCCGCCCCCCCAAAAAACAAAACAAAACAAAACCAAAACAAAACAAACAAAACCGAAAACCAAAAATCCCAAACAAACAAACAAAAAACCCCCCCACCAAAAAAACACCCAGAAAATAAGAAACATGGGATTACATCTGCAATGAAGTGTTGTGGAGGGGTTTTTCGTGGTTTTCCCCAGTCTCCACATCCTACAAAGGATGTCTCTTCCCAATCCTTACATAGACTGGATAACTTTTCAAATAATTCCACTTGGAATGACTCAGGCATGAACAAAGTATCTCGATCTCCTTGCAGTGGCTTCTCAAAGGGCTGTAAAATTCACAGGAAACTTTGGGCTAAACTGAGGGGCAACATTACACAGAATCATGGGATGTTCTGGGTGGGAAGAGACCTTCAAGATCATCCAGTCCCACCCTTGCCATGGGCAGGGACACCTTCCACTATCCCAGGTTGTTTCAAGCCCTGTCCAGCCTGGCCTTGGATGTGCCCAGGAATAGGGCAGCCACAGCTTCTCTGGGAGTTCCATCCCAGCACCTCCCCACCCTCACAGGGAAGAATTCCTTCCCAGTATCACATCTAACCCTGCCCTCTGGCAGTGGGAAACCATTCCCTGTGTGCTGGCACTCTATCCCTTGTCCCAAGTCCCTCTCCAGCTCTCCTGGAGCCCCTTCAGGCACTGGAAGGGGCTCTGAGGTCTCCCTGGAACATTCCTTCTCCAGGTTGGACATTCCCAGCTCTCCCAGCCTGGCTCCAGAGCAGAGGGGCTTCATCCCTCAAAGCATCTCCGTGGCCTCCTCTGGATTTGCTCCAGCAGCTCCACATCCCTCTGCTGTTGAACCCCAGAGCAACAGGCAGCTCTGCAGGTGGGATCTCACCTGAGCAGGGTGGAGGGGCATAAATTCATCCCCTCCTGCTGCTCACGCTGTGGGATAAGCCCAGGACGCAGGGAATTTTTGAGTTCCAGCATTCATGCATGAGGCACATTCAGTTTTTCAGCCACCAACACCCCCAAATCCTTCTCAGGGCTGCTCTCAATCCATTCCCCATCCAGCTTGGGTGTGTCCTTGGGATTGTCTCACCCACTTGCAGGACCTCAGCCTTGGCTTTGCTGAGGTTTGCACTGGCCCAGCCTGCAACAGTCCCTCTGGATGCCATTCCTTCCCTCAAGTGTCATTATTCCCTCCCACTGGATTTATTGCAATTTTCCTCTGAAAGCCATTCAGCCCCATGCTGCCATTCCCTTTCATCTCTCCACTGTGTCCATGAAGACTTCCACATGGCACTTGGCAGCTCCTGCAGGGCTCATGATCCCACTTGAAGCCACAGAAAGCCCTGAAATCCTGCCAAAACCTTCCAAAAAACACAGGAGATCCAGTAACACCTCGAGGAGCTCAGAGCAGTGGGAGAGGAGAGCTCTCTTCCCTTCCCCTGTTTCCTAAATCCCTACTATTGTTTGTAACCCAATTCATTCCTGCGGGAGATGGAGAGCCTGGATACAAACCCAGCTCCATGTGCCAAGCACGGAAAACAGGGAAAGAATTCGCCTTGTGACTGGCTGTGCTGAAGGACTGGTGTGGCCAGGTAAGGAGGGCAGGGATGGAACTGTCCCAAGTGAGCTGGGGGTTTCAAGCCTGGGGAGGAGAAGGATCCAGGAAGCACTTGGAGCCTCTTCCAGTGCCTAAAGGGGCTCCAAGAAAGCTGGAGAGGGACCTTGGATAAGGGATAGAGGGACAGGGAATGGCTTCCCCCTGCCAGACGGCAAGGGAAGATGGGATATTGGGAAGGAATTCTTGGCTGTGAGGGTGGGGAGGACCTGACACAGGCTGTCCAGAGGATCTGTGTCTGTCTCATCCCTGGAAGTCTCCAAGGCCAGGTCGGACAGGGTTTGGAGCAATGTGGGATACTGGAAGGTGTCCCTGTCCATGGCAGAGGGGTGGGGCCTTCAAGATCCCTTCCAACCCAAACCATTCTTTAATCCTGTGCCAGGGCCTCACCACACTCAGAGGGACGGACTTTTTCCCAATATCCCATCTAACCCTGTCCTCCTTCCTCCACCACTGCCCTGTTCCAATGCTAGACAACCCTTTCCATGAAGAAATTCTCCCTGATATCCAATCTAAACCTCCCTTGGCCACAACTTCAGGTCACTGCCTCTTGTCCTCCCTACTCCCTGACAGCCCAACTCCAAACCATCTCCTTGGTTTCTCTCCAGCCCTGGGCCTGATCCCACCCACAGCAAGCCACGGGAGGATCCTCGGAAACAATTCCAACTTCTGCGGCTAAGTTTGCACAATGAAAACGCCTCTCTGGAGATGAGACAAAAGACCCTCTGGAGAAGACAATTTCCCAACATAAGTCTGTTTTCAAGGTAGGTCAAGTCTCAGCCCAAACCCCCCTGCCAAGGTCCCGTTAAACCGCTTAGGCTGAGCCTGAGAATGGAAATGCTGACGGTCCCTAATACTCGGCTTTCCATCCCGCTGCTCTAATGCCGGCGGCGGATCAGTGATTACACCGGGAAGACCGGGAACTATTGTCCCGTTAATTAGATTCCTTTTACCCCCATTAGCTCAGGCGATTGGACAAAGTTCATTAGGGTTTAACTCTGATTAGCTGAAATGGAGCTCACCCGTGTTCCAGGCAGGTGTTGCCGGCTTTAGCGGCTCTGTTTGGGAAGCTCCAGGACCTGTGTCCACGTGGATTAATCCTTAATCCCTCCCAGACAGTGTCCTACCACCCTCAGTGATGGGCTAAAACCAGAGGGAAAGTGAGAGCAGCTCCCAGACCTTCCCCTGTCCTGGCACAGAAGTGATATTCCCCTCCTTCTGCTCATCCCTGTAAATCCCATTTCAGAGCTCTGGATGTGCTCCAAGCACTGGAATATCCCAGGAAGGCTAATTGCCGAGGATCATTCCAATGCTGTGTCCGTATCCTGACCCAAACGGCTCCAATTCTGAATATTTATCACAATAATCAGTCAGACACAGAGCCAAATCCCACTGGAGGCTTTCCCTCCTGCCTGCTTTCCAAAAATACCTGGGATAATTGCTTTTTCCAAAGATATTTCCCCTTTAAATGCTCTTTTCCTCACGCAGGAAACGGCAATAACACTATGAAGAGCCAGAACAGCTGATACATTTTAATTAATGTAAATATCTTGGACAAGGAGCAGGATTCCATGGAAAAACAGGAACTCAGCGTGGAAGAGGTTAAAGAAGTTCACCAGGGCTGCGCTGACAGGAATTATCCACTGGGAAAACACCAGCTACTGGCTACCTCTGGAAAACTCCATGCCCACAGCTTGGACTAGGGATGGATACACATCCACGGGTAATGCATTTTGAAAACTAAATTTAAATTTGATTAATTAATTAAAATTTAAATTAAATTTAGCTACAAAGGCAGAGAAAATAGTGTATAAATGATTTTTTTTTTCCCTTAAGAACTGGTTTTCCTGACATTATATTAAACTTAAGGAATAAATAAGAAATTCAGATGTTGACTCCAAGCTTATTTCGCCAAATTTTAAGCAGGTAGTTGTATATCCAAGGATTTATCCTGTCTTGTGATCTCTTTATCATTTATAAGCTGGCCCACAAAACACCTGGAGCAGAGTTATCAACTCTGACTCCATGGCGTGAATTCTTGGCATCCCTGTAATTCCGTGATCCAGTAAATATTTATTAATATCAACACTATCTGTGCCTGGGTAAGTGTACACATAATATATATAGAATCATGGGATCATTTAGGCTGGAAAAGACCTCCAAGACCATGAAGTCCAACCTGTGACTGGTTGATCACAACCTGATCCCAAACTTGTCACCCAGACCAGAGCACCGAGTGCCATCTCCAGGCATTCCTTGGACACCTCCAGGGATAGGGACTCCACCACCTCCCTGGGCAGCCCATTCCAACCCTCTCCATGAAGAAACTTGTCTGGATGTCCAGCCTGAACCCCTCCTGGCGTAGTTTGAAGCCATTTCCTCTTGTCCTGTCCCTTGTTCCCTGGGAGCAGATTCAAACCCCCACCTGGATCCACTTCCTCTCAGGGAATTGTGCAGAGCCAGAAGGTCCCCCCAGAGCCTCCTTTTCTCCAGGCTGAGACCCCTTCCAGCTCTCTCAGCCACTCCTGGTGCTCCAGATTCTTCCCAGCTCCACTCCCTTCCCTGAATGCATTCCAGCCCTTCAATGTCTCTCTTGTGAGGGACCCAAAATTCCTGCCAGGACTGGAGGTGCCCCAGCACTGCGAGAACAGGGGGATGGACACTGGCCTGGGAACTCAAAATGGCTGCTAGTGGCCTCCGTGCCCACCTGGGCTCACGTTTAGCCACTGCCACCAGCACCTCCAAGTCCCTTTCCATCTCTCCAGCCCTTTATCCACAAGACTGCAGCATTCCATGAAGTTGTTGTGATCCAAGTGCTGGATCCAACACTTGGCTTTGCTGACCCTCACACAGCTGGAGCCTGCCCATCCACCCAATTACTATTCACATATAAAACACATATTATATATATTTCATAAATGTAGACATGCATATTTAATAAATACGGATCTATAAAAATTTGGATCCGCTTCCAAGAGAAAGAGGGGAAAAAAAAAAAAAAGGTCCAACACTTCTGAGAGCGTCAGTCCATCAGATACTCACCAGGAAGACACTTAAAGGAACTCAGCTCCAACTCAGAATATATGGAATGGATAAAAATGATTCAAAGGCCCCCATCAAGGGGCAGGGGGTTGGTTCCTTGTCCTAATTGCATTGCCTACATTCCAAAGGATATCGCTCCATTATTAAAGGGTCGGGACCATTTTATGTGCTCACATCTCTTCAATTGGAATTTGGATCAATGGATGCATTACAAGCTTTGCCTTTAAGAGCCTAATAAACAACAAGATGGAAAGGAAAATTCGCTGGAAGATGACGCTTTTAAAAATCCATTTCCAGGGGAGAAAACGGGACGTGGTGAAGGGGGGTGCAACTGAACCAAAAAGCTGGAAATAAAGTTGAAAAGGTCAGGATAAAAACCTCAGAAAAAAGGGAATTCTGCCCCTCTGCCCCACTTAGGTGAGACCCCACCTGCAGAGCTGCCTCCAGCTCTGGGGCTAACATCTGAAGCACATGGAACTGCTGGAGTAAATCCAGAGGAGGCCACAGAGATGCTCCAAGGGCAGGAACCCCTCTGCTCTGCAGTCAGGCTGGGAGAGCTGGGAATGTCCAGCCTGGAGAAGGGAAGGCTCCGGGGAGACCTCAGAGCCCCTTCCAGCGCCTAAAGGGGCTCCAGAAGAGCCCTGGGACAAAGAATGGAGTGCCAGGAAAAATGGGAATGGTTTCCCACTGCCACAGGGCAGAGTTAGATGCGATATTGGGAAGAAATTCTTTCCTGGGAGGATGGTGAGACCCTGGCACAGGTTGCCCGGAGAAGCTGTGGCTGCCCCATCCCCCTGTTCAGGGGTGGGTTGGATGGGGCTGGAACAACCTGGGATAGTGGAAGGTGTCCCTGTCCATGGCTAGGGTTTGGAATCAGATGATATTCCCTTCCAACCCAAACAATTCCATGATTTTATAATGTGGATGCTTCCTAGAGAAAGAAAACAAGCTACATTTATAAAATAAATATAAATAAATAAA
>VWYO01000846.1:17467-27987 GCA_013400275.1 Rhadina sibilatrix | reverse complement strand
TCCCCATCCCTGGCACCTCTGGGGCAGGATGGAAATAAAGGCTGCTGAGGAATCCCCATCCCTGGCACCTCTGGGACAGGATGGAAGGAAAGGCTACTGAGGATTCCCCATCTCTGGCACTTCCAGGACAGGATGGAAGTAAAAGCTGCTGAGGATTTCCTGCAGGCACAGAGAGGTGCTGGTGGCCTCTGAGGGGACTCTTTGCCACTGACATTTGGGGAGGAGGAAAGGGAAAGCAGAACTGTCCTGTCCTTTTCCTGTCTTCCAGCACATCCTTGTCTGGGGCATTGACCAGATCTCCTGGCACAATTTATCCCACTGGATATTAAAGGGGAAGCTGGAAAACCTTTCCAAGCCCTTCTAGGAGTTGGAGATCATTCTGCCCTGCTGGCTCTGGGGTGCTTTGGGAGCCAGGACATCTCTGCACGAAGCAATTTGTTCCTCTGGTGGGTTCAGCATCCCCAAAGCCACCCAGGCCAGGCTGGCAAGGACAGCTGGGTCACAGCAGGAGATGCTGGCCTGCTCCTGCCCCCTGAGACACGGTGGGCAATCCTCCAGGCAGGATGGGCAGGGCTGGACCTGGCTCTCAATGGTTTGTGTGAACCTGGAGGGGAGAGAAGAATCAAAGCCAAAAGCTCCCAGCCAAGCCCGTGGTGCTGTCTGCTTTGCCTCTCTGCTTTCAGGTGCTGCCAGCTCCACTTGTGCCTCTTCCATTGTTTCCCAAACACTCAGGACAGAGCTGAGGAAACCAAGCCCCAAGATGAACAGAACTAAAATTAGAAACCAGGGGAGCAGACTTCCTCCAGACTTCTTGCTGCTGGAAGCCCAGAATATCTGCTTTGTCCCTGAAAAGCCCTTCAGCAGCTTCCCCTCTCCCATCAGGGCTGTTCCAGCTCCTGCTGTGGTGCCCTGCTCAGCACGTTTGAGGAGGAATTGCCTTTTGGTGCCTGTTGGAGCTGTGCTGCCCTCACATTTGGAGTCCCACCTTTCTGGATCCCTCAGCCTGCCTGGAGCAGCTGCTGTTGAGGTGCAAACAGAGCCCCTCTGTTCACTCAGTGTCTGAGAGGAGCAAGTGTTTGCTGAGCCCATCTGGGAAACAAAACTCCCCATCTCTGTCCTGAAAGGAGCTCAGCTGTGCAGGGCCTGCCTCTCCTGCCAGGGACTTGGGCTTTTACCACATCAGGGCATGGGAAGGAGGGAAGGAATCCGAGCAAACTGCTTGTGGAGAGCTCCTATTTCTTCTTGGAGCCGGCTCCCTTCTCCAGAGGTCTCGACCCCTGGAGAGGGAGGCTGGGATGGTGTCAGTTTTGGGGACAGATGCTGTGACAAAGAGCACTTTTCTCTCCGGCCCCAGCTGCCCTTCACCTGCTGCTGGACACGTTGCATCTGCTGTGGAGTCTGGCCCAGATGCACCAGGAAAAACCTTTTGCTTGGGATACTCCTTCAAGGCACAGCTGGGCTCCAGATACTCAGAAATCCAGAGGGAAAAAAAAAAAAAAAAAGGTGAAGCACAGAGAGGAAATCAGTCAGCACTTCAGAGGATTCGAGTCCAGGTTACAGGGACAGGGTCCATTCAGCCTCCTGATTTCCTGCTTGCTCGTGATCCCACAGAAACAGAGGGAGCAGGGAGAAGGCAGAAACCCCTCTGGCCTGGTTGCCTGGTTGTCATCAGAGCTGAAAAAGGGTGTGAATAACTCTCATTTTTCTGGTTTGTTCTCACCACCCGGGCGTGGCTCTGCCTACCCGGGCTAGACCATTCCTGCCAGCACCTGGAAAAATCAGCTTTCCTTGGTGTTGGGGAGGATGAAGCAAGAAGGCCCTGCAGAGAAGATTTATTAGTAAAAGACTCAAAAAGTATAAAACCTGTGAGAGAGATAGAATTAAAAGCTAGATTTGAACTGTAAGATGCTGGGCAGGAAGAGAGTAATTAAACCAGCTAAAAGAGCTGGGTGATTCAGTGACAACCTCTGTCAAGACAAAAGGATGAATAAGGGGTTGGACCCTCTCAGGTATCAGGGGAAAGGTGGTTTTTCAGGTTCTTAGTATGTAGATTTGTATGGTAATATAGTAGTCCCCATAGGCTGTGTGTAAATTCTGTAGGTTTTTTGTATCCTGAGGTGATTGGTTGGTGCTATTTAGAATATTCATGATACAAAGGGTTAAAATGGAATGTAACAGAAAATTCCCTCTCTTGCTGCTTGGACCCCTGCCCCTTTAGACTTTTAGACCTCTCCTGTTGCTGCTCCCTTCCCTGGTCAGGCTGTCTCCCCACCACTAATAAACCACGAGTCTTGAGAGCATCCCGGTCTCAGGACATCTCTCTTTGGACTCAAACAACAACCTCAAAGCTTTCTACACCTTGGGACTGCACAGCTCCTGTGGGTGGAACTCACCCCCAGCTGCTCGGCTCCTGGCTGAAGGGCCCTTTGCTCACGGGGAATTTTGGTGCTTGTGCAGCAGGCAGAGCCCGTGGGGAGATTCTGGGCTTGTTTCCTCAAGGTACCAGTGCTGGGGAACGGGGTTTGTCATCCCCTGTGAGCTGGGGAAAGGCAGCTGGGAGTGCAGCAGCAGAATTCCCTCGTTCCCAGGGAGGCAGCAAAGCTGTGTTCCTGCTGAGCCACTCCACAGCAGCAGGCAGAATCCCTCTGATGATGAGGAGGGGGGAAAAAAAAGAGACCAACAAATCCCTTTTGCTTTGATCCACTTGAAGGAGAGAGGAAAAACAACCCCTGGATGATGGAATTGCACCCCAGCACAGCTTTTATCCCAAAACAGATGCAGCATCTCCCTGTCAGTCCTGCTGGATGTGGCTGTTCAGAGAAAAAAAAAAAAAAAAAACAAAACAAAAAACCCCATGAACATCCTGGAGATGAGGAAAATTCCCTCCAAAGCCTGGCCAAGTGTTTCTCTGGCACGAGACATTTCCATGAGGTCACTGTTGGAGTTCCTCCCGTGTCTGGATGGTTCACAACCAGAAATTAAAAGGCTTTGGGCTTTGTGACCCCTCGTGTGTCTTCCTCTGGTCTAGGATGGGGCAAAAAAGGGTCTTTGCTTTCCTGCTGGCACCCTCCAGGATCTGGGAAAACTGCAGGACACACGGCCTGGCTCAGGCTCCAGCTTCCCTGCTCCTTCCAGAGCTGCCCCACAGGAAAGTCCTGTCACCCCTGATTGATTATCAACCGTAACAAAGGAGGATTCCAGGAATCCCTGCACTAAAACCGCCTGATTTTCTGATCTGCAGCCCTGGAAAAACCCTGGATTCTGGGCAGGGTCAGAGGCCTGACACGTGGGGTGAAAACTTTGTGGGGTTTTTGCTGATGAAACTTTCAGCAGTGGGTGTCTTCAGGGGGGAGAACCCCAGAATTCCAGCCCTGCTGGGGAGATTTGTAGGAATTCCCTGAGAGGAGAGAAGCCTTGGGAGGCTGTGCTGGTGATGGGAGCAGGGACAGGGATAGGCTGAGGGACTGCAAGCAAATGTCAACTTCTCTTAATGTTAAGTTTTATTAAGATTAATTCCTGCTAAGTTTAAGTGTGGTTCAGCTTAAATATTGCTCAGTTTAAATTATGTCGCTTTAAGCTCTCTTAAGTTGAAACCTGTTAAGTTTAGGCTACTTTTAAGCTCTGTTAAGTTTAAGTTTTATAAGGTTTAAGTGATATTAGGTCTATATCCTATTAATTTGAAGTAAATCCTATTACTTTAGTTATAGTCCTATTTAGTTTAGTCCTATTTTAGTTTACTCCTATTTTAGTCTTATGAAGTCAATGCAATTTAAGATTCTTTTTGCCAAAATTTATCTAACTGAGTTTAAGGCTAAACTCGATACAGGTAAATTTTTCATTTAATTTAAAAAGGAAATAAAAGTTTTATTCTGTTTAAAAATTAAAGTTAAACAAAAAATTCTTTTAAAATATGCTTCTCTAACTTAGATAAAAATGTAGTTATTTCCTTTGAGGAAAACAGAATGCCTGAGTGTCTTTTAAAGTTTCACAGTTCCCTTCTGCACCCGTTTATCCTCTTTTTCCCCTCTGGGGAGATCTCTCCATCCTGTTCCAGGTGTTCCCTCCATTCCTGCCCAGCTTGGCAGCCCTGGGGACGAAGGAAGAGAGAGAACAAACAGGGGGAGAGCAGCTCTGAGTGCCTTTTATTGGCAAAGCATCCCAGCAGCAGCAGTGTCCTTGACAGGTGCCAGGAAGCAAAAGCACAACCAGCCCCGTGTGTGGGAGAACTCTGCAAAACAGGATCTGCCAGACTTCCTCCGTGGGGCAGGGAGCAGGGAGAGGGGAGCAGGGATCCATCTGAGCACGGATTCCCTCCTGAACATCCTGAGCAGCACCTGACCTCTCCAGCTGGGCATTTCCCACCCCGTGTCCCCTTTTTTTTTTGTAGAAAAACTCTCTTTGGAGAGGCAGCAGGGCAAGTGGAAGTGGTAAGTGCTCCTTCATTCCCTGGCTCAAGGCTGCAGCTGGGAAGGGGAGGAAGAGCTGGGATTGCAGATTCTGGGTGAGCAGCAGGGTGGGTGTTGCTGTGGGTGCAGCTGCTCTTCTCTTGCTCTTCCCACTTCCCTCAAGGTTTAGTGGCGTTCCCAGCCACCCATCCCATTTTGGGGGGGAGGATTTTTTTAGGGCCATTCTCCAGGAGTTTGCTATGGTGGCAGACTTCCACGTGGCTGATCTGCTCAGAGCCCTCCATTCCTCCCCTCCTCCAGCAATGCCTCTCACTGGATCTTATCACTGGGTTTTATCACTGGGTTTTATCACTGGGTTTTATCACTGGGTTTTATCACTGGGTTTTATCACTGGATTTTATTTATCACTGGATTTTATTTGATTCCTCCCCGCTGTTGAGAAGTGTGGGGATGGGCTCTGCCTTCACATCACCTCCCTCTTCTTGCTTGGCTGAAAAAAAGCAAATTTATCTTGCAGAGGGAGCCTGAGCCCCCAGGAAGGGTGGAGAGCAGAGAGGACATTTCTGTCCCTCGGTGGCACTCGTTTGTGGGGGGGAATATTTGTGCTCTGGCCGCTCTTTCATCGCTCAGGAATTACAGCACCCGCCTCTGGAACAAAAGTCTCTTATCCCCCAAAAGAGATGGGAATTGTTTGGGTGGCTTTGCTCACATGCAGCCACCTCTTTCTCCATGAAGTGCTGGCATGGCAGCAATTTCCCCAGGCTGACGTGGGAGGGATGTGAGGCTGGCACAGTGAGCAAGGGCTGGGTGTCAGAGCCCTCCGCTTCCCTGGGCTTGTTTGTCCATCAGGGTTTCTAATCTGCCTCTTCTTGACTGGAAATAGCAACTTGTTGATGGCAGCAAGGCTCAGCCCCCTCGTTACTTCCACATTTTGTCCATCCTGCCCTCCCAGACCTCAGCGTGGCCCTTTCCAGCAAGGATTCAAGGTGGAAAACACAGGATCCTGTCCCCAAAGGCCACCCAGCCAGGCTCCTGCTATGTCCTCATGGCCAGATGTGAAGGTTTTATCTTCTTTTCTTCTGTTGGAGCCGGGATTAAATGCTCCAGAGATGGTATTTCATGTTCAGACTTAGATGTTTATTATGTCTTATCTATATTACTGTCTCACAAGGTGTGATTTCCAGCTATCAAAGTGACAAATGGCTCTGTCTCTATCTCTCTACAAGGCCTTTTAAGCACAAACTGTCCAATTAAGAAATGACACCTAATTTTTTTTACTTTTAACCCAAGAACCAACCACCCATGGCCTGCAATGCAAGTTTTTCTACCCAATTACAAAACACCCCCCCAGAGCCACGGAGAAGAAGGTAAAAGAGAAGGACTCAGCCTCTGCCCTAAATCCTCCACCTTGCTTTAGATATATTAATATGTTCTAAACCCTTAAACTCTTAAGTTTTGCCCCCTGTGCTATCACACACTTTTATTTAACACCACACCCACAATCCCAGCGCTGTCACTCAATTTTGGGAGCCTCTTCCACGGCCTCAGGTGGAATGCAGGGTTTGCTGGGGGGGTCAGTGCCTGGCAGCACAGAAATTCTCAGCTCCCAGGGCTCCAGCAGGCAGATTCCCTTGTGGGAGCTCCGTGGGGTTGGGTGATGGGGTGGGGAGTGGGGCTGGTGTGGTTTCTGCTGCACTCTGCCCATGTCCAGGCAGGGTTTCCCTCCAGGATGGATTCCCTGTGCTCCAAAGCCTGGCTCTACCAAGCACCTCCAGAACTCTCTGAACTCGTGGCAAACTCAGAATTGGTGCCTTGAAGGAGGAGCTGACCCAGAGCTGATCCTGTGCCCCCTTCTGCCACTAAACCACCACGGTGGGGGGACAACTCCCGAGTGTCCCAGGAGCTGGCCGAGGTCAGCGGGGCTGCAGACAGAGCAGGGAGTCATTCCCTCCCCTCCCACTCCCTCAGCTCCACACAAAAAGGGTGATTGTTTTCTTGTGCTCCCGGCTTTGTTCCTGCTCACATGTTTGTGCCTTCGCGCTGAGCAGGGAGGGAAAAGCCCTGGGCAAATCCTACCTTGGGGTCAGCTCTGTTATAAACCCTGGAAAGGAGGGTTGGTGCCAATCTGGCAGCCTGGAGCAAGGAAATGAAGGGAAATCTCTGTCCCAGGCTGGTCCAGTTTGCACCTCTTGCTGCAGTCACAGAGGTGCTGGAGCTGCTCCACCCCGGTGTGGCACCTTTAGGATTGGATTTATCCTCAAGTGAAGCTTCTCTGGTCCCAGTGATGTCTTTTTGGGGCTCCCTAAAACCAGAGGCCAGACAAAATTAGGAGAATAAAAAGCAGTTGTGCTTATTGAGGGGCCTTCAGGTGCATTTAGGGCAGATGGAGCCCACCCAAAAATGGACCTTGGGTCATGGGTTTATCACACTTTGGTCCATTTGCAAATTGGGGGTTAATCCTCCAATTACAGCTTCAGGTAATGAAGTCATTTACCCCAAGTTTGCTGCCCCCAACTCACTTTTATTTAAATTTCTCAGGGCCTGAGGCACTGAGGTGTCCTTGATTCCTGGAGAGGAATTGTTGTGTCTGACCAAAATGTGAAAGCAGCAGCTCACACTGTACATGAGTTCAGAGCTCTGCACTAAAGAACTGCAGGCTTACAAATACACGAAAAAAAAAGCAGCAAAGCCAAAATCCTAAGGAAAAACCAGAAGGCTGCAGAGCTGGGAGAGGCTGGAGCTGTCACCTGGGTGTTGAGGCTGATGGAAAATTCGGCCTCACTCCGAATTCCAGGCTGAGAGCAGCCGGCTCTTGGCCAGCTCTGCTGCAGCTGCACTTCCAGCAGAGGCCAGGAGCTTCTCCTGATGGGATCTCCCAGCCCCAGGCTGCTCCCCTCTGCTGCTCTGCCTGGGTTTGGGGCTCCGAGGGGTGCTCAGAGGCCCATCCATCACTGCCCCTGCTGCTTTCCCCCTCCCACCACTCTCAGAGCCTGGCAGGATTCGCAGAGTCCTCTAAAAATAGAGCAGAATCCAGCTGATGGCAGCAGCAGCTCTGCTCTGCCCCCGGCCACCCAGGGAAAGGGGAATAATGTCCTGATGGCCAGAGCTGCCTGAAACAGGAGCCAGAGGTGGATGGAACAGCCAAATAAAAACCAGGACAGGGTTAACTCAGCCCTCCAGCACCCTGAGGTGGCTTGAGGCTGCAAAACTGCCCCAGTCACTGCAGGGATTCAAAGAAATCGGGGGCAGGAGGTGAAGTAAGAGAAGCAGATGCCAAGGGGGAGGGAACCTGATCTCCTCTGCTTTGGTTGTTCCTGTGCTGGCTCCTCCCTGCAGACAAACAAATTTCCCCAAATGCTGGAGTCTCCTCTGCATCCCTGCAGGATGCTCCAGATTGTGGTGGGGTTGGTGGTGTTTTTTGGGGGTTTTTTTTTGGGTTTTTTTTTGTTCTCTGTCCCAGCTGGACAAATGTAGGGGATGGCAGCTATTGAGAGAGGCTGGGAGCTCTCAGGGCTGAGAAGGGGAAGCAGCAGCTCCTTACGTAGGTGGAAATTCCTCAGGAAACCCAGTCCTAAGGAGATTCTCTTGAACTTGGCTTTTCCAAGCCGTCTGGGCTTTCCTGACAGGATGGAGGTCGGGCAAAGAAGTCAAGCAATAAGGAAAATGATCCACTCCAAAGAATTTTAGCCTTTGGCTAAGAATTGACCTCTTCATCCAGACCTTGCTTGTGCTGCTTAGAAGTGAGTCCAATCCTCAGAGCTATTTGGGTTCCTGGCAAGCAAAGTGAGGTCCAGCTGGGGAAAAAAAAATAAAAAAAATAATAAAAGGCAGTTAAATCCTGTCTCGTGAAGGAAATGAAGCAGGAATTTAAAATCTTGGAGGATCTCTGCTAGAGATCCTCAGGGAGAACCATGAAAGGTTCAGAGCCATCCAACTCATGCCCAGCTAAATCCAAGGAATTATGAGCTGCAGGGAAAAGCTGGTTCAGCCAGGCTTTGGGGAGCTGGGGTCTGAATCAGCCACTCCTCCCTCTGAAGCTTTCAACACAAATCTTGCAGCCTTTGGAAAGAGCTGCTGGTCCTAAAGACCCAGGGACTCTCTGCTGGGGACATTCAGGGTCCACCCCTGTCTGTACCCTCAGCCCTGTGCAGTTCCTGGCACTGTGGGACCAGAGCTTCACCTGGAACCTCCACTCCTTTACTGATTTGTGGCATCCCTGGCACTGCAGACAGGGACTGGGAGCACGGGTCTGGCAAAGCCTCGGGCTCCAGAAGCTCCCCTGTGTCCCCCTGCTCTGCTCTTGGGGTTGGGGTTGCACTGGCTGTGGGATTTGGGGGAGTTCTGGACACTCCAGGATGGCTGGGCCTGGGCCCTGCCTGGTGTTTTTTGGGGTCAGTGTTCCAGAGTCTGTGTCCTGCCTGGTTTTTTGGGGGTGTCAGTGTCTCTCAGGTGTGTCCTGCCTCTTTTATTGGGGTCAGTGTTCCAGATTCTGTGTCCTGCCTGGTTTTTGGGGGGTGTCAGTGTCTCTCAGGTGNTCAGGGCTCAGAGCTCAGGCTGCTGCTCCGTTCCTGTGCTGGGTGGCTTTTTAGGGAGCTTTGGGGTAAAAGAGATCCTCTATAAGCTGGACCTTACCTCACTGAGGAGTCATTCCCAGCGCTGCTCATCCCCTGAGAAACATAAAACTGGGGAAGGCTGCGAGTAAACACATCTATTTTTGTAGTTTGTCTTCCAAGTCAAACAAAAATAAGAGATGACTCCAGGCTGAGCCCCTACGTGACACGGTGGTAACTGAGAAGTGACAAACTCAGGGCCTGAGCCCGGGCTGGGAGGCAGACTGGCATTTCTGGGGTCAGGGAGGTGAAGCTGCTGCCCTCCAGCCCTGAGCAGAAATGAAGTGTGGCACAGAGGGTGAGCTGCTCCTGGTGGTTTTGGGGGGGAAATCTGGGTGATGTTGGCTCTCCTGCAGCTCTCAGCATCCTCTGAGTCAGACCTGAGTCAGAAAGGACGACACCAACTCCGTGATCAGAAGGCTGAAATGGCTCCAATCAAATCTTTATTGCCTGGGAAATTCTCCCCTTTATGCTGTTTTTTACAAAGAACCCACCCAAGGGGTGGAAGAAAGACAAACTCCTTCCACTACTTTGGCCAAGTCAGAGGGACATCAAGAGAAGTCCCTCCTAGGGAAAGGAATGCAAAACACAGGATACAGTTAGAAAAACCTGTCCCTTGTTGGCAGAACAGTGCCTGGGAAAGGTTTCAGAGAAATCAAAACATCCCAGGCACCAACCATGGCTACACCTGGGCTGCTAAGAGCTGAGCAATTATACATTACATAGTATATAGTATATAGTATATAGTATATAGTATATAGTATATAGTATATAGTATATAGTATATGATATTACATATATTATTAGAAAATATATTCTATCTATTAAATATTAGTTATAGTTACATTATTTATAGATAAAATATAAAAAAATATTAAAACAAATCCCAATATATTTTATAGATTGATACAAATACAATCACTCCTACATTATTACCATATAGATATAATACTATTATTCTATATGGCTGTTATTATATAGAATAAAGAGCTGAGATTTAAAGCTGGAGTGACACCTCTGGCTTCAGATGCATCCAGGAAAAGATCAGCACCAGCACAGGCACCAGGCTTACTGGAAACAGGATTTGCCAATTCCTGTCCAGCTTTAAAAATAAACCCCCAAACCCCTGTAAGATCTAATTATTTTCCAGGCTGCTTTTTCCTGCTTGCACCTACCCCAGCAGGACTTGGGAGGGAGATAAAGACTGGCTCCAGGCTGCAGGGTGTGAACAGCATCCACAGGGATAAAAAAAAACCACCCAGGGAATTATTCTGAGATGAGCAACACTTCCTTGGGAAGTGAGTAATGGAAGGGAATCGACTCCAGGTATCCAGCAGCCCTGATCAGGGGCTCTGAATGGAGATGGGGATGGGGCAGGAGGAGGATGGGATGGAATTGGATGGGATATGGCAGGGGCAGGAGGAGGGTGGGGTGGGATTGGATGGAATTTGATGGGATATGGCAGGGGCTGGGGGAGGATGGGATGGAATTGGATGGGATATGG
>VWYO01000846.1:0-15109 GCA_013400275.1 Rhadina sibilatrix | reverse complement strand
CCCCACTGTCCCCAGTACCCCCAGTGTCCCCAGTGCCCCCCACTGTCCCCAGTACCCCCAGTGTCCCCACTGTCCCCACTGTCCCCAGTGCCCCCCAGTGCCCCCCAGCCCGCGGGAGGGCCCCGCTGGGCAGCGCTAGGACCTGTGGAATGCTCCTCCCAGAAGATTAGCCAATATTCCCAGGGCAGGGCAGCTCCCCAGCCTTTTCTACTCTTTCTTTCCTTTACAAACGTAGGGCTTTTTTCTTCCCGTCTTCCAGCTCATTCCAGAGAGGAGAGCTTTGGATTTTTCTCGCAGCTTTTCTTTCCTTTATTTTCTTTCCTTTCTTTTCCCCCTCCAGTAACTGGCCTGCCGCCAGTACCTCGCAGGGCCCAAGTTTTTTTTGGGTTTTTTTTTTTTTTTTATCTATAGGGATATATTTTTCAAAGCAAGCCCAGCTGCTCGCAGACCGAATCCCCGCTGCCGGGGCAAAGCTTAAAAACTCGGCGGAGGACGAGCAGCAGGAGCGCTGCCTTCGCCTCTCCTCCGGCTATTCCTGTCAAGATGGATTTACGGCTTTAAAAGGAGCGCGGGGGGGAGGAAGGAAAATCGCCTCCAGGAGCCCGAGCTCGCCGCAGAGCCCAGCCAAACCCGGCAGGGCAGGGCAGGGAGCGGAGATCTCCAGGCACGGAGATGGCAGCGGGGTCGCGCCGGGCTCCGGTGCTCCCCGGACCATGACTGACCTCGGGCTTTTGCTCTGCCTCCACAGAGCCCAGCCGCTGGATTTCAGCTCGTTTGGCCGGGACCAGGCTCTGCTATGTTGGCCCAGGCGCTGCTTTCCCTCGCTCTGTGGCTGCGGCTCGCCGCGGGACGGGACGCACCTGAGCCAGGTGAGTGCCTGCAAAGGCAAAGGCGTTCCTGCCCTGCTCTGCCCCGTTCCGTGCCCGCTGCTCCTCGGAGCAAAAAAACCCTTTTCAGAATAAAAGCTGAGGCTCACGGCGCTGCTGTAGGTGTCGTGATGCGCCAGAAACAAGCCCCCGGTCGCGATTGCCGCTTAGAAAGGAGTTTTGTTTCCAGTGGGGAAGGGGAAAATTGTTCCAGGAATTTGCAGATTTAAGAGTTGATCCCATGGAAAAGTCCTCGCTCCTCGGCGTGGGCTGGAGGACGAGGCATTGAGAGGAGGCAGCCAGTGATTAACACTCTGTTCTCTTGCTAATCTCCCTAATTCAATCACTACAGCTCCGCTTTAAAACACTTTCTCTTGGGTGCTGCCGATGGGAAATGATAAAGGGTCAGTCCTGCAGAGCCTTCAGCGGGGAAAGGGACTGCAGGAGAGAGACGGATGTCCCACTGCCGGACCCTGGGCAGGGACTCATCCCACACCCTGCGGGCTCAGTTCCTCCAGTCCTGCCCTGTGCTCACCAGGGGAGAAGGTTCTGTGGCTGCAGGGACGGTGCTGTTTGGTTTTCACTGCACCTGGGAACTGCAGCCCGGTGGGAAACGAGAGGGAACCTCGTGTGTGCCTGGCCAGGAGCTCCTCAGCCAGAGCAGCCCGGGCTGCTGGGGTCTGACTGTGCTGGGGGCACACAGAGAGCCTGGGGCTGGGGCTCAGATCCCTCTCAGGGTGCTGGGTCTGTCCCTCAGTGTCCCAGGCTGGCTTCTGTCCCTCAGTGTCCCAGCAGGGGCTCAGATCCCTCTCAGGGTGGTGGTTCTGTCCCTCAGTGTCCCAGGCCGGGTTCTGTCCTTCAGTGTCCCAGCAGGGGCTCAGATCCCTCAGAGGGTGCTGGGTCTGTCCCTCAGTGTCCCAGCAGGGGCTCAGATCCCTCTCAGGGTGCTGGTTCTGTCCCTCAGTGTCCCAGGCTGGCTTCTGTCCCTCAGTGTCCCAGCTGGGGCAGGAATGGTGCTGCCGCTCCTGGCGCTGTCCCAGCGCTCCAAGCCCAGACAGCAGCAATTCCCATTGTCCTGCCATCCTGCTGCCCTGGGAGTGTGTGGCATTTCCCCAGGCCAGGCTCTGAACAATGCTCAGACCTTCAGGGTGTGTGACAAAGCCAGCCACGGCATTCCAGAAGGGCTGTGCCCTGCTCCGGAGCAAAGTGTGTGTGCCAGAGAGGAGCTCTATCAGTGATGTGCTGCCTTTGGCCTCTCCCCCGAGAGGGAAAGTCCCCTCTGGGCAGGAGATGCCCATCCCAGCCTGGCACAGCTCCTGGCAGGGGCTGCTGCCCTGCCCAGAGGTGCTGTGATGCTGTGCCACGGTCACAGGGACAGGAACACTTTGGGATGTGTCCCCAGAACCCCATTTCCTTGGGACTGGAGTGTGAGTGACTGTGGCTTCACCCTCAGCTGCAGTGGGCAAAGTGAGGAAGCTGCAGGGTGGCCACTGGTGCTTCCACACACTCAGGAATGACTGGATTGTTCTGGACAATGAGTACTGGATTGTTCTGGGAAATGGGGACTGGATTGTTCTGGGAAATGGGGACTGGATTGTTCTGGTCCATGGGTTTTGGATTGTTCTGAACCATGGATTTTTGATTGTTCTGGACAATGGGGACTGGATTGTTCTGGTCATTGGGTTTTGGATTGTTCTGGTCAATGGGTTTTGGATTGTTCTGGACAATGGGGACTGGATTTTTCTGGACAATGGGTTTTGGACTCCTGCACAAAGTCAGGGCAGACCATGACCAATTCCCTTCCCTCTTTGGGTCCAGATTCAGATCTCAGCTGCATCCCTGTAAAGCACCATCCTTTTGCTGGTTTGGGCTTGGATAAATGGAATCTGATTGTCGTTTCCTGGGCTGGCATGGGCAGAAAATGATGGGGATGCTGCTGCTGTGAGTGGAAAATAAAGACATGGCCCATGCACGCACACTTTGGGGGGCACCCTGCAGCCACTGAGCTCTGAAGCACTGGCACAATTCCATGATCCCAGAACTGTGGATGAGACAGCAGAGAGAGCAAAACTCACGGGAAGATGATGGGAGGTGGCAGCACAGCTCCCCTCCTGCTGCTGGGGTTTGCCTGAAGGGCCATTTCTCAGCCTGAGCCCTGTGCCACGGATCAGCTGGAGCCTCCAAAGCCCTTTAACCACACAAGCATTTTGTGCTTGGTGGATCCTCAGCCCTTCACCACGCAGGTGACCTCCCCAGCTCCCATGGGGTGGTTTGAAGTGTAAAACCCCTCCTGGGTGGCTCGGGATGGGGGGGAGAATCCTCTGCCAGGGAGAGGTGGTGCCTTCCTCCTCCTGCCTCTCACTGTGACCCAGCGGGGCCACAGGGAAAGCTCAGCCCGTGTTCCTCAGTCTCCCCCCTGCCTCTCTCTCACAGCAGAACTTTTTTTTTATTTTTTTTCCCTTGCGTGGCCAAGCAGCGAGGGAAGACAAACGTGGGATGTCAGAGGCAGTTAACCCAGACAGGACGTGATCCTTCCTGGCTGTCAGTGAGCCCCACGAGCTCCAGGGCTGTGTAAATCAGGCGTGTGGAGCGTGTTCAGCTCCCAGCCGAGAGCGTGGGGAGCTCGGCGAGCGGATGTCTCCTGTCAGCATCGCGGGGAAGTCTGGCCAGCTGTTTTCCTGCTGGAAAAGCCAGCGGGCAGCGTTGTGTTTCCACGGAGACGTTTCTCTTCCCATCTTCAGCCCTTCCAAATGCTTTGGAGCCCGGTGCACTGAGCAGGCATCAGGTGGGGAGGGACAGGAGGAACTGCCGTGTGTCCCGTCTAAGCGCAGTGATGAGATCTGCACTTATCCCTGACAGCTCATCAGCCAGGGAAGTGCTCACGGATGTGCCCCTTTCCCCCCCAAATCCCCCCCACCCCTGAAAAGCGAGGAATCCTCCTCTGGCCCCTGGCCAAGCCGACTGAAGCGAGGGAAGCGCCTGCGAACAGCAGCTGCTGGCGTCAGCAGGGATTTGCTGGTAACAAACCTCGGCAGCCCCACCTCTGGCACGGATGGCATGTTTGTGCTGGATGCAGGACAAGGAGCAGGAGGAAGGATGAGGGAATCGAAAGGCTGGACCTGCAGGGAGGGGCGATGCCGGGCCTGGTCGCTTTCTGAGCGTGAGTGTTGCCACGCTCCTGATGGTGGTGGGGGGAGATCTTTTCGTCTCGATTTTTAAATGGATTCTTTCTGCTGAATAGGAGAGGTTTGTTCCCATCTCGTGCAGGACGGAGTGTTACAGATGGGGTGGTGTTTGAATGAAGGAGAAGCCTTCTGCTTGGCCCACACCCCTGCCCACCTTCAGCTGCTGGTTTTGTTAACCAGTTGTTGTTCACCGAGGCAGAACCCTGTGGTGTCAGACGGGGGCTCCTCCTAATTAACACAGCAACGAGTGATGGGGAAAACCAGAGATTGTGAAGGTGATACCCGGCTCTCTTGGTGCCCCAGAGCTGCAGGGTGCAGTCAAAAGGACACGGCTGTGACCCCCCCTCTCTGTTCTTTTGGGGTTTCACACAAAGGGACAAGGATCTGACCCCCCCTTTGTTCTTTTGGGGTTTCACACAAAGGGACAAGGATCTGACCCCCCCTTTGTTCTCTTGGGGTTTCACACAAAGGACAAGGATTTGACCCCCCTCTGTTCTTTTGGGGTTTCACACAAAAAGACAAGGATTTGACCCCCCCTTTGTTCTTTTGGGGTTTCACACAAAGGGACAAGGATCTGACCCCCCTCTGTTCTTTTGGGGTTTCACAGTGGTGCTCACCCCGCTGTTCCCCCTGCAGGTAGCTGTGCCAGCAGTGGGATTTCTGCCGCCTCGGGGTGAATTCCCAGTTCCCCTCCCAGTGCTTGTGCACATGACCCTGTTGTTTACAGCTGCAAGAGCGTCCTTTGGCCACTGATCCCTGCCCTGCCGGGGCCAGACGCTGTCCCAGCTGCTTGTTGCGACATTTGGGAAGAGAGGGACACTTCCCAAAGCCGTGAGGAGCAGAGGGGAAGAACAACCCCGTGTTGCCAAGACCCCTCCCTGTGTCCTGCCAGCCAAACCAGTGGCTTGTGCTCCTTCCAGCAGAGGGGAGGGCTCAGAGCTGTGGTTTGCCTGGCTTTGTGCAGCCAGCAGCATGACCCAAAGCCCTGCTGGAATGCCACTGGGAGCTCTGGGATCCAGCTGGGGTCACAGCTCAGCCCTGCCTGGCTGGTGTGGTGATTCCTGGAGTTCATGTTGGTTTTCTGCCCAGCTGTGAGCTCTGGGGCACTGCAGGGCAGTGGCTGTGGCACAGGGTGAGCTGTGCTGGGTCACACGGAGCTGGCTGGGATCCAGCTGGGGTGCAGGTCTCTCCAGCCTGGGCTCAGGATCAGGGAGTGCTTGGGGTTGGGAGGGACCTCAAATCCCACCTCATCCCACCCCCTGCCACACCTTCCACTGTCCCAGGTTGCTCCAAGCCCCGTCCAACCTGGCCTTGGACACTTCCAGGGATCCAGAGGCAGTCACAGCTGCTCTGGGCACCCTGTGCCAGGGCCCCACCACCCTCGCAGAATTTCTTCCCAATATCCCATCTAAACCTTGTCCCTGTCAGTTCGAAGCCATCTCCCCTCACCCTGTCACTCCATGCCTGTCACTCCCAGGGATTTACTCCAGGTGAATAGCCACTCCACTTCTGAATGCTGTGCCTGATCTCTCCTGGTGTTCCAGGAGACCATCGTGCCTCTGCCAGCACCCCTCCCTGCACCCTGGCCTTTGCCACAGGACAACCCAGCTTTCCCAGCAGGAGCCTTGTTGTATTCCTCTGGGGAATTGGTTTTTCCCCAGAAACCCCCCCTGGAGACTGGAACCATGAGTTTAACCCTACCTTCCCCTTATCACTGACCTATGGCTGTGTGCCAGCTATCCCATCCCGAGACAGAGACCAGATAAAAACCCCTGCTCCTCCATGCTCTGCCTCTTTGCCCCCGGGACTCCTTCAAGAATAAAGCCNNGAGAGAGAGGGTCCGTGTGGCCAATTCCGCATAAGGGAACTTTATTGCAAGATTACCAGCGAAGGGAAGCCAGGGACGGGAACCCCAGGGACTGGGGAACTCAAGGGGGTTTTTATGGGGAACTGAGGTGGGAGGGGAAGGGGTACAAAGCCAATAGTTTGCAACAGATCTACATAGAAATCTCCTGGAGGATTGTGGGCCCTTTTAGTGGTCGCCGTAACTGAAGGACTGCTTCTTATCTTATGGCTCTGGCAGAGGTATTGTGCAATTCTTCTTATCTTCTCCAAGGCAGAGCCACTGGGGCTCTATCAACCCCCACAGTGCCCGTGCAAGGTTTTGGGTTCACATCACTCCCCCTAACGCTGCCCCTTCTGCCTGCCCCGCCAGCTCCCCAACCATCCGCCTCCAACGCCGAGGGGGACCTCCTCTTCCTGCTGGACAGCTCCGCCAGCGTCTCCCACTACGAGTTCTCCAAGGTCAAGGAATTCATGTGGGACCTCCTGCACCCTTTCACCTTCGGGCCCAGCGACGTCCAGACCAGCATCATCCACATCAGCACCACGCCCACCATGGAGTTCCCGTTCGACCGCCACCCCAGCGGCGCCTCCCTGAGAAAAGCCATCGGGGCCACGCGCCAGCTGATGGGCGACACCAACACCGGCCAGGCGCTGTCCTACGCCAAGGAAAAGCTCTTCAGCCGCCAGGCCGGCGCCCGGCCCGACGTGCCCAAGGTGCTGGTGTGGGTGACGGATGGTTTCTCCACGGATGACATCTCCCAGCCCATGCGGCTCCTCAAGGACATGGGGGTCACCGTCTTCATCGTCAGCACCGGCCGCGGAAACTTCCTGGAGCTGTCGGCGGCCGCCAGCCAGCCGGCGGAGAAGCACCTGCACTTCGTGGATGTGGATGATCTGCCCATCATCACCAAGGAGCTCAGTCGCAGAATTTCTGGTAGGCTGGTGTTGGGGCGGGGGGGTTGAGGGTGGCTTCGTGTTTGGTTCCGTGGGGTGGGCAGTTACAGCAGATTTTTTATCTCCTTGTCTGTCAGAGCCGGGGTTCAGCGCTTGAGCGATGCGGGTTTTGTGTTCAAACTCGGATGTTTATTAATTCTTATCTATAGTGGAGTCTCACAAGGTGTGAGTTCCAGCTATCAAAGTGACAAATGGCTCTGGCTCTATCTCTCTGCAAGGCCCTTAAAGCACAAGCTGTCCAATTAAGAAATGACACCTAAATTATTTTTACTTTTAACCCGATAACCAGCCACCCTTGGCCTGCAATTAAGGTTTTTCTACCCAATTACAAAACACCACCCAGACCAGAAGAAGATGAAAAAGGACTCAGCCTCTGCCCTAAAACCTCCATCTTGCTTTATATATATTTATTACTGTATTCTAAACCCTTAAACTTAAAAAGATTTTCAACGTGTTAGATTACACACTCCTATTTAACTCCACGCCCACAATCCCAGTGCTGCACTCAATTTTGGAAGTCTCTTCCACTTCCAAATGCAGGGTTTGCTTGGGGGTCAGTGTCTCTCAGCACTGAAATTTTCAGTGCCCAGGGTTCCAACAGGCAGTGTGTCCTTGATGGGGCAGACACGACACACAGAGTGACTTGGCAAAAATCTTCAGAAGGGTCTTTATCATGGTGGCATCATTCTGCCTTTTATACCATTTTTTAATTGGTTAATAGCTTTCTTGTTAATTATTCTATTGGTTAGTAAAAGGTGTTGTACTTATCCATCAAATCTCTCTATTCTTGATTGTTTAGGTATTTTCTTTACCAGTTCTCATGGGACAGACCCCTTGTTATTGCAGGTGCATTTGTTTTTCACCCTCAGAGTAGATTGTTTCATTAAAGGAACTTCTCATTCTCAAAACAGCTTCGTAGGGAAATTTGCAAATTGCTTGTTAGCTGCACTAGAAAGAAATGACAGGCCAGCTCTCTCTCCTACAGCAGTGGGAGAATCCCCCTAAATCTCATGGTCATCCTGCCCCAAAAGCTCTGCCCTGGCAATCTGCAGGGGTTTGCCCACCACGCTCCAGGTCCAAGAATAATCCAAGGCTTCTGGGAGGTCTGGGACAAAGATATTCCCCTTGGAATATTGCACTGAGTGGGACAAACTCCCTTCCGTGAGATGAACTTGTGCTTGCGAGGAGCTCAGCTGGGAACCAGGAACTCGAGCAGCAAAATATGTGAATTCCTTAAAACCCCACAAGTCTTTGGAATGAGTCATGCAGGTCAGGCATCTGCACAACCCAGCAGAGCACGGAAATGCCCCCACCTGCCCAGGCTGTTAACCAGAGGTTTCCCAAACAGGAAGGATTTCACCTCAGCAAGAGGCTGCTGACTGTGGGCACAAACTGCCCGAGCCCCTGGAGTTGATTTTCACACTCAGGGTGATTTGGTTTTTTTTTTTCCCCCCTCTCAAATGTTATCTGTCTCTGTGCCAGCTGATGGAGGAACACAAACGTGTAGAACACATCCAAACTGGGATGTGTGTCCCTGGCAAGGATTTGGTCCTGTCAGCTCCCTCCAACTCTTGTCTAGGATGGATCTGACTCCTTAAACACACCCTCAAGGGCTGAGACCTCCAGCTCCTGCAGCTCTTCTCTTACTAAATACAATTGAGGACAGTGCCTGCTGCTGTCAGCACTGAGACTATAGGAAAGGAATGTTTTTTGTTCCATAAATCCCCTGTCCTAACAAGTTCCACATCTGCCAGATCCATGGCCTGACTTGGCCAGCACAACCTGTGGAAGAACAGAAAGATCAGTTGTATGCTATGCTTTTGGGGTTTTTTTTATTTTTTTGCTTTGCTGGCTTTTAGTAGCACAGATTTACCAGTTTAGCCAGCCTAGAACAAATGTTTGGGTGACTTCAGCTAATGCTTCAGGTTTAGATACCATATGTTTGCCTAACACAACCCCAGAAAAACCATTTCCCACCTGTTTAGCTGGTGTGCCAGTGGATAACTGGCCAATTCCCAAAGAAATGGATGAAGCCATGCAAGGTGTAGATGCTGAAACAGCTATATAGGATCTTTGGACCCCCAGTGGATGCATGGGATTGGTTCCTCACCTTCCCAAAATCATTGAACCCCAAGAATTAGAAATCCTTGGCTGTGTAAAAAATGACCTTTTGTGCCAAATTTAATTACACCGGACGAAACCAAGCTTTAGTTAAGGATGTTTCTCCTTCTCGTGCTATATATATATATAAAAAATCAGACTCTTTGGCCTAATCACACTGCTTTAGTGCAGTCTGGTCTGCATTCAGTAATGTTTCCCACCAGTTTCCACCTTGGGAAGGTGAGGAACAGCCCAGCCCAGCAGGCTGAGTGCCTCCTCTCTGCTCCTCATTGGCAGAGGGAAGAGGCAGCAGATCGGAGTTTTCACCACTCCAGGCTTTTAGAGCATCCAGGAAAGGCTCTGAGGAGATGGAATTCCATGATCTGGGCCTCAGGGCAGGCTTTGGGAGGTGAGGGCACTGCCATCTGCCCCCGGGGTTTGTCTCAGCCTCCCAGATGTCTCCGGATTTGTTTGGAATGCCGAGGGAGTTACTGTGACTTTGCCACAGATTTTTTTCTTCTGGAGGTTCTTTCTCCATTGGAAATCCTCATGTCATTCCTTATTTGACTTCTGCTGTGTGAGGTGGGTTGGAGCTGGCTTGGGTGCCCCAGTGACCCTTTCCACAGAATCCTCTGTGTGTGGCAATTCCTTCCCGTTCCCAATCACAATCATTTAAAAAAGTCACTCTCAGGGGCTGTGTTCTCCCCCAATTCTCTCCCATGTGAGGACAGGGCAGCACCAACAGCCCTCCCCCTGCCCCAGCCACCCCACAGACCTCCAGGTACCTTGTTTCAGTGCTTGTTTATTTTCTGGTGCCTCCTGAATCCAGGTGACACAAAACCAGCATCCCAAGACTTAGAAACCTGCAGCACAGGAGATCATAAAACCTGCAGAGGTCACAACTGCATCCAGCAGCCCTAAAAAACCTGCTGGGCTGGGATTTTAGTGCAAGGTGAGATTCCCACATGAACCCAGGGGCTGCAATGTGCCAGATATTTGTCACATCACCTGATTTCACCTTCACAAAGCCACTTGCACCTTCACCTCCAGTTCCCTAGCTGGAGGAGGCAGCCCCCCTCCTGGGACAGACAGGATCCTTGGCAGGCAGGAATTAAGTTTTTCCAACTCTGGAATGGCCCAGACTGATTTAATTATCACTGCTCCCTTATCTTCATCTCCTGCTACTGTTAAAAAAAAAACAACAAAAAAACAACCAAATAAAACAACCCAACAGTGGAGGCTTTTGTAGAGGCACAGACAAGCTTTGTGGAGAGCTGCTCTCCTCCTTCCATCTCCATTCCAGGAGTGGGCTGTTCCCTGCCTGCTCCACAGATATTCCAGCCCTAGGGTTCCTGCCCAGCTGCTGCTGCCTCAGGTGAGCTGAGGAGCCTCAACCTCCCCTCCTGAGATGTGGGAGCAGCCCCAGTGCTGCTGCTGCTGAGGTGCAGGGCAGGGGCTGTGCATGGGAGGGTGTGTTCACTGCCTGGTTTTTTTTTTTTTTCCCTTGGCACGTGGAAGAGTTTGCAGAATGCAGCTCCCAGCCAGCCTGGCTGTGGCACAGCTGGCTCCTGGCAGGCACCTCCACCCTCCCCGGTGGGAGGGGAAGGCTCTCAGGCTGTGGAGGAGCTCAGGCTCCTCCTGGTGCATCTCAGCTGTGCCCAAAATGTGGCACTTGGTGCTCTGCTGCTGGAGAAGGGACCTCCCCAGCGTGGTGAGACCAAGGCATTCCTCCCAGGTGACAGCAGCTCCTGTGCCTGCAGCCACTTGCTCTGTGCTCAGCCCAGTTGAGCTGAGGCTGCTGACTGGTTCCAGCCTTTGGCAGCACCTCCTGAGCCAAGCTTTGCAGGAGCCTGCACGCCCAGCAGGCCCCAAGCGTGGCCAGGTCCCACGTGTGTGCTCATTTCTGACCCAACACCAGGTCCTGGGCAGCTCCTGCTGCAGCAAAGGCTCTGGTGGTCTCACCTGGCACTGAGAGCAAGCAGGTGAGCACAGGGAGGGATCTCAGACCCTGAATGATCTCAGACCCTGGGGATGGAGAAGCGTTGTTCCCCCCTCCCAGAATCAGCACCTTTCCCCACCCATGGCACAGTAGGGCAACAGAGCCAGGACACAGAAGGGATTTGTCCCAAATTTGTTTCTCCTGCAGCTGCTCAGAGCCTCAGAGCCACAGACCCAGCTCAGGACGGGTTCTCCTGCCTGGCTGCATTTCTCACCCTCACCAGCAGCATTCCTGCAGGTCTGATCCTGATCTCCCCAGGGCTCACAGGGCTGCCAACAACCTCTGCCTGCAGAGTGTGTGTGGGGTCCCCAGGAGGCAGGAGGTGGAGGGGAAGGGTGTCCCCAGCTGTCTGAGTGTCCCTAGGCTGGCACTGCCCGGGGCCAGCACAGGATATTCACTTGCTGCTTCCCTCTGGGAACAGAAGAGTTGGGAAAACACACTGTGGACATTTCTTTTCTGTGGTTTATTGCCTTCTTTACATGCTGAAGGCATCTGGGCTCTGGAAACGAGGGGCAGAGCTGTTTGCTCTGGGCTTCCTGCCCCCCTGTCCTTTGATCTGCCCCCTTTATTCACAGTGCCCCAGCCTCCAAGCTCACTTATTTCCATTCCCCGAGATTTTGGCAGGATTTTTGGCAGGACTGAGGCCTTTCCTGTGCTCCCTGTTGCTCCGTGGCTTGGCCCCTGGTGTTTGTGGGGCTCACAGAAGGGTGCAGTGCCCCAGGGCTCCTGCTCCTGCCTCCCAGCCTCGAGTGGGTGGCGTGCTGGAATGGGATGGGATGGGATGGAATGGGATGGGAGTGGGCAGGGCACGGAGCAGGGAAATGTTCCTGCCTGCCTGGGAGAGCCAGGGAACAGCTCAGAGGAAAAACTGAGGCTGTTTTGTTTGGTACAGGGAAGTTGGCAGGGCCTTGGAGCAGCTTGGAGGAGGAGAGCAGCTCCTCTCCTGGCTACAGGACGAGTCTGGGAGGGGAAAGCAACCCCACCTTGCAGGTTTGGGAGGAATTTTGTGCCTCCCTTCGCCTCTGTGCAATGGGGAGCCAGTGAGAACTACCTAGAGTGCTCTGGGAGTGGCTGAGCACCAGCTGGAAGGTTCTTTTATAAGGATTTAGGAGCACTTCAAGGCTCAGGGCGCTCCTGAAAATCCTTTAAAAAACAGAAGAGCATCTCCACGTCTTCCTACGTCACTTCCCTGGAGCTACAAACAAAGTCCTGTGTGTTGGAAGAGCAGGGAGCAGTGGGATTCTGCCCAAAATGGGCTGGGAAAGCCACAGATGTCAGAAGGGTCAAGTGGCAGAGGGAGCTGGGGGAGCTGCCCAGCATCACGAGAGGTATTTGTGCCTGGCATTTGGGGTCTGGAAGACAAAGGTAGCACCAGGCTCAAAGAGAAGCCTCTGTGCAGGGGCAGGGAGAGGTGAGGTGGCACAAGAGGGCTCTCTGAGTGTTGAATGTCACCGAACAAGGGAGCTCTGTGAAGCCCTGCAGGGAGTGACCTCAGCTGGGGTGAGTCCAGCTGGCTCAGCAGTGCTGGGCAGTCCCCAGCTGCTGCCCCTTCTTTCCTGGCCACTGGGCACTGGCAGAGAGCTGGGAGGAACAGGGTTCCTCACACTCTGGGCTGCTTCATGTGCAGGAATTCAGGTGCAGGAATTCAGGTACAGAAATTCAGGTACAGGAACTCATGTACAGGAATTCATGTACAGGAATTCAGGTACAGGAATTCATGTACAGGAATTCAGGTGCAGAAATTCAGGTGCAGAAATTCAGGTACAGGAACTCATGTACAGGAATTCATGTACAAGAATTCAGGTACAGAAATTCAGGTGCAGAAATTCAGGTACAGGAACTCAGGTACAAGAACTCATGTACAGGAATTCATGTACAGGAATTCATGTATTCATTCACCAGCTGCATCTCCCACCCAGAAGGGCTGGGGCTGCAGGTGCTCCATGCCCTGGGGGTCGATGCCAGCACTGATTTCTGGCCACTGTCCCTCCTGCAGATGTCATCCGAGCCAACCGGCTCCACGCCACCGACGTCACCTCCAGCAGCTTCCGCCTGACGTGGCCCCAGCTGCTGTCCCAGGAAACTGGCTACTACAGCCTGGAGTATGGCCCAAGAGCTGAGCCAGCCAGCAAGAGGACACTGCAGGTGTCTGGGGCTCACACCAGCCTCGTGCTCAGCGACCTGGCACCAGAGACCACTTACGAGGTGGCTCTGATTCCTGAATCCAACGTGCACTACTTCCCCCCCCAGACCACGAGGGTCACGACACTGGCAGGTAAATTGGGCATGGCTTGGGCACTGTCCCTTCCCTGGGGAGAAGGAGATGGTCTCTGTGTCCTGCCTGAGGCTGGAGGTGGAGATGGATGATGCTGGAATGACCTGAGGGAAATTCTCTGTTTGAGAGGGGAAGAACTCAGAGCCTCTCTGTGCAAAAAAGAGCTCAGGTTCGTGCTGGGGAGCAGCCTGCAAAAAGGTGGCAAATGAAAACCTGGGCAGGGGTGGCAAAGTCAAGGTGGACTTGTACACAATATTAATTTGCTGCCTGCAAGAACAGTTCTGGCTGAGCTGTTCTGCCCAAGGTAGAGAAAGCCTTTTCTTTGGGCTGAGCTGTGTGATCAGTACCAACATCTGCTTGCTGGGCTGATTTTAATTCCACACCCTTGAAGCCCAACATGGTCCAGGTCAGCAATTGCTCGTTAAATCCTCATCCAAGTCTCTTCCCGTTGCTTCCAGAGGAAATCAGCCCAGTTCAGGTCCTCATCTCGGAGTCTGGGCCTCACAGCTTCCACGTGAGCTGGGCTCCTGTGCTGGACAGCGTGGCCACCTACCAGGTCCTGTATGGGCCACTCCCAGGGAACTCAGTGAAGGTGCTGCAGGTGGATGGGAGGCACAACAGCACCGTGGTGGAGCACCTGGCACCCAACACCACCTACCTGGTGACAGTGACTGCAGTCTACAGGTCTGGGAAGGAGAAATCCCTGTCAGCCAAGGCCTGCACCCAGGAAGGTGAGCCAGGGGAAGTGGCAGCACAAGGAGTCCCTGGAGTGTCCCTAGAGGGGTCACCTGCCTCCAGGTGAGGCCAGAGGATCCAGTGAGTCCAGTCCCTGGGGTGGGATCCAGGGGACAGCTGCATGAGTGTTGTAATATGTTAGCCAAGACTCCATTATCTTCATGCAGGGAAAAGCCAATTCTTTATTATCACAGCTCATTTTATAACAGTTTTTACAGACCTCGCGTGCAACTTTAATTTGTTATTAAGTTTCTTGCCAATTACTCTATTGGTTAGTAAAAGGTGCTCTACTTATCCATCAAATCTCTCTATTCTTGGATTGTTTACATATTTTTTTCACTGATTCTCATGGGGCAAACCCCCTGTTATTGCAGGTGCATTTGTTTTTCAATCCAACAATAGCTTGTTGCCCTGCAGGGTTCTCACACCAAGATTGTTCTGGCATGAGAACTTGCAGATTACCTGCAAGAAGTGACAGGCTGACTCTGGCAGTTTAGGGGGTAGAAAAGCTCCTTGTGATGAAGACTTTTCTGACTTCATCCTTCAAGGCCACCGACCCAATTCAAAAGAAGAACTGCACAAGTGTGGAGGACTTTAAATCTCATTTTCATACCCAGCAGGGAGTGGGAGGTGCTGTAGTTACACACATGCACAAGCATTTTGAGCGTGTAAGACTTTAAGAAATAAACAGAGGGCAAAAGTAGGGTGCGGGCACGACTCTGGGAGGGGACTGAAAAATAAACATCAAAAATAAACCCACCACTGGGCAACTTTAATCAGCCAGAGGGTCTTTATCGGTGATTCCATGGCTTTTACTCGATTCACTGCAGCAGTGATTGACTACTCGATTCTCTCCGCAGAGGGCTCCAAGGTGAGGCACCTCCGCTTCGAGGACGCGGGTGCCAACAGCCTGAGAGCCTCCTGGGACTCGGCCGACGGCGCCGTGCTGGGCTACCGGGTGCGCTGCCGGCGGCAGAGCGGCGCCTCCGCGGTGCTGAGCGTGTCCCCGCAGCAGCGCAGCGTGCTGCTCCCCGACCTGCCCCCGGGCACCGCCGGCCAGGTGTGCGTGCAGCCCGTCTACGGCAGCCAGCCCGGCAGGAGGCTCTGCCGCACCGTGCGCAGGCAGCCAGGTGGGATGGGATCCTGCTGG
>VWYO01000844.1:29370-42601 GCA_013400275.1 Rhadina sibilatrix | reverse complement strand
ATGAATCCCTTCCAAAATTCCCAGCTCAGCAGACATTTTATCCAGGTTAAAAAATTCCTAAGTGATCCCTGAATTTGGCCAGGAGTTTGTAAAGCGCTTTGGGTTCCTTTGGGATGAAAATACCATGGAATTCCCAGGTATAGGATAAGCCCACTCCACCATGAATCCCTTCCAAAATTCTCATCTCAGCAGGCATTTTATCCAGGTTAAAAATTCTGAAGTGATCCCTGAATTTGGCCAGGAGTTTGTAAAGTGCTTTGGGTTCCTTTGGGATGAAAATGCCACGGAATTCTCAAGTATAGGATAACTCCACTATGAATCCCTCGGGCAAAATTCCCAGCTCAGCAGGCATTTTGTCCAGGTAAAAAAAAAAATTCCCAAGTGATCCCTGAACTGGGCCAGGAGTTTGTAAAGCGCTTTGGGTTCCTTTGGGATGAAAATACCATGGAATTCCCAGGTATGGGACGAACCCATCTCCATCATGAAACCCTGGGGGAAAATCCCACCTCCCCACCCCAGGGAAAGCAAACCCCACTTCCCAAGCTGCCAAAAAAAGGACGGGATCCCCGAAGGGCCTGGGCTCTGCGTGCTGCCAGGCTTGCGCGGTGCAGTAGCTCCCGATGTGACGCTCTTTTCTCCATCGTTTCTGCTGCAGGAGGTCTTTGATCGCCTCTATTTGATTTATACTGTTGGATACTCCATCTCCCTGGGATCCCTCACAGTTGCTGTCCTTATCCTGGGATACTTCAGGTAGGCGGCTCTGTTTTTACCTAAGCGGCACCGGAAAAGCCTCGGGGTTTTTTTTTCCGGAAGGATAAAAAAACCGGGGTGGCACGGCTCAGGAGGCCACCGGCGGTGGTGGCATCTGCGATTTGGGCTGCCTTAGGGTACCCGTAGGGCAGGCCTCCTGGGGGATGGTGGGTGGGGATGTTGGAGCTCCTCCTTCCACTTCCCTCAGGCGGAGTTTTCCAGGCCCTCTTTGTAGCCGATGGGAAGAGGGGCGCCTCCAGGGATCCCTTGGAAGAACGTCCAGGATTTTTTGTCCCCGTTGAGCGTCTCCAGGGATCCCTTGGAAGAACATCCAGGATTTTCTGTCCCCGTTGGGAGTCTCCAGGGATCCCCTGGAAGAACGTCCAGGATTTTTTGTCCCCGTTGAGCGTCTCCAGGGATCCCTTGGAAGAACATCCAGGATTTTCTGTCCCCGTTGGGAGTCTCCAGGGATCCCCTGGAAGAACGTCCAGGATTTTTTGTCCCCGTTGAGCGTCTCCAGGGATCCCTTGGAAGAACATCCAGGATTTTCTGTCCCCGTTGGGAGTCTCCAGGGATCCCCTGGAAGAACGTCCAGGATTTTTTGTCCCCGTTGAGCGTCTCCAGGGATCCCTTGGAAGAACATCCAGGATTTTCTGTCCCCGTTGGGAGTCTCCAGGGATCCCCTGGAAGAACGTCCAGGATTTTTTGTCCCCGTTGAGCGTCTCCAGGGATCCCTTGGAAGAACATCCAGGATTTTCTGTCCCCGTTGGGAGTCTCCAGGGATCCCCTGGAAGAACGTCCAGGATTTTTTGTCCCCGTTGAGCGTCTCCAGGGATCCCTTGGAAGAACATCCAGGATTTTCTGTCCCCGTTGGGAGTCTCCAGGGATCCCCTGGAAGAACGTCCAGGATTTTTTGTCCCCGTTGAGCGTCTCCAGGGATCCCTTGGAAGAACATCCAGGATTTTCTGTCCCCGTTGGGAGTCTCCAGGGATCCCCTGGAAGAACGTCCAGGATTTTTTGTCCCCGTTGAGCGTCTCCAGGGATCCCTTGGAAGAACATCCAGGATTTTCTGTCCCCGTTGGGAGTCTCCAGGGATCCCCTGGAAGAACGTCCAGGATTTTTTGTCCCCGTTGAGCGTCTCCAGGGATCCCTTGGAAGAACATCCAGGATTTTCTGTCCCCGTTGGGAGTCTCCAGGGATCCCCTGGAAGAACGTCCAGGATTTTTTGTCCCCGTTGAGCGTCTCCAGGGATCCCTTGGAAGAACATCCAGGATTTTCTGTCCCCGTTGGGAGTCTCCAGGGATCCCCTGGAAGAACGTCCAGGATTTTTTGTCCCCGTTGAGCGTCTCCAGGGATCCCTTGGAAGAACATCCAGGATTTTCTGTCCCCGTTGGGAGTCTCCAGGGATCCCCTGGAAGAACGTCCAGGATTTTTTGTCCCCGTTGAGCGTCTCCAGGGATCCCTTGGAAGAACATCCAGGATTTTCTGTCCCCGTTGGGAGTCTCCAGGGATCCCCTGGAAGAACGTCCAGGATTTTTTGTCCCCGTTGAGCGTCTCCAGGGATCCCTTGGAAGAACATCCAGGATTTTCTGTCCCCGTTGGGAGTCTCCAGGGATCCCCTGGAAGAACGTCCAGGATTTTTTGTCCCCGTTGAGCGTCTCCAGGGATCCCTTGGAAGAACATCCAGGATTTTCTGTCCCCGTTGTCCCTGCAGGTGACTGGCTTAGCTTTAGATGGCTGATTTGCAGACAAATAAGATTTCCTGAGGGAAATTCCACTCTAAATCCAAACGTCTACGGGAGATAAACCAGCTGAAAGTGATGGAAAACTCCCAGGCTGGTTCCTGCAATGTCCCCACACTGCTGCTCTTCCCAGGGATCCCAAAACAGCCCCTCCCTTCCCACCATCCCTGCCAAAGGATTTAGACCCCATAAATACCACTTTGAACCCTCATCATCCATTTCTCAATCCAGCCTTCCATCTTCCATCCCTGGAAGTGTCCAAGGCCAAGCTGGACAGGGCTTGGAGCAGGCTGGGATAGTGGAAGGTGTCGGGGTTGGAATGGGACATGTTGGGGTTATTCAAGGTCCCTTCCAGCCCAAACCGTTTCGGGATTCAGGAATTCTTGCTGGCACAGACAGCATGGGATGGGATGGGAAGGATGAAAGGCATGTCCATATCCAGGAGTTTGTCCTTTGGGAACGTTCTGTGGGGTGACCCAATAGAGCAGGGTGACCCCAAACCCTGAGCACCCAGATTTGGCTTCCCTTCGAGGTTTCCTGGTGTCTTCTCCTAAAAAACCAGCAGGACCTGGACAAGAGCTGGTGGGGGCCGAAACAGCCTCGTGGCATCTGCAGAGGGATTTGGGAAGCCTGAGCTGAGCCCCGGATGTGGAACATTTGGGAATGAAATGTGCGGCCTCGGGCTCTGAAAGTGCTCAGAGCTTGGATAGCAAATTTGCTTGGATAGCAAATCCCAAATCCATGACCGACCCAATCCAAAGGGGACTGCAGACCCCATCCTTCCACCACACTCCTGTTCTCCCAGCCTTTCCCCCTCCATTCCCCACTGGACCTTGGCGAGGTTGTTAAAATATTCCGTGCCCACGTGTGCAAGGGAATTCCCGGTTTTTCTTTATCCATATCTTTATCCCGCTCAGAGCACTTCCTTTCCAGCCCAGACCACCTGGGCAGCTGTGCTGGAGAGTCTTTATCCCAAGGATCAGAGCAGCAGCAGGGATCAAGCCAGATTTTATCCTGGATAATCCAGAGACCCACTGACTCCCTTTCAAACGCAGGGAACGAAGCCAATCCTCATTTAAGCCTCATCAGTTCCACTTGGGTGTAACTTGGATCACAAAAGCGCAGAGAGCCACCGGTGTTGCTATCCCAACGTCCTGCCAAAGGGATAAAAACAGCAGCCTTTAATTAGGGCAGATTATTGGGATTTAAGAGGAATCCATTCATAAACCCAGGCATGGCACCAGAGCTCCAGAGGGCAGTTCCTTCTCCCCAAAATCCTGATTCCCGAGTCTAAAATACACCTCCTCTCCCTGGTTCCAACCCGTTTGCCCCTTCACCACCCCCTCAAAAAAATGCTTTTCCTCCAGAAAGGACCTTAAAGCGCTTTACAACCGGGATTTGTGGGGTCACTGCTGGGGTGGAGCCCACAAGCTGCTCCAGAGGGTAACATTTACAGCAGGAAAACAGGGACAGCAGCCCAGCACGCTGGAGCTACCGCTGGAGTTGCTCCTAAATTGAGCTGGGCAAAAAAAAAAAAAAAAAAAAAAAACAAGGGTTTCAAGAAAGCCTCGNNAAAAAAAAAAAATCAATGGTTTGCAGGAAGCTCTGCGAGGTTTCCAGCAGCACCAGGTTCTGGAGCCTCCGGAATCCAAGGGCAGGTGTGGATAGGAGAGGGGGAATGGCTTCCCACTGCCTGAGGGCGGGGTTAGAGCAGACTTTAGGAAGGAATTCCTGGCTGGGAGAGTGGGGAGGCCCTGGCAGAGGTTTTCAGAGCAGCTGTCCCAGGACAGGCTGGACACTGGGGCTTGGAGCAACCTGGGACAGTGGGAGGTGTGGTGGGATGGGATTGGATGGGCTTGAAGTCCCATCAATCCCAAACCGTTCCACGATTCCCTGAAGCCCCTGGAGAAGGTGTTCACCCATTTCCCAACCCCAGGGGAGAGCAGGGAGTGGCCAGCCCCACTCTGCTCCTCGAGGGGACGCGGTGCCGGTGGGAGGAGCTGGGGCTCTCCAGAGCCAGAAGATTCCACCCAACAGCTGGACTGAACCTCCCAATCCTTCTTCTCCCCTTCCAGGCGTTTGCACTGCACTAGGAACTACATCCACATGCACCTGTTCGTGTCCTTCATGCTGAGAGCCGTCAGCATCTTCGTGAAGGACGCGGTCCTCTACTCCGGCTCCGCCCTGGAGGAGATGGAGCGGCTCTCCGAGGAGGACTTGAAATCCATCACGGAAGCACCTCCGGCGGACAAGTCGCAGTTTGTGAGTATTCCCAGAGCGGTGGTTTTGCCCAGGATTTGTGTCTTTGTCCTGCTCTCTCTGCTCAACGCTTCCCCTCTTTCGGGGAGTTTTCCACCCCCCGCTCACCTCTCACAGCCTCTTCCCGTCCTTTCCCGTTCTCAGTCCGTTGGTCCGGAGGGATTCCCCGTTCCTGAGCTAAGGAAAAGCTGCTCCCACGGCAGGCAGGGTTTGATGGTTTGATTCCCACCTGTATTCCCCTGACAGCCCCTGGAATTTAGGGCTGTGGAAACATCCCAGCACAAGGCACATCCAGCTTGGCTCACAACACTTCCACGGATGAGGAACGCACAACTTTTCTCCCTCCCATATGGAAAAAAAAGACATTTTGGAAAGGGAAAATGGGGGGAGGATGTGGCGTCACAGGAAAGGGTGGGGCTCGTCTGCAGAAAGGGGGTGGTGTCTGTGAGAGGGACCTTGGACAGAATCGTTGAGGTGGGAAAAGAATTCCGAGGTCACCCAACCTTGGAATGGTTGGTGGGTCCTCAGTCCCAGCCTTGTCCCCAGCCCAGAGCACTGAGTGCCACATCCAGGAATTCCTTGGACACCTCCGGGGATGGGCACTCCAAACATCCCAAGTTTATCCCAGAATCCTTGATGTTGGGCAAGACTTCCAAGACCATCGAGTCCAACTTTTTCCTGATCCCTGACAAATCCCACACCCAGGAATTCCTTGGACACCTCCGGGGATGGGCGCTCCAAACCTCCCTGGGCAGCTCCTTCCAAGGCCTGACCACCCTTTCCATGGGGAAATTCCTGCTGCTGTCCCACCTGAGCCTCAGGTTCCGTTTATGGTTGGGTGAGTCAATACAGCCCACCCGGGCAGAGGGGTCAACACCCCAAAACAAAAATGGAAGCGAGGTTCGTTGGACTCTTCTCCAAATTTCCGTGGGGATTTCGCTGTCCAGAAGTCTCTGATGGCAATATCTGCACTGTCCATGTGCTTGGGGCGGGGGGGATGAAGCCCATCCTCACACTTCCTGAGGTTTCTTGGCTCTCCTTGTCGTTGGTCCCACCATGGATTTCCTGTGGAACCCTGGATATGGCACCTTCTCACTTCCCACAACTCCCTGCCAGGAGGGGACAGCCAGAGGGGTCGGGCTCTGCTCCCAGGGAACAGGGACAGGAGGAGAGGGACAGTGCAGATATTGCCATCAGAGACTTCTGGACAGCGAACTCCCCATGGAAATTTGGAGAAGAGTCCAACGAATCTCGCTTCCATTTTTATTTTGGGATGTTGACTCGTCTGCCCGGGTGGACTGTATTGACTCACCCAACCATAAACGGAACCTGAGGCTCAGGTGGGACAGCAGCAGGAATTTCCCCATGGAAAGGGTGCTCAGGCCTTGGAAGGAGCTGCCCAGGGAGGTTTGGAGCGCCCATCCCCGGAGGTGTCCAAGGAATTCCTGGGTGTGGGATTTGTCAGGGATCAGGAAAAAGTTGGACTCGATGGTCTTGGAAGTCTTTCCCAACATCAAGGGTTCTGGGATAACCCTCCTGCTTGTGGAATCGCTCGGCCTCTCGAGCCTTTCCCAGCCTGTGCTACAACCAGGGACCAGCAACACCCTGTGAAAAAAAAAAAAAAAGTCAGAGGATTTGGGAATGTGCCACTGTGCATCCCAGAGTCCCAGCTGGAACTTTGTCATTGTGTTCCTTTCCCATCCCGGAGATCCGCGTCGTTAATTTGCAGGGTCTCACTCAATCCGCGCCAAAACTCCCGGGTTTTTTGGAAAGAACACAAAACGTTTCTCTGCATTGTTTGCTGTTTCTCCTTGTGCCCGGGCCCATTATAAGGGATAATTAGGATAATCTATGGCATTCTTTGGGTATTAGCATTTAATGGCATTTCCCACTCTTCGGAATTGCAAGGCAAACAAGCGATGAGGGCGGCAATTAATGGATTCATTTTGTTTCCAAATGAAGTGGGAACTTTGCAATTGTCGCCTCACGTTCCCTGCATGAGGCAATAAATGTAAAAAAATAATTAGAGAAAGTATGATCAAACATAGGTGGGGATTTTTTTAAATAAATATAAAAAATATTAATTAATTTAGGGGGATTTTTAATTAATCTGTTTTAACTCCCTCTGCCTACGAAAGAAAATGAGTGTGATGTGTGCATATCTTATCAATACGCAAATATATGCATAGATTTGTACACTGGCGGACAAAAAATTAGCAAAAGAGCTGTGCCAGGATTTAAAAAAAAAAAAATCTCTTTTTATTTTTCTCTCTTTTTTTCTCTCTTTTTATTATTGGCATTTTCTGTCAGCCCTTTGTATTCCTCTCAAAGGAAGGGACAGCACAAAGGGAGGTGGCCGCCACAGAATTCCTGGGAAATCCAACTTCCCGGACTCCAAGGGAATCCAGGTTGACAAGAGCTGGCTTTGTACTGATTAACCCCAAAGTGGCACCAATGTTTTGCAGCCTTTCTCCAGTGGAGCCGAGAAATTGGGAAGGACTTTGTCCCACTCTGTCCCAAGGGGGTGTTGGGTCACAAGTCAGGGTTTTGCTCCCACAAAACAAAAGGATTTCAGCTCAGCCTGGAGCAAGAGCCCAGCTGAGGAGCCCATTTGACACCGGGATGTCCTGGAATTCTCTCCCAGATTGTGGGGATGGGCAGAGCCCCTGTGGCTCTGTCCTGGAGGGAGGCCTGCTGAGGAGATAACAAGGATTGCACCATCTCCCTGCAAATCACTAGAGAAGGAAACAAAGCTTTCTGTTATGGCAGCGACCACAAAAAGGGCCCGCAAGCCTCCAGGAGACTTTATGTGGATCTGTTGTGAATGATTGGCTTTGTACCCTTCCCCTCCCAGCCTTGGTGTCCCATAAAAACCCCTGGGACTCCCTAGTCCAGCAGGGTACTCCGTCCCTGGATCCCTTCGCTGGTACCTTGCAATAAAGCTGCCTCGTGGAATTTCCATACGATGCCCTCTCTCTCTTTTTCCTGGGCTGGCTAAAAGAGAAGAAACCTCGCAGAGGCAGGAGCTGAGAATCACTGAGCTGAGAAATCACTGAGCTGAGAATCCCTGAGCTGAGAAATCACTGAGCTGAGAATCCCTGAGCTGAGAAATCACTGAGCTGAGAATCCCTGAGCTGAGAAATCACTGAGCTGAGAATCCCTGAGCTGAGAAATCACTGAGCTGAGAATCCCTGAGCTGAGAAATCACTGAGCTGAGAATCCCTGAGCTGAGAAATCACTGAGCTGAGAATCCCTGAGCTGAGAAATCACTGAGCTGAGAATCCCTGAGCTGAGAAATCACTGAGCTGAGAATCCCTGAGCTGAGAAATCACTGAGCTGAGAATCCCTGAGCTGAGAAATCACTGAGCTGAGAATCCCTGAGCTGAGAAATCACTGAGCTGAGAATCCCTGAGCTGAGAAATCACTGAGCTGAGAATCCCTGAGCTGAGAAATCACTGAGCTGAGAATCCCTGAGCTGAGAAATCACTGAGCTGAGAATCCCTGAGCTGAGAAATCACTGAGCTGAGAATCCCTGAGCTGAGAAATCACTGAGCTGAGAATCCCTGAGCTGAGAAATCACTGAGCTGAGAATCCCTGAGCTGAGAAATCACTGAGCTGAGAATCCCTGAGCTGAGAAATCACTGAGCTGAGAATCCCTGAGCTGAGAAATCACTGAGCTGAGAATCCCTGAGCTGAGAAATCACTGAGCTGAGAATCCCTGAGCTGAGAAATCACTGAGCTGAGAATCCCTGAGCTGAGAAATCACTGAGCTGAGAATCCCTGAGCTGAGAAATCACTGAGCTGAGAATCCCTGAGCTGAGAAATCACTGAGCTGAGAATCCCTGAGCTGAGAAATCACTGAGCTGAGAATCCCTGAGCTGAGAAATCACTGAGCTGAGAATCCCTGAGCTGAGAAATCACTGAGCTGAGATCACTGAGCTGAGAATCACTGAGCTCAGATCACACTGAGCTGAAAAATCCTGGCTCTGCCTCCTTGCTGCGACGCTCTCTGCCGGCTGAGGAAAGCGCTCTGGCCCCTCAAGAAGCTCTCTCTGACCAGAGACCTTTTGGGGTGGCTCTGAGCCTTTCTAGGGTTCTACTCCCCAGACCCCACCACCAACCGGAATATCCCACCTTGCAGCTCGGGCTTTGAGACTCCCAGGGAAGAACCTCCAGGTCCTGCTTTGCTCCTGGAACGCCTGGCTCCAAAGGCAGGCCCCAGGTGTTGAGGACAGACAAACAACCCTGGGAGATCCTGACATCCCACCTCGGTCTCTCCATGGGCTGAGGAAGGAGCTGTAATTCCAGGTGCTGTGAATTCAGCAGGACACCCAGACCAGGACAACTTGGCCAAGGCCCTTCGGCCTCCAACGTGGCCAACAGGCAGAGGGAAAAGATGGGGCAGAGGGAAAAGATGAAGCACAGGGAAAAGGTGAAACCCAGGGAAAAGATGAAACCCAGGGAAAGATGAAACCCAGCTGCTCTAAGAAGTGTGTGAGCCCCTCATCACCAGGTTGGGAGAGAGCAGGATCAGGCCATCATCTTTTTTTCGCTGCTTCCCAACTCACCTGCTGTAGGAAAAATCATCTTTGGTCAGGAGTTTTCTCCCAGCTGTTGGCCTTCCCTGCTCTTCCACAGACTTTTTCCACCCCCCCTCAGAAAAACCCTGGATTTTCTGATTTAATCCCTTTCCTTTCTCTGCCTTGTTTCCCACCCCCACCTCGAGGTGTTGTTGCAGGACAAGAATTTCACCCCCTGTTCCTTCTCTCTCCTCTGGTCGCTGCAGGTGGGCTGCAAAGTAGCTGTCACCTTCTTCCTCTACTTCCTGGCAACCAATTACTACTGGATCCTGGTGGAAGGGCTCTATCTCCACAGCCTCATCTTCATGGCATTTTTCTCAGAGAAGAAATATCTTTGGGGATTCACATTATTTGGCTGGGGTAAGTCACGGCTGCTCCTCAGGGCTCGCCTGGAAAAGCCTCTTGGAGGTGGTTCTGGAAGGAGAATGTGGATCCATCCATGGGAATGTGGTGGAGGCAGAGTGAGCATCAGGGGGCTCCTGCAAGGAGAAGTTCCCCACTCTGGGAAGCCTTTGTCCTTCCAGGATTGTGGTGTTTCCACTGTGGCTCTTCCGGGGTCTCCAGAAGGATCAGCCCAGGCTCGGAGAGGCAGCACAAAGAGCCAGGGAATGCCAGGATGGGTTGGGATGGGGAGGGGACCTTAAAGCCCATCCAGCCCCACCCCATTCCATGGGCAGGGACATCTCCCACTGTCCCAGGCTGCTCCAAGCCCCGGTGTCCAGCCTGGCCTTGGGCACTGCCAGGGATCCAGGGGCAGCCACAGATCCCTGGTGGTGCCTCGCCACCCCCCCAGGGCAGGAAATGTCAGGGCTAAATTTGGGATGAGCCAGCCAATTTCGGGGACTTGTCCCCACCTCTTCCCAGGATCTCCTGCTGAGAAACCAGCGCTGAGCTGGAGGGGCAGAAATCTGTGGGAGGTTTTGAGCATCTGCTCCCAATGAGAGCCCCCAGCTCTGATTTCCTCCCTCAAAACCTCAGCTGGTTCAAATCCTTGAGGTCTCCTGAGCCTTGGAACACCGCTGGAAACCTGCAATTTGTGGGGAAGACTTTTTTTTTTTAATTATTATTATTATTTTCCTTTTTCTTTCAACTTGGGCATCTTTTCCCTGAGTAATGAGAAAGGGGCGGGATGTGGGCACAGGGAAGGGGCTCATTAGGAGAAGACGTTGTGGGCACGCACATTTCGGAGGAGAATGGGATTTCTGTTCCCTCCTGGCTTTAATTTTGGCTTCCCAGGAGTTACGAGGTGCTGGGACAATAAAACAACTGCCCAGAGTTGTCTCGGAGTCCGGAGGTTGGGAGGAGAACAGGGAATGTTTCTGATGACCCTTGAGGATGTAGGAGGGATAATGGGGTGCGGGTTTGAACGGGAATTGCAGGAAAAAAAAAAATTGCAGGAAAAAAAGCAGGAAAACCTGTCCAGGGGGAGCTGTGGCTACCTGGCCCAGCACCACTTCCCAAATTCCACATCCCAAATCCACCTGGCTGCATTTCAGGACGAGGTTCAGGTGTGCACCGCCCCATCCCCATTCCAGAACAAGATTTTTTTATGGAAAAATGTTGGTGGCTGTCCCTAATGGAGGAGCTCGGAGCAAGGCAGGGGACACAGAACTGAGTTCATGAAGGATTGTGGATTTTTGGGATTCAGTGCTCTGGGGCAGGGCTCTCTCCAGCCTTTCTCCTTCCCAAACAGGAGACAGGGAAGAAGCTGATTCCCAAAGCTCCTGCTCAGCTGCTCCATGGGTCAGAAACCGCCGGTGCTGAGGGATGATAAAGATGGGAAGTGTAAATATAGAAATATTCCAAAGTGGGAATCCGTCTCTCAGGAAAAGCCTAGGTCTGGACTAGGCTGGAAAAATTTTGGGAAAATCAACAAAATAGGAGATATTTGGTGGAGCTTGGAGCAACCTGGAATAGTGGAAGTTGTCCCTGCCTTTGGCAGGGAGTGGAATGAGATGGGATTTAAGGTCCCAGATCGCCCTGGGATTCTATTTCGGGGGTTTGGCATTTCTTATCTCAGCTGCTGAGGGACAGAGAGGGCTTTGGATGGCACCTCTTCGCCAAAGCAAATGAACAAAACCCCAACTAAATTAAATCAGAAAAGAGAAACAAACTCATCTTCCTCCAACCCTTCGGGCTCCGTAAAAAAAAAAAAAAAATTCCCTCTCGAGAAATAACATCAAACTGCAAAGAGCAGAACTCAGAGAAGCAACTCCCCGGAGGGAATTCGGGAGGGGAAAGGGAAGCAGCTGGAAAATAATGCCGTGTGTTTAACGAGCAGAACCAAAGGGAAAACGCTGGGACAGGCAGGGATGGCTCTGGTTAATTCTCCCCCCACCCGAGCGCTGCCAGGGAATAATCGTTTTATCGGAGCGACCGCAGGGGCTGGAGTCACACCTGTCACAACAGCCAGCATCCCTGGGCTTCCAGGAGTCTGAGGCTGCCCTGTGGAAATTCCTCTGGAATGAGAACACACACGATCCCCCCCGGTGGCAGTTGGGGTTGCTTTGTTTGGATTGGGACGATCGCGTCCGCACAGGCAACCCGCTCGGGCGGATTTGTTTGGATGATTTTTCTGGGCACTGGAAAGGGCAAACCAATCCAGGAGCCACTGGAGGCAGTGGAAGAATTCCAGTTCCCTGCAGCGGGCACTGGACCCTGCCCACGCCGCAGCAATGATTGAGGAAGGAATGGTTATTCCAGAGAAAAGTCGGGTTCGCCCCCGAAACCGGGGTTTTCTGGCAATGACCAGCAGGGAAATTGTCCCGCCTGGAGATCTCCGGGGTGGCAGCAGGGAGCGAGAGTCACCCCACAGCTTCCTGTTCCTGGGAAAGGCAGGACAAAGAGCAGTTCTCTGATGTCACCTCCATGGATTTCTGTCCGGTGTTTTCAATCCCACATCCTCGCTGGCACGGGCTCCACCGAAGTCCTCAGCTCCCTCCTTCCCGGGGAGACCCGGCTGACGGAAAGGAACCCGTTCCGCCCCAGCACCCACCCCAAACAAATAAATAAATAATGGCATTACGGGCGACAATAAATCCCTTGGGAGGCTCCCAGCTCCCTGCAGCTGTTTTCTGAAAGAAAGTGTGGGGACCATGACCAACAGCCAGGAAACCTGAGCTGATTCCATCGGCGTTTTTTTCCTTCCCGCCGCGCTAATTCCCACACACGCGGCTGGGCTGCCCTGGATTTCAACAAATCGGGGAGCGCAGGGACACCTGGAAAAGATAAAAAGGGTGGTGGGAGGCACTCCGAAAACCCATGATGATGAGCCCCGAGTGTTTATCCAAGCGGGAATAATCCTTCCCTGAAAAATCTGTGCCAAGCAGGACCAGAGGCCTTTAAAAGCATTGTTATTATTATTATTATAATTCCCATTTAACATCAGGGAAAAGGGACACAGAGGGAGCCATAAAACACAGGCATTGTCCCTCAGAGAAGCTTTTAAATCCCAGGGAATTGAGACCAGAATTCCCGGACCTACACAAGTCTTTATTCCTAAACTCCCTTCCAGCAGTGGCTCCCTCACTCCACATGCATGAAACCCATTTTTCCAGCTGCTGGGAGACACGGATATGGGAAGGGCCCTCCGGGGGGTGGGGTGGCCAGCAGATCTTTCCCGTTTTCCGGCTGCTGGGGAAGATTCCTGACTTTATAGCACCTGCATTGTACACACTGTGTGTGTGGCTGGAAATGCACAGCGCATACAATGTGGATTCTGTACAAGTCGCTCACGGCATGGCAGGGGCTGGGCAGGAGACGGGGGGGACATCAGTCCATCCCTCCATCCATCCATGTATCCATGTATCCATCCATGTATCCATCCATGTGTGTATCCATCCATCCATCCATGTATCCATCCATCTGTGTATCCATCCATCCATCCATGTATCCATCCAT
>VWYO01000844.1:701-18208 GCA_013400275.1 Rhadina sibilatrix | reverse complement strand
GAGTGTGAGGCTGAGAGCTGCACCCCTGGGCACCGCAGAACCCGGGATACGCGGGATTAAAACTTCAGGCATCACTTCCATGCCTTTCCACCTCCCACCCATTCTCCTGACCCAAACCTGGCGTTTGGTCTGAGGCTGGAAAAGGCCTCTCAGTGTTGTCACCTCCAGCATCACACCAGGACACGGGGAGGGTCGGGCTGGCGCACGCAGGTGGAATTCCAGGTGGAATTCCAGAGCACCCACGTAAATATCCCACATCCAAGGGCACAAGGAGAACCCCACGAGCAGCTCGTGCCCGCTGGGCAAACCTGGCTGTGGGTTGGTGATGCCGGCGAGGTTTATCCACGCTCTAATTCCTGCTGTATCCCACTTTTTTTAATTTATTTTTTTTTTCCCCTTCTCCCTGCAGGAAGCTGCTGAAATCTACCCTCGTCCTTATGCCTCTGTTTGGCGTTCACTATATTGTTTTCATGGCTATGCCATACACAGACGTGTCAGGGATTCTTTGGCAAGTTCAAATGCACTATGAAATGCTGTTCAACTCTTTCCAGGTACGGGAACTCCGGGAAAACCGGGGGAATTCCAGCGGGGAAGAGGAGGGAAATGCGGGTGAGGGGCTGCCTTTGGAAGCAGGGGTGGCTTTCCAGTACTAAAATTCATCTACGAGGAGGCTTGGAAATATTTTCTTTTTTTTTTTCAAATCTCTTTTCCATTTGCAAAACGCAACAAGAAAAGGGGGGAAGTGCATCCAGTAAAAAAAGAAAAGTTTTTCCCAATGCACCCCAGGATCCCATTGGCCTCTTATCCCCCAGGACACTCTGCTGCCTCAGGAATTCCCATCCACAGGGAATTTTCTCCTGCCCCACTGACCCACCCCACACTTCTCACCACAGCAGGTTCTGAGTGTCCCCCAATCTCAGAGAAGCCAGGGAGGTGCTGGGCAGAAAAAAAAACCAAATTTCCCTAAATTCCCGGCTAATTTGTTGTCTCTTCCTCCTTCCAGGGATTTTTTGTCGCCATCATATACTGTTTTTGCAATGGAGAGGTGAGTCCTGAACGTCTTAATTCCTTCCTTCCTTCGGGTTAGTTCCACACCCGGGTGCACGCCCATCAGCACATCCTCATTTTTCTGCGACAAACAACCTTGTTTTGCACTCCAAGGTCTCTCAGGCCACGTAAAAAATTCAAATCCTCTTTGGTTTTTTGGTTTTTTTTGGTTTTTTTGTTTTTTGGTTTTTTTGGTTTTTTTTTTTTTTTTTTTTTGTTTTTGGTTTTTTTTTTTTTTGTTTTTTTTTTTTTGTTTTTTTTTTTNTTTTTGTGGTTTTTTTGTTGTTGTTGTTGTTGTTTTGGGTTTTTTGTTTGTTTTTTTGTTTTTTTGTTTTTTGGTTTTTGGTTTTTGGTTTTTTTTCTGGTGGAAAACCCCCTGGTCAATGTGGCACCGATAAATGAGCTACTGGAAGCAGCTAATGGAGAGGAAAAACGAAAAAAAAAAAAGTGGATTTTAAAATTTCCTAGCATAGGCGCCGCTTAGCGCTGCTCCTTTTCAAATTAAAAAGAAAAATGGATTGATAGAGTCACTGATTAACAACAACAACAACAACAAAAATCTGGATTTTTCCAGGTTCTTCTGCCCTTTTTAATCTATCTCCAGAATAATATACTTTAATTTCCTCATTTCCATTAATTCCCTCTATTGCTGCTAATTAAGGCAGCGGATGGTCAGCGGCTGCACCCCAGGGAAGGACTTCCACGACAGGCATGAAACAAAAATTATGGATTTTAAGGGGAATTTGTGACCTAAATTGTGGATTTTAAGGGGATTTATAACCTAAACTTACGGATTTTAAGGGGAAATAAAACTACAAAATCACTGTTTCTGTTCTGCGATCAAACGAGGATAAAATCTAAGGGCAATTGATCTCATCCTAACTTTAGCGACCGACTTTAGACCCAGTCTAAAATTCTGGGGAAATTTCTCAGGGTTCGGGTGCCTCTCGAGGTGCTTTTCCCACCCACACTTGATTTCTTTGGGACACTGAGACAATTCCCTCCTGGATGTGCTGCTCTCCATCCCTTAATCCCCCCGGGCAGAGCTATCCCACCTTTCCGGCCAGAAGTTTTCAGCCATTCCAGCTTCCCAGTATTCCGTTTGTAAAAGGGCAGATCCAACGCCAACTTCTCGTTCTTTCCAACCTCATGGAATCACAGAGCTGGAAGGGACCCACAAAGAAAAGGAAGGCACCCTAATCCCAACCCGTAAAGACCACGAAATTCCAAATCCCCCACAGAGCTTCCCGCCCACCCAGGAAAAATAACCCACATTTTCCCAGCGTTTTTCTTCTCCTACTCACGGGGTGGTTTTTTTCCTTTTTTCCTTTCTCCCCCTCAAGGTCCAAGCAGAAATCAAGAAGTCATGGAGCAGGTGGACTTTAGCCCTTGACTTCAAAAGGAAAGCCCGGAGTGGGAGCACAACCTACAGTTACGGACCAATGGTTTCCCACACCAGCATCACCAACGTAGCCACCAGAGGGGCGCTCGCCCTGCACCTCAACACCAGGCTGATTCCAGGGACCCTCAACGGCCACCGGAATTTGCCGGGCTACGTGAAAAACGGCTCCATCTCGGAGAATTCCATGCCTTCCTCCGGCCCCGAGCAGTACAACAAGGACGAGGAGTACCTGAACGGCTCCGGGCTTTACGACGGGGACAGGCCCACGGTCCTCGTGGAAGAGGAGAGAGAGACAGTGATGTGAAAAAAAAAAAAAAAAAAAAAAAAAAAAAAAAAAAAAAAAAAAAAAAAAAAAAAGAAGAAAAAAAAAAAGGAGAAAAGTTTTTCAGCCCAAAAGGATGAAAAAAAAAGGTTCCCGGAGAGCGTTTAGCGGGAATAGACCGTCGGGCCAGGCGGCGGATTCCAAAGGGTTTTTTTTTTCCATGCAGTTTCTCTGTTCTGTGGAATGAGAGGTTAAGTTATTTTGGGGAAAAAAAAAAAAAAAAAAACCAAAAAAAAAAAAAAAAAAAAAAAAAACAAACACCAAACAAAANAAACCACACACACACAAAAAAAAAAAAAGCAACCCGCCACCGTGGCCATGGATCCCATCCATGAATTCCGCGACCCGCGCGACATCCTGGTGATAACGGGGCCGGAGCTCTCCTGACCTGCCGGACACCAGAGATCCTGGGAGCTCTCCAGGGAGAGCTGCCAAGCCCTGTGTGGGCCTTGGATCCCTTGGAGAGCGTGGGTGGCCGAGGAGGACGGGAGTGTCCCCCAGGGAAAGCAAGGGGTGTGCAGGGAGGGGGTGGTGCCACCGTCCTGGGAGGGGACAAGCCACCCCGGGGGTCAACAAGCCACCCCGGGGGTCAACAAGCCACCCTGGGGGTCAACAAGCCACCCCGGGGGTGGGTGGCTTGGGTTTGGTTTGTTCTCTGCCTGTGGATCTGCCTGGTGACACACACAGGGCTGGGAAAGCTGACCTGGAAAGGTCACCTTGGGTACGGCCAGTCCCGTGTTCTTCCTCCCTTGGGAATCCTCTGGGGTGGGCAGGGCTAACAGCTCATGGATGCGGGCAAGGATTGTCCTCTCCTCTCCTTCCCCTGAGTCCTGGGAGCAAGGCAGGAGCCGGCACGGTTTTTGAGGTCGGATGTGGTGGTGGGAATTTGTGGCATTCCTGTTCTTCCAGAGGGGTTGGTGGAGAGGGAACCACCACCAAGGGTACGGAACTGGCACGTCCCAGAGGGGCGCTGGTGGCTCAGAATCAGCTCCCGGGGTGGAGAACTCAGCCTTCCCTTTTTGTGGGTGCTCCTGGAAAGCGGCTTCAGTCCTTTCTTCCAAAACTGGGAGTTGTTCCTCACCCTGCCCTCCGAACGTCCTGTTCCACAGGGCTGTGGAATTCTGGAATGGTTTGGGTGGGAAGGGACCTTAAAGGTCACCTCCTTCCACCTTAAAGGGACACCTCCCACTGTCCCAGGTCGCTCCAAGCCCTGTCTCACCTGGCCTTGGGCACTTCCAGGGATGGAGCATCCACAGTTCCTCTGGACAATTAATCCAAACCTTAATGAGGAGAAAGGCTCTGCCAGCTGCTCTTCTGAGGGCTAATTAAGGATTGGTTTTCCCAAACCCTGAAGGAAGTCAGGAAGAGCAGGTGGGATCCTGGCTTTGTGTCCCACGTCTTTATCCACCTCTCAGATTAGGGCCTGACCGGTGGAATCCAGGGGAAAATCTCCTCCCTTTGACGTGCCTGAGGTTTGGATTCAGACCTGCTGGGGGACGTGGTGGCCGTGAGGGTCTGACAGGAGCTGGAGCTCCTCTCCATCCACGGCGGGTCACAGAATCCCAGAATCCCTGAGGTTGGAAAAGCCCTCCAAGGTCATCCAGTCCCAGCTGAGCCCCATCCCCACCAGAGCCCCGAGTGCCACACCCAGGAATTCCTTGGGCACCTCCAGGGATGGGCACTCCAAACCCTCCTGGGAAATTCCAAGGCCTGAGCACCCTTTCCATGGAGAAATTCCTCCTGGTGTCCCACCTGACCCTCCCCTGGCCCAGCCTGAGGCCGTTCCCTCCTGTCCTGAACAGAAATCTTTGACAGCCAATATTTATTTGTGACGTTCTTCCCTCGTTTTCGCCTCGTCAGAAGAGGTCAAACCTCATGGTAACCATTTCCCACCAAACAGGAGTTATCAAAATGTCAACTTTTCCAAAACTAATCCATTTTCCTGCTCTCTTCTTCTACCCCTCCCGATTTTCTGGCTCAAGGACATTTCTGAGTTATCATTTGACTGCTGGAACAAAGCAAAAATACCAAAAAACCCCAAGCAGTGACTCACTCTTTGCTTGTGTGTGTTACTCAAGACCGAGAACATTTGACAATCCCTCAGAAATTCATGGAATCGGCAAAAGCCATAAATTTATTTATAAACAAACACAACCCCTCCCCCTCCTTAAATGCAGCTCTCACTGAAACGAATTCAACACTGGATTATTTAGGATTAAAATAAATCAAACCTGTTGTTAAAGGAAGATAAAAATTACAGGCACTTAGGGTTGTGCGGGGCGGGGGAAGAAATTTTTTTTTTTTTTTAATCCTTGCAAGTAATAAACAGATTTTTCCTTTCCTGGATGTTTCTGTGCACGAGCAACATCCATGCAAAAACTGAGATCATGCTGACACCAAAACAGAGGGAAAACTGCCACTAAGGCCCAGCAGGATCTGTTTGTCACAGTGTGTTCCCATCATTCCTGGGCTGATCCCAAACTCTTGACGGAGCCTGTGGATCAGGATCTGTTACCTGGAGATCCTGGGTTTTAGTGAGGAAGAATCAGAGCTGGGGTGTCTGGAAAGAGAGGGGAAGCCCCAATTTCGGGTTGGGATTTGCCCTGGAAGGACAAATGGAATGATCCTGTTGCAGCTTAGCCAGAGCCTTTGGATTCCCAGCAGGCTCCTCTTCCCTTCCTCCATCACCAGGAGCTGAGGACATTTCCCAAGGAGTTTGCCCCCACCCAAAGGTCTGAGTCCACCTGGGATGGCAGATCCTCTCCTGCGGGATGGTCCTCTGGGAACACAGCTCCAAAAGCCACGGGGAACAGAAACCTTGGAGGGGAGGGCTCGTTTGTTCAGGATCCATCCACAAATCCTGCAGGAATGACGGGGGCTCGTGCCCATCCTGGTTCCGATCCAACCACGGGATCATGGAGCGGAGAGAGCGGGTTGGAGCTGGGGGTGTAGCAAACGGAGCATGGGATTGTTGTCATGGAATTGTTGTCACGGAGTCATCACCATGGGATTGTTATCATGGAACCGTTACCATGGAGTTGTTTCCGCGGGATTGTTGCCANGCTGGGGGTGTAGCAAACGGAGCAAGGGATTGTTGTCATGGAATCACTACCATGGGATTGTTGTCAGGGAATTGTTGTCACGGAGTCATAACCATGGGATTGTTATCAGGGGACCATTACCATGGGATTGTTATCAGGGAATGGTTACCATGGGATTATTATCAGGGAACAATTACGATGGGATTGTTGTCATGGAATTGTTGTCATGGAGTCATCACCATGGGATTGTTATCAGGGAACCGTTGCCATGGGGTTGTTGTCATGGAATCATTACCATGGGATTGTTATCAGGGGACCGTTACCATGGGATTGTTATCAGGGAACAATTACAATGGGATTGTTGTCATGGAATTGTTGTCACGGAGTCATCACCATGGGATTGTTATCATGGAACCGTTACCATGGAATCATTCCCATGGAGTTGTCACCACGGGATTGTTGCCGTGGAATCGTTGTCATGGAGTCGTTATCATGGAATCTCCCCAGGGTGGTTTGGGTTGGAAAGGACCTTAGAGCCCATCTCATCCCATGGGCAGGGACACCTTCCACTATCCCAGGTTGCTCCAAGCCCTGCCCACCTCGGAAAACGGGGGAAGAAGCTTTCCCGAGTTCACTTCAAGGAGGAGGCAAAGATCCAAAGGAGCTGTTCCCTGGTTTTTCCTCGGTTTTCCCTCCTCCTTCATGTCAGATCCGTGCCCGATTTCCTCTCATCCCAGAAAACATCTGGCGATACTCCAGAGCTCTGTGGAGCCTCTCACTTCTCCCAGCCAAGCTGTGCATTGCAATATCCCGGCTGACCGGCTCACGTGGGATCTCCCTGGAATCTTTTGGATCCGTGTCCTCTTCTCCAGAGCCACGTGTTGGGCTCGGACAGGGAATCTCACCCCTGGCAGGTCCCTCTATTGTTCCTCCTCTATTCCCATCCCCAGAAGCAGAGTTCTCTTCGTGATTCCTTGCCCCACCATCCCGCTCTTTTCTGGGATTTAGCAGCTGCCTAATCTCCCCTTTATTTCTTTGGGATGAACTTTTGGCAGCAGCTTTGCCCTTCCTGCTTCTCCTGGGTTAAGCGCAGACAATTGTTCTCTGCCTCCTCCACTCTCCTTGGTCGGGGTTCAGATGAGATCATGTCTTGTCCTACCCCTCATCATTCCTCAGCTCCGCTCCTCGTCTTGCTCCGGAGCCAAAAGCGCTCGCAAAGATCTCCCAAAATCCAGTTTTCCAGCCAGGGGTTGGCTTTGTTTATCTGTTTATGGGCAATCAGCTGGAGGTCAGGGAACGTCCACAGCGCTGGGAACGATCTTCTGCTTTTCAAACCACGAAAATCCACGGAGAGGGAAGATCTCCAAAGTTTTTATTCCTCTTGGCTGTCTCGGCAAACTCAGTGGCTGAAAGGGTTTTTAATTTCAGGTTCTGATGTCTCAAAGGGTTAAGAAACCTCATTTATAGGTTGGGTTCGTTTTCTCACACGTCCTCCTCGGTGATTCCAAGTCCTTCTTGGTGTTCCCAGGTCCTCCTTGGTGTTCCCAGGTCCTCCTTGATGATTCTATATCCTCTTCAGTGTTTCAAGGTCCTCCTCAGTGTTTCAAGGTCCTCCTCAGTGTTCCCAGGTCCTCCTTGGTGTTTCCAGGTCCTCCTTGGTGTTTCCATATCCTCTTCAGTGTTTCAAGGTCCTCCTCAGTGTTTCCAAGTCCTCCTTGGTGTTCCCAGGTCCTCCTTGATGTTTCCATGTTATCCATGGTGATTCCATGTCCTTCTTGGTGTTCCCACATCCTCCTTGGTGATTTCATGTCCTCCTTGGTGTTTCCAAGTCCTCCTTGGTGTTTCCATGTTCTCCTTGGTGATTCCATGTCCTTCTTGGTGTTCCCCACATCCTCCTTGGTGATTTCATGTCCTCCTCAGTGTTTCCAGGCCCTCCTTGGTGTTCCCATGTTCTCCTTGGCCATTTAAAGCTCAGAGACATCAAGCCAACCTTGCTGAGACACAAATCCTTTGGATGTGCTTCAGTCAGTGATTAACTCCAAACTAATTTGCTGTCAAGGCTTTCAGAGGACCTGGGTGGATCTCCTAAATCCTGTTTTTTCTTCCCTCGGTGCTGACGGGAACCATCACCGGCTGCTCTCTGCTCTGTGGGAGGTTTGGGACGGTTTGGAGCCGGGATTTTCTTCTGGGAGTCTTTTCCCCACACTTCAATTATTTTTTTTTTTCCAAGCTGCCCCTCCAAAACAGCCCCAAAATCTTATTTAAATCACTTAATTTAGCATTTATTTTCCCCTTTTGACTGGGTGCAATTTTGGCTGGAGGGAAGGGTTCATGGTTCAAAGCCAAGCTCAGCTGGCAGCTCCCAAACCAGTCCAGAGCCTTGGGGTAGGAAATGTGATTTCCTTGGATCACCTGGGGCAGAGTTCAGGTGTCCCAAGGTCCTAAATACTCCTAAATCTTGGTGGATTTATGGGAAAAGGGCACAGAGAGCAGGGAAAACACTCCTCGTGCTTGTGCCCCGCTCCAGGAGGATTTCAAACAATAAAATAGAAATCTTCAGTTATTTTTGTTTATTTTCTGGGGTCCTGCTGAGTGTTCTGCCGGGCTCTGGACAGCGTCTGGAATTCTGGCTCTTCCCAATCCTCAGCGCTGGATAAAACCTCTCCAATGAGTGGGCAGAGAAGTTCTGAGCTGGGCTCCAGGGCAGGACAGCTGGAAGCAGCTCCCATGTGGATTTAGATATTCCTTGGCATGAGGCAGGAGGGAGCTGGGGTAACTCAGAGCAGTGAAAAGGCAGAACAGCTCAGGACTCGGGTCCAATTTGCAGAATGGGTTTCAAATCCAGCTTCCAGCTGCCGCTCCAGAAATGCTCTGCTGAGAGTTACAGACCGGGGTCAGTGTTGGGATTAAATCCAAGGACACCCTTGGATGATCAACTGGACATAAAACAATCCCATTTATCATTTCCTTTTCCCTTTCCCTTCCTTTTCCTTTTCCTTTTCCTTTTCCTTTTCCCTTTCCCTTCCTTTTCCTTTTCCCTTTCCCTTTCCCTTCCTTTTCCTTTTCCCTTTCCCTTTCCCTTTCCCTTCCTTTTCCTTTTCCTTCTCCCTTTCCTTTCCTTTCCTTTCCTTTCCTTTCCTTTCCTTTCCTTTCCTTTCCTTTCCTTTCCTTTCCTTTCCTTTCCTTTCCTCTCAGATCCCCCAAGTTTCCCCACGGGTTTCCAGGTTCCCAGCAGCCCCAGAGCGCACAAAGTTCCCGATAATATCGACATTTTGCCAGGATTTGGGAGTCAAGTGGAGGAAAGACCATCCTGGGGGAGCATTTAAAGAAACATTAAGTTAATGGAATCTTTCCCACGGAGCTGGGAAGGGTTTCCAGCCCTGCGTTCCACCCTCCAAGTGAACCTCCAAGTGTTTTCCTCCAGGAATCTTTCCACCCTGTCCAAGGGTTTGGGATTAGAACTGATAACGATGTTAAATATTCTTGGTTAATTTGAGCTTCCTTTTTTTTTTTTTTTTTTTTTTTTTTTTTTTTTTTTTTTTNTTTCTTTGTTAATTTTGGCTTTCTTTTTTTTTTTTTTTTTTTTTTTAATTTGAGCTTCATTTCATTAATTTGAGTTTAATTTCACCTTCTGGTCTGCTCCCGTGGTTTGTGCACCCAGCTGTGGGTCGCTGCTCTCTCTGGCTGAAGTCTGGATGATCCAATTGGGCTTTTCCAATCCCAGCAATTCCCTGATTTCTCTGAGAGTTCTCCTTTGGGGAACATTTTTCCTTTGAGCTGCCTCCTCAGCAGAAAATCTGCCCCCACAGAGGCATTTCCAGGTGTTTTCCAGGGCTGGAAATCAGCTGAGGGATTGGCAAGGGCTGGGAATGAATGAGAAAATCCTGGAAAACTCACCCGGCTAATCAGGAATAATTAATGAGGAACTCCAATCAATCTGACTTCTGTCAGGCAGACAGCCTGGCCAGCACAGATCTGATGGGATAAATTAGCACCTAATTAGGATTTCTCCTAATTGGAGGGATATTAAGAGAGCAAAGGGGCGGGAAGGTGGGGTGTGACCAAGTCAGAACAACTCCCTCTTCCTTTTTCATCCTCACTGCCACTTTTCCTTCTTTTTTTTTTCCACTGGAAAAAGAGGTGAATTGGAACAAACTCAGCTTGAGAACACAGAATTCCATTTCTCCTGGGTCCCAGAGGGTAACTTCTCCCCTCGGCTGGAGCAATGGTTTTCCTGGCACATTAACTGAGGAGTTCAATGGAATTTAATTATCCCCTCGGAAGGAGGGTTAATTATTCTGGGCTAATGGCAGGGTGTGCAAAACCAGAGGTGCTGGCACGGTTTGGGATGAAATCCTGATCCCAGGAAAATCAACACCGAGGTGGTCTGTTGATTTCCATGGAATGAATTTCACCCATAATTCCTGAGGAGGAAAAGAGGAATGATTCCAATAAAATCCCCTGCTCCCAAAACCTCAACTGGCACTGGGATTTTCTGGGTGTCTTTATCCTTTAGATCCAGGATCCAGCAGGATCCCTGACCTCCAGAGGTAGGAGAAGCTCTGAGGGGCAGCTTCCTCTCCTAAAATCCCTCCTTTCCTCTTGGTGTCAGCTTCCCCACGTGAGGATTTAGGATGTGGGAGACACTTGGCTGGGAACACCTGGAATTAAAATGTTTGGGACGGAGGGATCAGCGTGTGACCTGCTTTCCAGAACGCCTCCGAACAAAGGGATACAAAATCCACTGGGAAGGCAGCTTTAAGCCCAGCTTAACTGAAGGGTGGCCCACGCCTGAAGAGGAGACAAAGCCATGAGAAGCAGCCATCGATTTTAAGCCGAGTTTGTGAGACAGCCTAAATATAGACCTGAGCCCTTCTTGCCAGGCCAACCCTCTACCTCCTCAACCTAAACGAATCCTTCCTCCTGGAGAGCTGCAGGGAAGGAGGGATCAGAGAATCCCGGGATGGTTTGGGTTGGAAGGGAGCTTAGAAACCACCCAGTTCCAGTTCCAAGGGCGGGGAACCTCCCACTGTCCCGGGTTCTCCGAGCCCTCCCCAACGTGGCCTTGGAGAAGGAGCCACTTCTTGTGAAAGGTGGGATATTTGGAATGTTGGGTGAGGCCAGGTGGGATGAGGTGGAGCTGGTGGGGCAGGAGTGTTGGTTGGTGGTGGGAGAAGAAGGAGGACGGGCCCAGCCGAGCACCAGGCCCATCCCACGTTCCCAATCCTTGGCCGATCTCCTCCCGCCGGGATCCACGGGGAGGCAAAGCTGCTGCTAAACCCCTTGGCCTCATCTCAGCAGCTTCAGGGTGACCCAGCCCTGGTGGTCAGCACGAATCGTGGGCTCTGGGCTTTGGAAAAAGGGGGTTTCTCCAGGATATTTGCTCCTTTTTCCACTCGGAGCAGGAGACAGAGGAGCAGGGGGGGTGTTTTTCCCATTGCAGCGCTGAAGTGGGTTTTCAAAACCTCGTTCCCCTCCAGAAGAGGTACAAATCATCCCCCCCCAAAAAACCCTACAGGATGAAGTTGTGATCCCAGGGGCGCTGCCGTGTGTGTGTCTCCAGGCAGGAATTTTGGTTTCCATTCCTCCACTTCTGCTTTCCGCATGGACCAAAGTAACGGGCGGGAGAAGGCAAACCACGGGTGTATGTAAAAGGGAATTCCAATAAAAGAGAAACCTGTATTGATCCTCATGGAATCTCTTCCCCCTCCCCGTGTCTTTTCCTGTCTCTTGGACTCAGCACCTCAAAAAAACCCCGCGGGGAGCGCTTGGATGGATGTGGGTCAAGGATTCCTCTGGGCTCCACGGGATCCTCCAGCTCATTAAGGACACGGAAAGATGGGAGCGGGTTCCTCCTGGAAATCCTTCAGGAAAATCTCCCACTGGGTGGCTTCAACACCCCCTTAGGCTTGGGATTTTCAGGAGCACTGGGAACAAGCCTGGTGAGCTCCCATCCGTGCTTCCAGGAGCGTCAGAGTACGCCTTTTCCTGACTCAGAGATAAAACAACTACAAAAAGTTTTTAAAACTTTTATTCCATTTATTTTTTAGTCTTATATGAAAAGTAAAGCAATACAAATAATATAATTCACAGCATTACAATCAAAAACCAAATTATTTCCTAATTAAAGTACATTATAAGCATTTCTTAACTTACCCACTTTTACCACACAATGCTGTTAATAGCTTAAAACCAATCATCTAAAATTACCCCTCACAAGTCCTACTGCGTGTCTTTAATGGATCTATCTCTCTAAAATATCTAATCTTATTTACAAAACCGTCCTTTAAAACCTATTTCTAGTTCCGTTTCTCTATCAACGGTATTGTGAGGGTTTTAGTTTGAACTAATTTTATAATTTTTCGGGCAATTAATGTGATGGTTTTGTTGTTTACTACATTTTACGTGACTAGGAGAACGTAAAGAGCAAAACAGGCTCACTTTAAAATTACAAAGTAGTTTGTTTACACACGCTAAAAGAATGAAGATAAGAAAAAGGAAAGAAAAAAACCCAAATGAAACTTTCAAAACATCCGTCTTTCTCTCTACAAGCGTTTGCTTTCTTACACTCAACATAGAAAGACGAAACTTGTAATTTCAGTCAGTTTTGCTATTTAAAGATAATTTTTTATTAGTTCTTTAGGAAAGGGGTCTCTCTTGGTTCCACAGAGACATTGTCTGCAAGGACATGAAAGGAACCTCTGCCAACTGTGAAATAACATCCAATCCTACAACATTTCTAAATCAACATTTCTCACCTCAAAGTTCACCGACAAATGCACGCTACACAAACTTTCTACCGAACTTCAAAAATCCATTTCCCACAGGGGAGTTCTGGAGATGTAATCCCACCGCTGGCATCCCTATCCTTATGTCTTCAATCTCCTTCAATCTCCCTCAATCTCCTTCAATCTCCTTCAATCTCCTTCAGTCAGAGAATTCCGGAATGGTTTGGGTTGGAAGGGATCTTGTGGATGATCCAGTGCCACCCCTGCCATGGACAGGGACAATTTCCACTGTCCCAGTTTGCTCCAAGCCCCAGTGTCCAACCTGGATGCAGAAGGGCCCCAGTGAACTGGAATAAAGTTCTCTCTGACATAAATTTCACCCTGAGCTGGGCCTCCTGGAGTTGTGGATTCCGGAGCCGTTTTGTTCCGGAACGACTGAACCAGAAAGGGAAGGGCTGCAGGAGGAGTGGAGAATTCCCAGGAGGGTTTGGTGGCACCGAGCAGCCAAAGCAGTGGGAGTGACGTTCCATGAAGGGCTCCCCCAGTTTCCCTGGGGTTGGGATTCACAGTTACGTCTCCTCGTACCCTGCTCCGGCCTCCTCCCTCTGCGGGGCAGAGCTCTGGGGGATCCAGGAGGTGCCACCAGTCCTGGGAGGGTACCAGGGTGATGCCTGAAGTTTTAATCCCGTGTATCCCAGGTTCTGTGGTGCCCAGGGGTGCAGCTCTCAGCCTCACACTCAGGCTCACTCAGCTCTGCACACAGCAGGGACACAAAACAAATCCTGCTCCTGCTGCACACCAAGCACAGCTGGGACAAGTTTCCAGGCCCCAAAGCACAAACAGCGGGGGCTGGAGGGAGAGAACAAGAAGGGTGGGACTGCATCAGCTGGAGCTGGAACTGGACAATTCAACCCCAAAGTGCAAATGGACCAGAACTGATCAAAGGGTGAGACCTCGTGACCATTTTGTGTCCATTTTGTGACCATTTTGTGTCCATTTTGTGACCATTTTGTGTCCATTTTGTGTCCATTTTGTGTCCATTTTGGGTCCATTTTGTGCCCATTTTGTGTCCATTTTGAGTCCATTTTGTGTCCACCTTGGGTGCAGTCCTGGCCAGGCCCTTGTCCTGCCCAAGGTGTGTCCTTAAAGGCCTTTCAATAAATCTCTGCTTTATTCTCCAGCTCTGTCCAGTCTCTGCTCCAGCTCAGCCTTCCCAAGGCATCAAGGGACTTTCCTTCTGAAGGGAGGAACTGGCCTGGAGGGCTCCGTGCCATGAGAGGGACAAAAGGGACATTTGACCAGTTCAGCTTTTCCCACTCTCTTCTGTCTGTTCCTCAATTTCTCCTGCATTCTCCAGCTGGGATTTACGGCCACGCTCAGGGAGATGCTGTGCTATGGGTTTTTTTTCTTCTTTCCTTGTGTTAGAGCCGGGATTAAATTCTCAAGGGGCGCAGTTCATGTTGGGACTCCGTTGTTTATTAATTCTCATCTCTGGTACAGTCTCACAAGCTGTGAGTTCCAGCTAACAAAGTGAAAACAGCTCTGGCTCTTTCCAAGGCCTTTTAAGCACAAATTGTCCAATTATGAGATGACACCTGAATTATTTTTACTTTTACCCCAATCACCAACCACCCTGGCCCGCAATGCGGATTTTTGTACCCAATCACAAAACACCCCCCGAGCCGTGGAGAAGAAGGTGAAAAAGAAGGGCTCAGCCTCTGCCCTAAACCCTCCATGGTGCTTTATCTCTGTCACTGCATCCTAAACCCTGAAACTCTGAGTTTTGCCCCCTGTGCTGTCACACACTTCCATCCAAACCACACACCCACAATCCCAGCGCTGTCACTCAATTTTGGGATCCGTCCCCACGGCCCCAGGTGGAATGCAGGGTTAGCTTGGGGGTCAGTGCCTGGCACCACAGAAAGCCCCAAATCCTCAGTGCCCAGGGTTCCAACACTGTGCAGAATTTTATCCAGGGAAAGTTAAGGAAAATGATGTGGGAAAGGCTCAGTCCTAAGGCAAGGTGAAGGGAAGGCTCGGATTTACTGGACTGAGGCATCCAAGGAATTGTTTTTCCCATGGCTGGTTCATGGAAGTGGGTCTGGAGTGATCCCTGCTGTGATCCATTAAGGCCAGGACTGGGAGAAGGATTTTAAAGGTTCAGAGTGGATAAAAGGAAGATCATTTTCAGATGAGGATGGGGAGGGCGCTGGGATGGAATTCCCAAAGGAGCTGTGGCTGCCCCTGGATCCCTGGAAGTGTCCAAGGCCAGGCTGGATGCAAACCATGGATAATTTTCCCCCTGAGACACCGGGATTTCAGTTTGTGGCCGGCCGAGCAAGCAGCAGCTTCAAATCTCAGCAGTCTTCTCTCGAAGAACAAAACCTTTGGAAAACATTTTCCATTTCCCTTCGCTCCACGGAACGCCGCAGGGATTAACAAGTAATACCGGCTCTGCTGAAGTGCCTTCATCTGCTCCTGGAAAAGAGGGAACATCCAAGCAGCCCCTGGAAAAGAGAGAACATCCAAGCAGCCCCTGGAAAAGAGGGAACATCCAAGCTGCCAAGCTTTGAGTGAGAAAACGAAATTTAATCCCAGCGATGTCTGTTTGGAATCAACAGCCCTTGGAGAAGGGGAGGATGGAGATGTGCCAGAGCGCTGACAGAACAGCTGGGCTCCATATGCAGCTTTCTGCAGGAATTCCTGCTGGATGGGGGATGATTTCCCTGGAGCAGCAGGTGGATCACAGAGCACGTTCCGAGCTGGGTTTGCGTGGGAGGGAGCAGGGGCTTCTGCCAGGGGTAAACTGAGGCCGTGGATGCAGCAGGGCGGGAGCCAGCCAGGCCATTCCATGAGCCCACCCGGAGCTCCAGCGCCCAAACAGCTCCTGCAATGTTCCTTGGATGTGCTTTGTCCTGGCTGGGAGGTGGCGAAGTGTGGGAAGGGCTGACAGCGGGTTGGAAGGGATCTTGTGGATGATCCAGTGCCACCCCTGCCATGGACAGGGACACCTTCCACTGTCCCAGTTTGCTCCAAGCCCCAGTGTCCAACCTGGATGCAGAAGGGCCCCAGAAATGGAATAAAGTTGTCTCTGACATAAAGTTCACCCCTGAACAGCGGGTCTGTTAGATAAAGGAGCGGGAAGGGGCTGAGAAGCAAGAAGAAGCTGAGAAGGAGCTTCCTTCAAAGCTGTCAGCAAGGAGACCGAGAGAAGAAAAAAGAACAGAAGGAAGATGAAGAGAGGAGTTTGCAGCTGGAGGAGGTGTTTTGAGAAGTCACTGTCACTTTTCCCCCATGGTGTTACGTCGAACTGGATGAAGCTTTCAGGAGTCTCTGTTACTTTTCACCAGTGGTGTTATGTGGAATTTACTGTGACCAGCAGCTGAGGTGTCGCGGCACGAAACAAAAGGAACGACACTCGTACACGCCGAGATGTCCAAGGCAAAAAAAAAGGGGAAGTTTTATTTACAGATTTTGGTATTCATGGAATTCCAGCAGTGACCGTGCATTGGAGGAAGAAAATCTTCCTCTCCAACCACACTGGTCAACCCAACAGTCCATCAGCAGCCTCCTCTTTAGGAGAAGAATGCAAACATGAAAGGACAGTTACGATAACAATAGGTCGTTTACGTGAAAATACACGAGAGACTCCATGACTAAATGGAATAACACAGAAGGCTGAAATAGAACTTGAGAAAAGCTTTGAAAAAAAACAGAGAAGAACAGAGAAAAACCAAAGCAACGCTGAGGTAGAAGAAGTAGAAACCATTAGAAAGTGTATAAAAGGTCAGCCATTTTCGATTATAAACATTTGCCCTTCGAGGCCGCTTTTGGGCTCTGTTTTGTGTCGTGACCATCCCGACAGCGACAGCAAAGCAGCGGAATCACCGTGGCAAAGGAGGAACCTGGAATTCTGGCCTTGAAAGGCTCTGTGGGACCCTGAACTGTCCCTTTAAAGGCTGCTCGTTCCCAGAGGACGCAGCTCCCGCTAGGTTCGGGAAGGATGTGAGAGGGATGGAGAACTTTTCCGACGAGGAAAGGCTTGGGAATGCTCAGCCTGGAGAGGAGAAGCTTTGGGGTGACCTCAGTGTGGCCTTGCAGGGCCTGAAGGAGCTGCCAGAAAGGTGGAGAGAGGAAATTCCCAAGGGATGGAGGGACAGGATGCAGGGAACGGCTTTAGACGGGATACTGGGAAGGAATCCTTCCCTGGGAAGGTGTGGGAGGCCCTGGTGCAGGCTCCCAGAGAAGCCACAGCCGCCCCTTGAGGGCTGGGAATTTCACTTGGATTTGGAAGGGAATCTGTCCTCTCTGGGACTCCAGGAGCAGAACTTTGAGAGGAAAATCCTCTCGGAGAAGCTGCCGTGAATCCAGAGGGGACCAGCAAGGCCCGAAGGGCAGCGAGAGCCGTTCGAGGGAGCGCCTGGCGAGGAGAAGCCGGAGGGGAAAGAAGACACGAGACCAATCCCGAGGGATCCGTGGGCTCCAAAACAATTCCTGTTGTTTGTTATTGTGCACATTCCCCTCCGCCAGCTCTGATCTGCCGGCAGGACACTGCCGGATCCCGGGGAAAAAAAAAAAACAAACTTCAGCTACATTCCAAATCGTTTTCCTCGGCAAAAAAATAAAAACAAAAACCTCTGAGGGATGTGGGGAGTGGAGCCTAAAAAAAAAATTAAAAAAAAAAATTCCAACCTTAAAGAGCTGGAATGCCGCCAAAGGAATGCTGAAAATCCCTCCTGCCCTCAATCCCACTGTTAATTCCGGCGGTGTTTGGGGGTTTTGTCTTCTCTTGGGTTGGGCTCTGCCCTGCCTTGCCCGTTCATCCTCCCTCCACCCCTTCCCTGATCTTGGGGTGGGATTGGGGTAATTCCATAATTCTCTGTGCGCATCCGAGATCTTGAGAAGTGGGAATCCTGGGGAGGGCCCCAAAACACAAGGGTTGGTTTTTTGGTTTTTTTTACAAGGTG
>VWYO01000843.1:0-14784 GCA_013400275.1 Rhadina sibilatrix | reverse complement strand
TTGTTGTTGTTTGTTTTGTTTTGTTTTGTTTTGTTTTGTTTTGTTTTGTTTTGTTTTGTTTTTTTGGCGTGGAAAAATGATTTTGCTTTTTGTGTCCCAATCCTGAAAACAGGCCATGGCAGAGCTGTGGGGCAGTGGTAGGCTGGGGACTGGGAGCTCTGCCTTTGCCTGTTGATTTTGGGAATGAATGAATGGTAATTTTTCCCAAGCAGAGTTTGTTTCACCCATGACAGTGGTTGGTGAGTGATGTCCCTGTCTTTATCTCCAGCCATGAAGGTTCTGATTCTGTCCCCCTGGCTGTGGGAGTCAGGCTGAGCTGCCTGCCTCTCATCCCTGTCCCACTGCTGTTTCAAAGCCGTGCCAAACAAACATCCAAAAGAAATGCCAAGAGCTACAGATGAACCAGAGCAAGAAGTTTCAAATGATTGCACTCTAGACTGGAAGGCAACACTTGTGTGGGCTGTGTGGAGAGGGGAATGTGTGCACAGGGAGAGAAATGAAACCAAGGGGAAACGATTGGGTTTTGTTGTGCCTTCTCCTCATCACGTGTATTGCTGTGAGGGAATGCAACAAGCTGAAGCTAAAATGTGAGATTGTTTGCAAAAGCAGCACCAATTTTTTTGCCCGTGTTTTTGCAGAATTGTGTACAACATTGTAGAAAACGTCGTAGTGTTTTGAGTCCAAAGAGAGATGTCCTGAGACCGGGATGCTCTCAAGACACCTGGTTTATTAGTGGTGGGGAGACAGCCTGACCAGGGAAGGGAACAGCAACAGGAGAGGTCTAAAAGCCTAAAAGGGGCAGGGGTCCAAGCAGCAAGAGCAGAGGGCAAGAGAAGAGAGCAAGAGAGGAGGGCAAGAGAGCGAATTCTCTGTTACATTCCATTTTAACCCTTTGTAGCATGAATATTCTAAATAGCACCAACCAATCACCTTAGGATACAAAAACCTACAGAATTTACATACAGCCTATGGGGACTACTATATTACCATACAAATCTACATACTAAGAACCTGAAAAACCACCTTTTCCCTGATACCTGAGAGGGTCCAAACCCTTATTCATCCTTTTGTTCTGACAGAGGTGTCACTGAATCACCCAGCTCTGTGTTTAGCTAACTTAATTACTCTTTTCCTGCTCAGCATCTTACAGTTCAAACCTAGCTTTTAATTCTATATCTCTCACAGGTTTTATACTTTTAGAGTCTTTTACTAATAAATCTTCTCTGCAGGGCCTTCTTGCTTCATCCTCCCCAACACAACATCTTGAGATAGATAAGATTAGAGCAACATGGCATTGCTAATGTCAAGGTTAATGGTGACTGAAGCACCTTGGGTGGAGAGACATTTCCTAGACTGGACATTGCTGTTGTGCTTACATCAGTGAACTCCCCCAGAAGCTGCTGTCAGGAGAACAGAGGGCTCTGCACTTGTACCCTGCTTGTGTCCTCCAGCCCTCTGATGACAGCAGAATTACTGTACTTCATGGGAAAACTTTGAAGTGAAAAACTTCAGGTTTTCTATTTTTCACTTCTTTGTTGCTACCACTGCAGTTTCACCTGCCTTATAAATTATGCACTGTTTGCCCTCTTGCAGTTGTCTGGTTTCTGAGTTTTATGCTTTCCAAAGGTTGGTTTTTTTTTTTCTTTCTGCACTGCTTTAGGTGACTTTGTATGGTACGTGACTCTGAGTGCTATTTATGGGGGTTTGATTTATTGCCTCACTCTCTCAAATCTAGCCAATCTATTTATGTATTTTGTTTTGCTCAGAACCACATTTCCCCCATAAGCTAGTCTGCCTTGGTCTTGAAAGTCCTTTCTGAAAAAGACCTACCTCATGCATAGACTCCAGGACTTGTTCAAAAGAGAAAAAAAAAAAAACAAAACAGCTGAGCCAAACTGATCTTTCTTACATCATTTTTTCTCCTTTTACTATTTCAAATAGCATTAGAGCACTGCTCCATTCTGGTGCCAAGATTTATTTCCCTGAGTTCTGAGAGGTTTGTGCTACAGCAATAGATCTGTTGTTCAACAGCTGGCCCCTGCTTGGATGGGAGAGATTGCCACAACTGGTCAAGAGCCTGGGCTTTATTTGCCTGCTGTGTGATGAGGCTGGCTACTGCAACCCAGGACTTGTCAGAAAGCAGAGCCTGGGTTTCCCCAGATTTTCTGAAATTAGCACTTTTTTTGCTGTCCTCTTTTCCTGAGGTCATCACATTTCAAAGCTGAGCTTTGAGGACAGCATCACCCATGTCTAAAGAGGGTGCAACCCCACTGATTTCCACAGAGTTGTTTTCATGCAGAGGAGACTTGGATTTTATTCTGAAAATAACACAGCTCCTTGAAAGTAAAGCCAAGCTAGTGGCTGTTTTAAAAACATCTTAAAAATACCCACTACACACTTTTATGTCTGCTCTAGCATCAACACTGAGGAGCTGCTGTTAGAGTCCAAGATTAAAGTGGAAGGAGTTATGAGCACTGTGTAAGATAATGAACCTCTGTTCAAACTACCTGCCTGAGACAACGTGTGCCTACATGTTAACAAGGCCAGTGTGCAGGAACAAACCATCTTGAGTACTTTGTTTCATTTTTTTTTTTTCTTTTTTCTGTGCTTTTTTGGGGGCTCTGTGAATGCTCTGATGAGATCTTACCTACATGCTGGCTGTGTGGGAGTCAATTCTTCCTCCAAATTGTCTGTTGTTTTCCTAGCAGGAGGCTTGACCAGAAGGCTGGGGTAAATTAATGACTAGACAAAGGTTGCATATAATTTCTATCTCGATTGTAGCTCTGTGGTTTCACAGTTCTTTGAGTTTAGCTCTCTAACACTAACAGCTCTGAACTTCTCTAAGTTCCTGATTTACGGAGGGAAGAAGATAAGAAAGAAGGCATTTTAAAGCCCTTTGTTATTTAAACGAGCTGGAGAAACGTGGCATTTCCATTTTCCCCCCTGTGCAGACACAGCAGGAGCCCTGCCTGCCCTGCCTGCCCCGTGTTAAAGGCAGGGAGCAGCAGGATGCTGCAGAAGGGCCAGGGGACAAGGCACAGGCAGCCTGGACTCAGAGTGCTGCTCCTCAGAGCAGCTTACTTCATCTCTCTGCCTCTGTTTCTCCTCCCATCCTCTGCTCAGGTGATGAACTTTGAGACACAATTGCCTCTTGCTCTACAACAGACAAAAGTCTGTGGTTTGGAGGGAGCCTTGACTGAGTCTGAGCCTGTGGCTGTGCTGCGTGTGAAAAACGACGTTTCACCTTTTTATATTAACTTATAAGCTTAATAAAAATAAAATAAAATAGAATAAAAACAGACAATTAGGAGACAGAAGAAGGGAGCTGCTCAGCTGAGGGTGTAAACCAACACACTGCCTATTCCAGATTTCTTGGTATTTAAAAGTCTTGGTGCTACGTATTCAAAAAGAGAATGATGCATATTTAAACATCTGTTTGGCTTATCAGTTTTAAGGGTTCTCAAGTATTGTAGCTTCTTTATTTGTTCTTGGTGTCTGGGTGTGGAGGTAGAAGTCATAAATCTTTCTTGGCCATAAAGGTTCAATTGTTCTTTACCTTTCACAGGAATGCCAGGGCACTCTTCTGGGTTCTACAAAAACTACAACCCCCATCTCTGCTTTGCTACCATTAGGAAATATACCCTCGTTACATTTTTAAACCCCACAAATAAAAGGAAACATTGCACAACCTTCTTACATTACACCTACAACATTCACCCCAATATTTGCCAAAAGCCAACTCCCAAATGTGCATTTATAACACTGTAGAACAAAACAGAGCCGTGGCACAAACCCTGCTGGTCCGAGTGGGCTGGCACAGCTCAGTTTCAGGGCTGCCACCTCCCTGGGGCACAGAGGTGGGTGCATGAACAGAGTGTGGGCATCACTGACTTTTTATGTACCTGGCAAAAAAAAAACAACAACATATAAATCTTAGTGCCCTGCTGTTGTTCTGTGGGCAGTTGTTCATGCAGCAGTTTCATTAACCAGCAGCAGAAGCAGCCTCTCGAGCACAGAATTTGTTTCCAAGGAAATTGGAAACCTGGCCTCTAATCAAGTGGATGTTTTTTAATGCTGTAATATGAGATTATTCAGTGTTGTCATATGGGTACTCTGCAGTGTTTTTCCTGTGGTTATAACATCAACATTTCATTAAGCTGAATGTTATTATGCAGTTTCAATTATCTGGGTCTTGCCTATGCAGATATTTCTAACAAGTGGATGCTAAGGCTAAATGTTTAATTTATGTATTTATCTGCTTTATGTGGAAGAAAGAAAAGTTTCTAGTTCTGGCCCAATAGTGGAGAGCTGCCCCCAAAATATGCCAAGAAGATTACTCTAAATGTTGCATAGAAAAAATAAATAGAAAAAAATTAGGAAAATCAGAAAAACTTATTATAAAATTAAAAAAAATACTCTTGGCAGAACTGCTGATTTACCCTGCCTTTGTGTTTTTTAATGCATTTGGAAATGTAGGTAGAGTCGTATAGGCTGATGACTCACAGAATACCTCTGAGCCAAACAACCTGCTTAAGACACAGAAAAAAGATTGAACAGGTTTTTTTAATGATCCAAAAATGACTGGCTGGGGTTTAAATCAGGTGAACTCTTATTGGTACAACCAGCAGAGTCAGACACTGCAGCAATTAGCATGAGGAACAGGCAGCACAGGCAATCCACTTGCAGGTAGTTTTTGATACAAGGCAGGTTTTTGTTTGTTTGTTTGTTTGTTTTTCTTTCCATTGAGCCAGTGCCTGTGCTTTAGGGTGCAGTGTGCATTAATGCTGGATCAGGGCAGGGATTGATGATGCCTTGGGAAGGCTGACCTGGAACAAGACTGGACAGAGCTAGAGAATAAAGCAGGGATTTATTGAAAGCCTCTAGGATACATTTTTGGCAGGACAGGAGCCTGGCCAGGGATACACCCAAGGTGGACCCAAAATGGTCACAAAATGACTGGCTGGTGGTGAGGTCTCACACTTTTATCAGTTTTGGTCTGTTTGCACATTGGGGTTTAATTGTCCAGTTGCAGCTTTGGGTTGTGAGGTCCCATCCTCCCTGTTTTCTCTCTTCAGTCCATCCTTGTTTGTGCTTTTGGGCCTGAAAGTTGTCCTTGGTCTTCAGCAGGAAAAGGATTTGTTTTGTGTCCCTGCTCTGTGAAGTGAGCTGACTGGCACTTAATGTGAGGCTCAGAGCTGCACCCCTGGGCAGCACAGAACCTGAAAAAACATGAAAGCTGAAACTTAAAGCATCATTTCCCTCCTTCAGAGGCTTGACAAGGCCTTGTTGAGTCTGTATTCTAAATATCTACTAATAGTAGGTATTCAATAACAAATAAGTACCTAACAACCAAGAGAGGAGCCCGGGGATTTGTCAGATCACTTATCACCCTCTGCTAGTGAAAAAGCAGCTGCACACAAGTGGAGAGAGCAGGGAGGGCTGAGGATGGTGCTGGCAGCCACCTCCAGCAGGAAGGGGCTCGGGAAGCTCTTGGTGTGCCCTCCCTTGCAGCTCTGCTGGGTGGGCAGGTGCTGCACACCTGGCTGTGGCATTGGCTCAGCTCACCCCACCTTCCATGGCACAACTGCTGCTGTCCAGAGGGGGAGCTTTGTCTGACTTAGCTGGAGACAAAACCAAACAGCAGGGCCTTGAGGATGTTGTAAATGCAGGTTTTGGAGTTGGCTTTTTGCATATAGGAAGATGATTGCTTTGTGTATAATATGGGAAGGTTGTATTGCATGTTCTTTTATTAGTAGAATTTGAAAAATGTAATAGATGAATATTCTTAGGTTGTAACAAAGTAGGGATGGGATTGTTTTTTTTTTTTTATATATTTATATACTTTTTAAACTCCTTTTATATATTTATATATATTTATAGAACTCCTCAAATAGACAGAAGGCAGGAGGGGCATCTGGAATTCCTGAAGATAAGGAACAATTGAGCCTTGTTGAAGAAGACAGATTTACCACCTCCATCCAGACTCTATGGAGCCCCATAAATAAACTGTGTACTTAAGGGGGAGGCCTTGAAACCAAAATGAATATTTGAATCATGCATTAGCTTATTTAAATATGTAACACCAAGACTTTCAAATCCCAAGAAATCTGGAATAGGGTGTGTTGCTTTGCACCCTCAGTTGAGAAGATATCTTCTTTTGTCTCCTTTATTGTCTATTTTTATTCTATTTTATTTTATTTTTATTAGACTTATAAATTAATATTAAAAAGGTGAAACGTCGTTTTTCACAAGGAGGAGGGAGAAACAGTCTGAGAGCTGTGGCAAGTCAGAGAGGGGCTTTATTCCTGTCCTGCTACCACCACTGCTGTTTCCAACACCTAGAAGAGCGTGCACAGGGAAAATTCACTCTAATCTTATCACTGAAAGCAAGCATAGGAAGTAGGTTAATTCTGAATTTCCCTTTGTTACAAATGCATGTTTTGGAGTTGGCTTTTCACATATAGGAAGATGATTGCTTTGTGTATGATACGGGAAGGTTGGATTGTATGTTCNTTTTGGAGTTGGCTTTTTGCAAATATTGAGATGAATGTTATACATAAGATGTAAGGAGGTTGTATTGTATGTTTTTTTTATTAATAGAATTTGAAAAAAAACCTGCCATAAATTAATATTATTAAGATTGTAACCAAGTGGAGATGGGGGCTGTTCTTTTTTTGTAACTTCTTAACTGGACAGAATGGACTTCTGGCATTCCTGAACTAAAGATTTCTGATAAAGAACAATTGAGCCTTTGAGGGTTTGAATCTTCAGAAGACAGATTTACAACATCTATCCAGACTACATGGAGTCCCACAGATAAATTGTATACTTGGGAGGGAGGGATCTTGAAGCCACAATGAATATTTGAATCATGCATTAGCTTATTTTAAATATGTAACACAGAAATCCTTAAAACAAAGGGTCTGAAAAGAGATGGTGCTGATGAACTCTGGTACCAGCACCTCGGCCGAAGAAGCTTTGTTTTTCTGTCTCCTAATTGTCTATTTTATTTTATTTCTATTAAACTTATAAATTGGCATTAAAAGTGAGGCGTGTTTCTCACACCTGCATCAGTTAATAACCAAGCCTGGCTGCCCCCTGTCTCTTGAGTAGTGCTCAGATACACCCCGATCTCTGGCTGCACTGTGAATTGCTTTCCAAGTCTCACTCAGACATGGCCTTTGCCATTTGTCTCCTTTATTGTCTATTTTCTAAGAGAGGAGACTCTTGCCCAGTGATGTCTCTCTAAGTTTTGCCTGAACTGTCTGCACTGAGTGAGGGTTTCTGGGAAATGGCCTTGATTTTCATTGTCCTTTTTAATTGGATAATGTGGGGCATTGTGCTTGGTACCTGGAGGATGAGCCCCTTTAGATGTTTAGCATGTTTTGCAAAGTGTCACATCAATTTATACTGCTTTGAAGTAATGCTTGTAGCTTAAATATGAAACAGTCGTTGTGAACTCTGATAAAATTTCAGATTTTCTGCTCGATTCACAAGCAGATCAATACACATGAAGGCAGAGACTTCAGTGGTGCTCAGAGAACTTAGGCACATTGGTTCCATTTTTTTTTTAAACTTTATTTATTTTTCAAATTGCTTAAATGGCATTAAAAAATTCAAACACTGGTCATATATATTATATCAAATACTGTGATTTTCATGGTGGTTCAGTATAATAAAGACTCTCTGTGGCTACACTTTGCCTCAGCTCCTATGAATCCACATGACTTCAGCCCTGCTTTCAAACTGCCACAACACTGTGATTTATGTCGGTTTTTATGCTGAAACGAGTAAGTTAAACTTTCACAATAAGGAAGTTAAATCTCAAACAGGTCCTGACATCAAACACTGGCACATAAAAGCCCCGATTTTTTTTTTTTTTTTTTTTGTTATGAGTCCTCGCAGAGAATTGTATGCATAAAGAATTGCCTGGTTTAATCTGAATAGTCTGCACAGAGGAAAAACAGCAGCTCTCTGAGAGCAGCAGCCTTGAGAGTGCAGTGGAGCTGTGCTGATGGGCTGGAGCAGCAGGGCTCTGACAATCAAGGAAGGCAGCAACAGGTGATCAGAGTATTCCCAGGTAATTTACCACAGAACAGGCATTGGGATGGGTTCCTCAGCAGGAATGGGGTGAGCTGCCAAACAGGCACACCCCGCTGAAACTTCAGAGCTGGTTCTGAAGTCAGGCAGAGTTTGTCGCGTCAAGAGAAATCTGCTTCTTATCCCTGAACAGATCTCAAAAGACAAAAAAATCCAAAACCAAAGGGGAAAAAAAAAAAAAAAAAGCAAGCAAAGTAAAGAACGGGGTGCAATTTTCTTTGATCTGTGTCTTAAAGGGGGAACCAACTGACACAAGGCCTGCACCCTGTTCCCTGGTTGCTGGAAAGATGTTTGCATAAGTGAAGAGCAGCTGTCATGTTGCCTTCTGTTACCCCATGGCCCTCCTTTCTTTCTCAAAGCACATCTTGCACAGCAGAAGTGCACAACCTGCAGGACAGACCCTCCTTGTGTGGGCAGGGACCTGCCCAGAGGAGCTTGCTCAGCTCAGTGGGATGGGCAGAGCAGGAGCTTGGCCCAAGCTGTGCTACAATTGTTGGTGTTGTTGGGAACACGTCTGCAGAAAAGCCTCTCTTTTTCCAAGTGTACCAGGAGCTGCAAGGTTGGCAGTAGCCAAGAAGAAGTGATGCTAAGACCAGATTCCAGCTTTTCCCTTACTCTTCTATAAATGCAGGAGCTTTCTTCAGTTTTGTTGACTGGTTTGAGTTTACCCTGTTGTAGTCTCTGGAAGCTTAGAATGGCTTCTGCAGAAATGGCTCTAGAAAAAAAAGATTGTGCTTGTAATCCTCTGATTTATGCAGTAGGGCAGAACCTCACTGGACTCAGTATCTGAGGACTTTTCCTTTCTATAAAAAAATTCATTAAGTATGCTGAGTTGGAAGGGACCCATAAGAGGTTCTGTTTTCCAGAGCTGTCTTTGGTGCAGACTGTGTTATCTCCCTAATCAGAGACTACCTTCCCCTTAACTCTGTTTATTGTTCTTATCTTCTGTTCTTGGGTTTTCCTCCTTACGTGTGTATTACAGAAATTCTCTCCTGTGTTTGTGTTGGATTTTGGGTGACTCTTCTCCCAAGATGTGCTATGGATTCTGGATTCAAGAGAGTGAGAAACATTTGGGAGCTTCCCGGCATGAGCCTAAAAGTGTTTAAAAAGAAACTTTGACATTCCCATTTACCACCTTCTGTAGGTAAACCATTTTGGTTGGTTCATTGATTGGAAAGAGTTTCCATTCTTGGTTACTCAGCTACTTTTATTAAGTATAAATCACAATCTCGTGGGAAATGAAAAGCTGCTGTTTGGATGTTACAGTCCCTTGTCTTTGAGTGTAATTGCAATTATGTTCTGTAGTTGTAGCAAGTACTCTGAATGTATTACAAGGAGGCAGTAGGGAAGGCAAAACCTGCTGCAGAGCAGCTCAGGGCCTATTCCCAATTCCTGATATAATTTACTGACAATGAATTCTGCGAATTATTCATAAAACAGCAGTGGGCCTCATTTAGCAACATGACAGGGCTGCATGTAATTAGAACTCTTTTAAAGAGGTTTTTTTTCCCCCCCCTATAGATCAATTGCCCGTGCTATAAATGTTGCTAAAATAAAACATACAGATTTTCACTGTAGAGTGCAGTGCAGCCATCTGGCTGTTAGTCTGGGAGTACCTGGTGGATGCTCCAGGTGATTCAGCCTCCAGGAGCCTGCCCTGAATATTCTCTGTTTCTTCTCAGGGCTTAGTAAATGCACACAGCCCTGCAGGGACACACCTGGAGCCCTCAGTACAGGGACACACCTCCACCACCCTCAGTACAGACTGGGCAGAGTCTTTGTGGGCCACCCATTCCATCCAAAGGAGAGTCAGTGCTGGCAAACTGTTATTTCCTCATCCCGGTGTGAAGGGAATTGTAATTTCAGCAAATCAGCCCATTTCTCTGCCTTCCAAAACAGAGAGTATACCCTTCTGGTGTGTGTCTAGAAAAGCTTCTCAACTATCACTTAAATGGGCACACTTTGGGGTTTATGTGAAATCTTAGTTCTGTGACAATTTTCCAAGGATTTGGAGCCCAATGCCACTGAGGTGGCACTCACATACAGCCAGATGAGTCTGAAATAACTTCTAAACATCAGTTGCCCTTCTGAAGCCAACCACTTTATTGTCTGCTTAATGAAGAGGGGCTGCTGCTTCATGGCCTATCTATTGCAGAGTTTGAGGGTGAAATGCTAAAAAAGAGTAAACCCACATAAATCTCATCAAACACTCTTCTCCCTAATGTTTAAAATCTTGATTCAAAACTGGCTGAAGTCAAGGGGGACCTGTTTGTTAACTTCAGTGGGGCTTAGATCAAGCTGTGAACGTTTGACTAATGGCTGTTATGTTCCATTTAGATAATTACCTCTTTCTTTATCCCTTTTCAATTGTTCAAGTCTGCTTTGCCCACAGCATTATTTTGCATGTCATTTGCCTCTCTCTATTGCTTCTATGCCAGGGGCCTCACCATAAATGGGACTCACATTAGCTATATAATTATGTTTTCCGAGTATATGTTGAATATTTATTCATGTTTGAAGACTCTTGTTTGCTGCTTTGAAGACAAAACAAGCATGTGTGTATTTGAGTCAGATAACACTCTACAGACCTGGGAGGCCAGTCCTGTTTAAGGGAAATTATAGGTGAAAAGGGTGTGATACTGATGGTATCTTTTATGCCAGGTTCACCATTTCCTTTGTCAATCCCCTCCTTGTCAAACCTTTGTGAAATTACTCCATCACATTGTTTTCCAGGATACAAGAAGTAAGTCCGTGTGTCTTTTCAACGGGAAAGGAAAGGAGGTTTAGATTAGATATTAAAAAAAAATTCTTTTAATGAGAGGGTGGTGAGGCCCTGGCACAGGGTGCCCAGAGCAGCTGTGGCTGCCCCATCCATGGAAGTGTCCGAGGCCAGGCTGGACAGGGCTGGGAGCACCTGGGGGAGTGGAAAATGTCCCTGCCCATGGCAGGGGGTGGGATCACCTAAGTGGGTCCTTTCTAAGCAAAACCATTCTGTGAGTCTCTGCTTCTGTGATCCCACTGTGAGCACAGTAGATGCTGAAAGCCAAATTATCTGGTGAGTCTCAACCCAGAGTGTGGCATTAACTTCTGCAGGCTGTGGGGATTTCTCTCCTCTGGTGACCAGATCCAGGCAGTCTCCAAAACACAATTTAAAAAAGGGACGAGACTGCCCAAAAGACAGGTCCCCCATGGCTTTTGTTTCATAACTTGTACATAAAAACATAAAAATTTGTTCTAAAGTACATTTAAAATAATGCCTGGACCATGCAAGGCTCAATTTGCATACTTAATACAGTGCAAAGAGTAAACCACCATGGTTAAAAATGTAACAATTTGGCTTCTCACACGGTTTTCTCCGAAACCAATCATATTTGGTGGAAGTGGAATTGAAAGCAGAAATTCTCATTAGTAGTGCAAGTTTGCAGTTCAGTAAGTGCTTAGAGTTGAGGAGAGGTATAATGTTGATGTTGAAGAGCAGTTCTTTGGGATCTCAGCACGTGCTTCCAAAACCCATTTGGTTTATGATGGTCCTGGGGAGTAAGAAATGAGTAAGAAATGAGTAAGAAATGAGTAAGAAAGGAGTAGAAAGAGGCATTTATGGGTTCTGTCCTGCCCCTCAGCTGAGCCCTCCATCCTCCTGGTCATGGCACATGCTTTAAGTGCCCAGTGCTTGTGCAGACCTTGAAGTGCTTCCATGAAATGGTGCAGGTGGGAGGAGAGTGGAAGACAGGGAAACCAGAGCACAGGAAGGAAGAGGGAAGCAGGTGAACAGAACCATGGTTGTGTAGAAAGAGGTAATGAGAGAGAAGCAGTGCTGTGTTGGGGACGTTTGTTAATTGAAAAATAGCTTGCAAAAAAATCCCAAGCAGGAAGAGGTTTTAATCAGGGAGTCCTTTCTGGAGTGGTGGAATCCTTGAGAGCAGCAGGGAGCACTGGGAGGTCTTTTATCTGAAATGCTGCTGTCCTTTGCAATAAGAAAATCTTGCTTACTCCGAAAGCTTAATTTTGAGACTGACAAAAATTTTATGAGAACTTTTCATGAAGATAGAGTGTGTTCTGAAAGCAACAACAACAACAACAACAAAAAGGGGGTTAGAAATAAGTTTTCAATCAATGAAAATTAAATTTGTCCAGAACTTCCAGAACTGTCAACAGAGAGTGAAAGCAAACCTTTGCAAAGCAGCCACCAGCTGGCAGCTCTTACTTGGCCTGCCCAGACCTTGGCTTCCACAAAGATCCTCCACTCCTGACAGGAATACCAGGCACAGATGCATCACTGTTTCTGGCCTAAGGAATGTTTCAGACACCTTAACAAGAGAAACTGAAGAAGTAGGTCAGGTAAGGGCATTTGCATGAGATTCCTGCTTATTTTTGAGTAGGTATGTCTTGCCTCTTTTCCCCTTATTGTGGTAAAAAGAAAAAAAAAAATCTCCTCTGGACCATAAGAGATGCTTGCACAAAAACAAAACAGAGTGGAAACAAAACATTGTTTGTGGGGATCCAGGGCATGTTCCCTTCACTTAATTCCTGCTGTGCCTGCTCTGTTCTGCACCCACAGGTCACAAATCACTTAGAGTAAGGAAAAGACAGAGTTGTGGCTCTCCTTCTTCTCTGCATTCACCTGGGGAATTTATTGGGCAGTGAAAGGCGTTTTGGCCCCGCTGCTGAAGAGGTGACATCAGAGGTGACATTTCCCTGAGCATGCCCAGGGATTAGACCTCTCCTCAGGCTGTGGCTGGGGGATAAGCAGGAGGTAAATCAGGCAGTAGTGGGGCTGAAGTTGCTGCATTGGGATGTTCACAGCAGCTTTTCCCTCAGCTGTGTGTGACTGCAGCATGGGCTGTGAGCTGTGGGATGGGGACTGCACACAGACACACAGGACAGGGCAGCCAGGCTTTTAAAGCTGCTTTTCTTTTCCCTCAGTTCTGGGGATTTCCTGGATTTATTTACCCTGCTGAGTTTTTAGGGATTTCTCTTTGAGTTTTATCAGTTTCCCCAAAAGAACTGCTGTAGATTTGCATGCTGCCAATGCGTTCCTGCACTAAAAAAAAAATAGACAAAGTGAAGCATTTCAGGTTTTATTTTAAAGCTTTGACTTTTCAATTCCAAATCAACCTGTGGCATACAGATTCATGACCAATGTACCTGTGCACACAGACACACAGGACAGGGCAGCCAGGCTTTTAAAGCTGCTTTTCTTTTCCCTCAGTTCTGGGGATTTCCTGGATTTATTTACCCTGCTAAGTTTTTAGGGATTTCTCTTTGAGTTTTATCAGTTTCCCCAAAAGAACTGCTGTAGATTTGCATGCTGCCAATGCGTTCCTGCGCTGAAAAAAAAAAAAATAGACAAAGTGAAGCATTTCAGGTTTTATTTTAAAGCTTTGACTTTTCAATTCCAAATCAACCTGTGGCATACAGATTCATGACCAATGTACTCTTGTATATGGCCTCAGTCCAGCAAAGCACTTAAGCACATGCTTAATTTTAATTTTGTACTAAATGGGGCAGAGAATCACGTGGTCTGAATGAGGTTAAAATTAAAATTAACCATGTGTCTCTTCTGGATGGGGGCTCTGTGCACCATTTCCATTTCTTGCCAGCGTTTCCATTACTGAGAAATACTCATTCTTCTTGCTTTTCACCTTCTATTTATTCACTGCTCTTGAGTGGTTTTCTTTGGATCTAATTTCTGTGAAAACCTGTGATATCAATTCAGCATATACAAACTGATAGCAAGATAGAATCCCAAGGCAAGAGCCCAGTGGAATTTTTTTCTCTTTTGTATTTTTGAGGTTCCTGCAGCTTATTCCCCATTCATAGATGTATATAAGGATTAAAAGGCAATTTGAAACAGCTATTGCTGCCTCTTCTCATCAAATAATTTCAAAATCATGTCGAAAAAACCCTAGAGACTGGAAGGATTTGTGATGATTTTCAGTCATCTGATTAGAAGCAAAAAAATCAGAAATTAATTTCAGTCACTTCTGCACTCAGCATCTTTTGAAAAATGGAGATAAGGCAATCTCTTTCCTCTCTCTTATGTTGTGACTCATTCAGCTGGGCTGTATCAAAATGATCTCCCATCCCTCTAACTGGTAGGACACAAGCTCTGGGGTATCTAGTAGAATAACAGGAGTAATGTGCAGAAAGAGGTGGAGGGGACAGGAGTCTAGTCTGGGATTTTAAAATTTAAAAAATCTTATTTTTAAATAAATAAATTTAATTTTTTAAAATTATTTTTTAAATAAAAATTATTTTAAAATAATATTTTTTTTAATTTTAGAAGTTATTCTGTGCAGAAAAGGGCTGCTTTCAGCCTCTGTCATTAGCCTGGAACTTTGGGCTCATTGATCTCTGAGGGGATGAATGCACATGGATTGTGGCACAGTTAGAGCAGAGCAAGGCAAAACAGGATGTAAGAAAAAAAAATTGACACTTTTATGGTAGATGTCCTTCAGCTGCTGGTGTCCATCTCTTCCTCCCTCTGACTGTGTGATATGAACTCAGTGAAGAGTTTTTTCTTCTCTCACTCTGCATTTCCTAACATGATTGGGTCCTCGCTACCAGCTGCTTTTCCACACATAAGGGAGGAAAAAAAATTATCTCCTGTTAATATTAGGCTTATGTTTTATAGTAAAGTTATTGTGAAATTTGTTTTCAATCTTAATTTTCTGTGCCTCATTC
>VWYO01000841.1:14042-27764 GCA_013400275.1 Rhadina sibilatrix | reverse complement strand
TTTTTTTTTCCTTTTTGTCTGAAGGGATTGGTGAAACCAGCCAGCGTTCTTTATGTATCATGTGTACACCAGTTCAGTATCTTGCAAGTGGGCGGCTAGCTGCATTGCTGGGCTACACGGATTTAAGTTTATTTGCATTCTTCTCAGTTGTATATTGTTTGACATGATCCACAGTCAGCTCTGAGTGTAAGAAAGGAGGGGAAAGAAATTATTCTGGATTAGTATCTCCCCCAGGAAGGACAGACGGGTCCATCCCAACGGCGGGGCCCTGGCCCAGAGGTCAGAGCACACGTGTGTGCACACGCGGATCTGGGCGCTCGCACACACGTGCACGGGTGGGCGCCCCGGGAACACACAGGTAGCAGCTGCAGCTGGATGCAACAGGGGCTGCCAAAGGCTACAAACTCTGGAACCGGACATATGGAAACAGTTTAACCCTTTGCAATCAGCCTTTAGCAAGAAATAGGAAGGCTGTAAGTCCTCAGGAGGAGAAGGGAGGGGGTGCAGTTAGAATTGCAGTGAGACAGACTTTCCTCTTCCCCATAGATAGTCTTGATCTCCTCTGCTCCAGATGATCTAGCCGAGAAGGGGGTGGTAAGTGGGCAGGGAACTATTTTAATCACGGCTCCCTTCTGCCCCGCAGCTTCAGGTCGTTTGCCTCTTCTACATACCACCACCAGGGTGAGAAGGCATTCTTGCTACAAAGTTTTCCTTGCAGGGCTTTTCCCCTAATGGAAAACTTGTCATTCCCTGAAGGAAGGACTAGCTTAGAACAAATAATTCTGACTTTGTTTTAAGTGCAGAAAAGAAAAGAATATATACAAAAGCACACAAAAGAAATCAATAAACCCTGGCTTAAATTTAATAGGTATATAAAGAAGGCCCAGGATTTGCCAGTCTTGGATGAAATCATCAGCATTAGTCTTACTGATGTATTGCAGATTCTTATGTGTGCATGTGCCTTAGCAATAAATCCATCTTTAGAACCAAAGCAAAGCAATCACCTCCTCCACATCTCCAAAATTTTATCTTTAAAATTAACACATTAAAATAGTAACAGTAACAGCAATAACAACAAAGCAACAGCAACAACATTTGTTTTTATTTTATTATTACTACTATTTTCTCTTTTTTTTTTTTTTTTCTTGTGTCCACAAGCTCAGCTCCTGAGTTGAGAGCCCATTTATTTAGGTCCTGAAACACTGACAGTACCTAATGAAATTACTTCCTTGAGCCAGTCATGAATGCTGAAAACAGAACAGCTATGTAGCAGCACCCAGTACATCAAATGGTAAGAGCTATTTCCCCTTCTCCCTGAGTGCCATTGAGGTTGGCTTATAGCCTCAGTTTCTCAGTTGTTTTAAACACACAGATGAGGCCAGCATCAAAAAAGTCAGACCAAATATTAATGGGGATTTTGGACATCCTAATCCCCTAAATTTGCATAGCTCTTTTTCCATTTTTCTAGAAGAGCCCCTGTACAATAGATGAGTATGTTTCCTTTTTAATTTCATTTAGGTCACAGTGATCAACTGGGACAGGAGAAAATTTGTGAATAGTGTAAAATCTGCCTATGATCAGGTGCTCAGCATCCTTAGAGCACACAGGAGGGATTAACTCCAGCTCTGTACCCTACATCCTGCTCAAACAAGCTGGCTTTTTGATAAACATTGTAAGGTATGGAGAGCACCAGCAGCAGTTTTTGGCAAGCAGTGCACAGGCAGTTGTCCTGAGGCTGAGTCTTTCACGGGGCCCTCAGTTACAGACTCATCATGGTGGGAACTACAGAAACAAGTCAACTGTGGGTGTGAGATGTGGGACACGTGCTTTCACACATAACCCTTAACTTCAAACATGCTAATAAGCATATTTGCAAGCACAAGGGAAAATGGGACTGACTGACTGAAGAGGTGGATTCTCTGCAGTTTCCTACCCACTGACGTCTGACCACAGGTGAAGAGACCAATTGCTTCAGCCACTAATCTGCCTTACTAGGGCAATTCGCAAATCCCCAGCAGCCCTGTGACGGCTGGGAGTGTGAGCCCACACTTTGGGTAATCATGAGCCAGTTCACTGTGCTTAAAAGAGGATAAAAGTTTTATCACACGGTAGCTAGCTGAGAGGTCTCAAGCTGCTCTCAGATGCCCAGCCTACAGCAGATCCAATCTTGCAGCAATTTCTTCTACTAAGTCTTCAGTGAAGAGTGGAGCTGCTCTATCCCAGAGAGCTCCTGAAGTTTCAGGCAGACTACATATCTATAGCCACAAGCACCACATGGATACTTGCTTTTGTACATCCAGGAAAGATAGAGTTAATGATGAGCCTCCCTTCTGCTGCTGCATATTGCCTTCTGGCATATAGCTGAAGGCAGAATGGGGATTTCTGGCACCCAGGAAAACAATGTCTGCAGCGCTGGTCAGTGTGTGCTTCCCGTACACGTGCTGTTCCCATGCCTGCTCCTGCCTGCTGGGAGGTCTGCCTTTCTCCCAGCCATGTCTGTTTTGCAGATGGGATTTTTTTAAATGCTGTAATATGTGGAGATACCACATTTCCTATGCAGCTTGAAGATACAGTCATACCCAACACAGACACATACATATCATTGGACAATTTTTTTCAGATGACCTCTTTTTCCTTTCAGAAAAAGATTTATGGAGAAAGTATATGGTACAATATGCTTGTTACATAGCACCAATGAATTTCAAGGTAATTCAGGCTTCCATACTGATATAAGTTTGGAGTTTTTCAAATGGAATAATTTGAATTTTCAAGTGAGCTGGATTATTCTAATTAACTTTTCAAGTGAATTTGACCCAATTTCTTTTGGCTAAACATTTTTAAAAATATTTTCAAAGGAAGAAAAGACCTGCATGAAAATATAAAATTTGACAGAACTAAAATCTGTTTCATATTAAAAAAAAAATGCAAGCAAGTTCACCCACTTTTATGTGGTATGTCTTCCTAACACATTAAGAACTAATTGTCAATCTGGCTTTCCCCCAAAGGTTTAGGTTTTTGTAAGGTTTGTTTTCTCTAGGCTGACTCAGCTTTCGATTCTTCTCCAGAGAACAGGACAATTTCAGACCCAAAAGGAACCTTCAGGAATGCTTTAATTTATTTCTATAAGGTCCCAACATCTACTAATAGACTCAAAGAAAGAATTCACAGTACGCTCCTCTGGAGGATAGGCAGCGATGGGACAGAGGGACCCAAACTGGTATTGTAGATTTACGTAATTGTAGAGAACAAAATCCTCCACATTTGCACACACTCATTGGTACTGGGCTGAAGCTACTTATAGTGACAGATTTTACAGGTTTTACATAGGTGTTTGGAAAGTCCCTTTAGTGTTCCCTTCTTTCACCAGGTGCACATACAGCCCTGCCTCAACCCTTGATGGGACTCCAGAAGGACTGCTGATGCCAGAACCTAGCAGTTCTTGGGAGATTTCCCCACATTGCTCCTCAGCATGTACTTTTCCTGTTTCTCCTGTTGTTTTCTGATAATATTTTAATTCATCATTATTGGCAGCTGAAAAACCTGTTGAAATAAACATCCTTAATGGTATAAGACCTTTTCATTTCTGTTAAGGGAGCAGCACACGGCTACAGAAGCCTGGCAATCTGGTGCCTTTGACTGAGTTATGTTCCCTGGAAAAAACAAACTGGATTATTCCTTTATAATGTGGCAATAATAGGGGTGGGGAATAACTGTTATTAACTTTGCTTAGCCTTTCTATTTTTCCTCTTTTGACATTAGTGAAGAGACAAATAAACCTTTTAAAAAATTAATTAAACCATGGCAGTATTTGCCCAAGAAAACCTCTTTGCTGACTGCCAGAGTGATGAAAAGCTATCATTCCTATGAAGCTGTTTACTTGCCATCTTACAACCAGACATTTGCACCTAAGCATTCTTTTTATTGTGGGTAGAAATACTTCCTCTTTTGTGAAGCTCTAGGGTGTCCAAGACATGGCAAGATATTTTCAGGAATTTGAAGATCTCCGCAGTAAAATAACAATGATTCCTGGCAGAGGATCCAGCAGAACCCACAACAGTTTCACTGAAAGTAAAAGCAAAGGGTGACAGGGAGGCTGACTAGTAGTGTCCTTCCAACACTCTTACTTTTTCTCTTATCACAAGTGCCTGCTAGTCTTCCATGCCTAGTACAGCACTTTTTTGGGACAGGCAGAAAAGAGATGGGGGCCAGGTACTGCCTGGGGTGGACAAGCCGGTTTCCAAAAGGCTAGAGACTCAGTTCCCAGTCTGGTGACATTCAGGAGCAAAAGTCATGCTGCAGTATTTGTTTCAAATAGCTTTTTGAAGTAATAGATGCTAAGTGCTGCCTAGCAAGGCAAAGAAGTGAAAACTGCTGTTATATTCAAAAATACACATCAGTCCAACTAAGAGGCAAATATGAGGGCTTAACTTGAAAAATGAATAGTGATACAATTTCATAATGTCCAAAGAACTAATGCAGCTTGTATATCTGTGTATATATGCTTGTGGGCTATGATATATTGCACATTGGGCAGAAGACAGTCCGATAGCCAATGATGGAGATATGCCCAGAACTGGAATGTTCAATTGTACATTCTAAGGCCAAGAAAAGTTTTCATTTACATTATTTCCATCAAAATAATCCATGTGCAATAATGAAACCAATGCACAGTAAATCAAAATGCTAAACTTCTAGCATTCTTCTACATTTATTTCTTTTTAAAACTTTATGAAATGCAGTATGCAACCTTTTCATGCCTAAAAATACTATTCCCAAAGGAAAAATCATTATCCAAATGTAAAAGCGGAGTTACATTTACCATTTAAAAAAACACGTTTGATATTTAAGAATTGTGTGTCTCACACAAGCATTCTTTATTCAATAAGTGCCTGTTTCATGAGGAGAGTAGCCTTTAACGTTCAGTACAGGATAATACTCCATCCATCTCATCTGTGGATTGGATTTCATCCCTATGAGCAATGTGAGAATCATACAAATCTGAATTGTTTCCCCTGAGATTCAGTGCTAAGAAGCCTAGTAATAAATGGAGGTCATTATGCTGCCTGCTCACAATCTCCTTAGAAGAAGGGATGGATTTTTTTCACCTTCTCTTTGAAGTGAGGGGCACACTGATAGGCTTTATCAAATACAGTGCACTTTTGTAACTGGATGTGGTGCAAGCACTTTGCTTACAGCCCACCTCCAGTACAGTGGCTGCCAAAACAGCTCTATCAGCCAAGACCAAAGCACTTTCATCATGTCCACTGTGAGCTGGTGTGGTCAACAGCAAAAGCAGAGGGCTCTAGGGAAACCCCAGACTGCATTGCAAATCTGAGGAGGTAGGGTAGGTACTAAAAAAACCCAAAGCTGATTGCTCCACTTTCCTAGGACACTGTAAGCAGTAGAAATTTGGAAGCCAAATCCACCCCTTAGCAGTGACTCCTTGCCATTTCACTGCCATGAAATGCTGTCCCTTCTGCACCATAGTGCCCAAAGACTGCAGTGTTATGCTGTGCCCTCAGAGCCATGCCAAGTGCACTCAAGGTGGACAGGACTAGTGGGAATATTGTTGGCCCTCAAAGCTAGCACCTGCCTCTGGAGCAAATGTATCACTTACACTATTGAGAAACCATTTATGCTATGTATGCATCAGTTCACAACTACTGCTTTTCTCTCAGCTAGCTCTATCTCATTCCTTTCATGCCTCACAATTTCTAATCAATTCTTTACATCTCTGGGCTAACTCAGCTTATTACTTGGACATAATAAAAATATGTCTCTATAAAAACGTCTAGATGGATTTCCTTTATTCAACACACCATGGAAAACAATTATCTCCAAACAAAAAGTAGGCTGGCATATTTTCTTGCTGACACATTCCTACTCTATTTTAGTTCCTAGTTTCTTGTTTAGTTTTAGTTATTTTGCATTAATTTTTCACAACTTTAGTTGTTCCAAATATATCTTTCTATGTTTAGCAATAATGTTAGTTTGGTCTGAGACGAGGCTAGCTCCAAGATCTTTTCTTCCTTGTCTTCCCTTTTAACTCAAGTGTTCCCTTTGCTTGCAATCCATCAGAAGTGGCAACTTTTTCTCCTAATTTGATAGACTTAAAATCTTTGCTACTGATTTTGCAGTTCTGTATGTTGGTTTGTATTGCGTTTCTGTGTCAAGATTTTGATAGCGGGAGGCTATAGGGGTGGGTTCTGTGAGAAGCTGCTGGAAGCTGCCTCCATTGTCCAGCAAGAGCCAATGTCAGCCAGCTCCAAGATGGAATCACCACTGACCAAGGCTCATCCCATCAGCAATGGCAGTAATGCCTCCATAATAACATATTAAAGAAGGAAGAAATAGTTATTGCACAGAGGTAATTGCAGCCAAAGAGAGAAACAACCCAGCAAACTCCAGCGTCAGTGGAGGAGGAGGGGAAGGAGGTGCTCCAAGCACCAGAGATGAGATTCCCCTGCAGCTATGAAGCAGCTCTGCCCCTGCAATCCATGAAGGTCCATATTGGAGCAGAGATCCACCATCAGGCAATTGAGGATGCAGGAGCAGGCAGATGCCCAAAAGATGGCTGTGATCCCATGGAATGCCCACTCTTTGCAGGATTTGTACCCCTGTGGAGGGAGAGAGAAGTCCAGGCTAGAGCAAGTTTGCTGACAGGACTTGTGACACATGGGATCCCTGCTGGAAAAAACCTGGTCCTGAAGAATTATACCCTTTAGAAAGAGACCAATGCTAGAGCAGTTTGTGAAGAATTGCAGCTGTGAGAGTCAGCCAAGCTGAAGCAACTCTAATCCTAAAGCCGTGGGAAAGCCCTTTCTGTTTGTGGTGAATAGTAAAGGTTCATGGGAGTTTCCATATAAGGTTATGTTTTTATGATTGGTCAGTTATGTTGTACAAATATGGTCACGTTCCCAGTCCAAGTCTCTGACTGGACCCTTACCCTCAGACCTACCCTATACACTGTCATGTTTTCCTCAGTTCTGGGTCTTTGGTTTTTTACCCCACAGAGTTCTCCTGGGTACTGTGCATGGTTTGGGGGCACCATCCCTATTTTCTTTTATCTGTTTAATAACAGATAAGTGTTCTAGTGCCAACTATCGTTCCTGTTCCAAATTGTTTTCTCACCTCCCTCTGCCCTGAAATCAGGGGACCTAAAAGTTTGTCGCAACTGCCCTCACTGTGACATGCAGCTGAAAGGACAGACTGAGAGCAGCCAGGGTCAACCCGCAAGAGGGCTTCTGGGGGCACTTTGCCTAAAGCAAGCAGGTCTGACACTGAGTCCATAGTCACCACATATAATAAGTATAAGATAAGCTTGTCTCTTATCAGCTAGTTAGTTGCGAGGACTACTTACTCTTGGGTAAGGAGATATGAAGTTGAATTATGATTAGCAATCATTGCTCCTTAGCTAGATATTATCCAGGTAACCTCTTCAGATGGCAGACCATACTTCGGACAGGAAGAACGTGATGGATAACTGGCTAAGGGACAGGGATTTTCTCATGTGGTTGAATACCAACTCCAGGTCCTTATAGCAAATTCTCCCAGGGCAGAAGGGCTGGGCCTGGCAGATGCCTTGGTTTGAGTGCTGGCCAGCGAACCAGAGATGGCACAAGTGGGGCAGAAAATATTGCCTCCACCAGTTTACTTTCATGAAACAAAATTCCTGAGAAAGTGAAGAGCAAAGGGGAAGGCCCTGTCCCAGCTAATTTCTTCCAAGAATATTTATATTTCAATTCTTTATTTCGTTTTGATGCTTTTGCCGGAACGATGTAAAAGGGATTTGTTATTAGACATGAGGCACAAATAGTGGAGGCTTGTTGGTTTGGGGGCATCATGTATCTGTGTATCTGCTATGAATAATCCAATGGTATCAGTGTAGCTACTGGCTTATCTCTGAGTAACGCTTATGGTTATCTTCATTCCACCTTGCTGCCCAAGTAATAATGGTTAATGATTTCCCTATGATGAGTATTTTTGTGCTCTTTCAAATCCTCATGCTGATCACAGTCTGATAGCCCATTTTGATTGTAAAGAGAAACTTTTTAACTTTATGTTAAGCTTTACATAGGGTGAGGCATTGTAGCATAGCTGCAACTGATTTCACCTGAGTGATTTTCAACTGAAGTGAGAAAAAGGGGAGAACAGGCCAGGACTAAAAGAAAAGTTCCTACTTGAAACATCTAGGAACTCTATATCCTATTAACTCCCCTGGACCAATCAATGTTTTTGACAGCAAAAGGAAACTTCCTTGTATAATGTTGATAGTAATCATAATCCTCTCCAGACGTTAAGCAAGAATTCTGACTTCCCTCAGCACCAGGCTGGGTCAGGCCCAGCACCATTCTGTGATGAACGGTAATGCATTATCTATATGAATTCCTATCTGTGGGAAGGCGGTTTTTAAACATTGTTCAGCTGCACGCTCAACACTGTGAGAGTTTTTACTGCTGCAGTCAGTCACAGAGGCTGTGCTATCCTGCAACTGAGCTTATGCCTCCCTCAGCATAAGGTTGATTTCTCTTTGGTCCTCCAAGAGATCACCACTATGAGTCCCACAAAGGGGGTATAGAAACAATCTCTGTAGATGTAAGATGTTCATATAAGACCTGTGATTTCTTAGCAAGTCTTTTTCTGCTGGAGTGTCTGTCCAGCTGTTGAAAGGCTTACATCTACCACAATCTTCCTTGGAACAAACATTTTTTCCTGCTCATTTCTGGAAGGTTGATGCTGTCCCAGAAAACAGCATTTCAGGTTATTCCAGAGGTTGCAGTCCATGGTAGGCATGCCAGATGTGTCAAGGGTCTATGCAGACATATTTTGCCTTGAGTTTTGGTGCCAGATGCCTGTCTGATACCAGAGGGGAGGATGGAGTTTTCCCAACAAAAGCACTAGCTTTTTAACTGAGTAGTTATCAGTATCCGTGTGACTACTGGTGTGTGATTTGGCTACCTATCCATACATGCTAATAGTTATCAATGCCTGCTACTATGCGACTTGATACAAGTTTTGACCTGCCTTGTTTAGGTGTTTTCTTTCATATTCATGTGTTTTTGCATCTTCCTTTTGTCCAGTTTTACCAGATTAGGGTTAGCATGTTGTGGGCAGAGTATGAAGTAACTCAACGAATTGACAAATCCTCTGCTGCCACATTAAATACCACAAACCTGCAGGAAAGAATAAACATGGGTAATTAGAAGTCCACAGGGAGATCAGTGGTGCAGCTCTAAAAGAAGTAGCACCATTTCTTTCAGTTCATCATCTTTCTATACCCCAATGAAGCACAGTACAGCAAGCTGCAACAGAGAACAAACTGTGTATAAATAGAAAGAAGTGTAACATTTAACTCAGTTCACATCTGGGAGAATTACTACCTGTCTGAAAACTGCTCCAGGGTCTCAGTAATGTCTGCTTTTTAAAGCTTGTTTCTGAAAGGACTTCATATAATAATGTAGTTCAATTCATCTAAGCAACTTAAAATTCTAAGGACATATTAGACAAATTGAATTGATTTTTCTAACCACCTAGACAGCGCCTCTGGGTGATAATAATCAAAAGATATTCTACCTTCAAATGCCCTTTGGCCTTTGTGAAATAACTGCACAAAATCTATGCCCTTTGCATACCCTGCAGAAGCCTCACTAAACCTAGAGGTGCTGTCCTCCTCACAAACTAATTACACTTTATGTATTTACCATCCACTTTACATCATAAATAAATACAGCTCAATATCCATAGCATTGGTTCTGTGCACAGCTACCACTGTAATACAATACAGACCTTCACATTCAATGACTTTAGGCATTAAAACTGAAAGTGCATTTAAGGTACGTTTGCCAAAACCCTTATTAGACTCGTAATGGTAAGTGGACATATGGAGACTCATCAGTATTCTCCTAGATAGAGATATCTTTCTGTCCAACCCCTTTTAAGCAATCCATCAATGTTATTTACTGCCTATCTGTTATGAGAAAATAAACTGCTCTTTCAGCCATTCACATATCTTTTTCCCCAAAATTTGATAAACAGAAATAATGTGTTAAAAAAAGTTTAATCTATTATCAGAATCAGCTGCAAATAACTATCAGAAAAATTGCCATTGTTGACTTTCTCAAACAAAAGATATAATTGAGATAACTGTTCCAAGTAAATGCTGCTCTGTATCATCTGCCTTTCAGATTAATTCAAGATCTATTTGTAAGAATAATGGTTTTATTCAGATTTCTCCAAAACTGCAAAATTGTTTGTATGAATCATATATGCACAGTGATTCCAACTGTGACAGTTAATTTTTCCTTTTTTTTTTTTCCTAAGCAGATAAAATAGGCTATGTGGGTAGTGACACATTATAGGTATAACATTAACCTCTGGCTTTTCAATTACCTTTGAATTAATTTTTCAGAAAATAGTGTATTTTAATGAGAATACTCTCCAAGGTACTTGGATATCAATTTGGCTGGCTAGTACATTCAGAAAAGGAATTATTTTGCTGCTTTGAAAAAGGCATGCAGGTAAGAAATCTGATCAATTGGACATGACTGTGGTTGAAGTTAACAGCTCCATCAGTGCTACATCTTCTAAGTATCTCCAGTTGAGATACTTAGAATGGTTGAAATGTCTAGTTTTTGAAAAGTGAGATCTCTAGGGAATTTGCAGGAAGACTCAGGAAGCGTGCACTGTTATGTCCCATGCAGATGCACCCATTCATAATTAGGCTATGCCACAGGAAAGCTCCAAGCAGTTGTGCTTAACAGAACAACAGCAGCTGAACTGATGGCAGCAGAAAGGATAAAGAGACCAAATAAGACCCTTTTTTTTTTTTTTTTCACTAAAACTGCTATTTATATTTATATTGAAAATTAATATAAACTTAGTGACAAAAACTTTATCTTCCACCCACAGGGAGATGCTGCTCTGAGATATGGAGGATGATGCTAGATGTCTCTGTTCATACGTAAAAACAAGCAAGAAAAAAGAAGGGTCACAGAGCCAAATTGCTACTCACAGACTCCTCTGCAGCCCCCTCTCTGTGTGGTATGGTGTGGCTGCAGTGCCGTTATTTCCTCTATCTAAAAAAAAATTACGTTAAAAATACATGCTTTATTCATCAAACAAGGTTCCTGACTCTCCAATATGCAGCAAAAAATAATTTTAAAAAAAGAACACACTTGGACCAGCAGAAAAGGCATTGTATCTCCTTTCCTAGTTCATACATGTTGCTGTGGCTTCTCACTACCCAAAGATATGAAGGTAGTACCTATTGCATTTGACTCTGTAGCAATATTTTTTTGAAGTTATGAGGCTATGAGATCATTTGACTAGTCCAGGGGAAAAAAAGAACTTCTTGGCTTTTTTGTTCTGAGAGTATTGAGGTAGATGAAATCAAATCCTGATTTTTCAGTGCCAGGTTAAAAAACCTTGACATAAAGATGAGCAGCTGATGATGCTGAAGATATACTACTGGTGAATGAAGAGACTTATAAAAATTGCCAGTCCTGGTTGTTAGTGATAAATAAGCAGAATTATTCCTCATCCATACACATGCTGCATGTGTGTTTTTGTAAAAATACGTCCTGAATATGTAACTGTGTAGAAAAGAGCCAAATTAGATGCAGAAAGGTATTTTCAATTTCCCTTTATATACTATATGTATTATGCTTTCTATAATAAAGGCATATAGATAAAAACTTCAATATTTTGAAAGCAAAATAAATTTATCTCAAATGATTACATGCTCATCTGTTATCCTTTAATCCAAATTCAAAATAGGAAACTAATACAGTTTCTTATGTGATCTCTCTTCTTGGTGTACCCAAGAAGTTTATCAGAAGCTATATTATCAGAATGAGCTGAAAAACATATATGCTTCAAATTTCAGTCACCTATGCACTGCTGGATGTTAGGCAGCCCAAATTCCTTATGTGACATGTGCGAAATGGCTGTTTCTTCTAAAGTGGATTATCCAGGTTTCCATGATGTGGAGAGCACACCTTCAGCACTGCAGCTCTGCACAACTCCCTTGTCGGAAACCCAGGTGTCTTCACCAAGAGAACCACAGGTCACTCAGAGAACTGTAGGCAGATATTCTGAGCCCCAGACTTTCAGTCTAACATAGTGAGTTAGCATCCATTAGCTATCAGAACAAATGATCAGATTCCACCTCTACAGGACTCAAATTTCTGCATTGTCCACACTTACACATCTTATGCTTTATACTTACCAAAAAAGAGAAGCCCATTACCTACATGGCAGCCAATAGACGGGATTTGGGGAGTTTGGGCCAAAGGTACAGGAAAGTCCAAGCTTCATGGAATAAAATGAAGCATATTATAAACAGCAAAATCAAGCTATATTTGGGAATAAATTATTACTTGCGTTTGAAAGAGTTGTTACTTCTCAGCAGCACCCATCCAGTTTATTTTATGTTCATCTCTGTGCAACTGAAATACAGCTTCTCGGTTTACTTCATACAAAGCCTTTGCTGCACATGTCCGTTCTCACACAAATCCTTCAGCAAAGGGAATATTTTTCATACGGGAAGTCTAATGTGAAAAATAGTGAAACTAGAAGGCATACAAAAAATGTTCTGTAACTGATACAAATTATGGCCTGTATTTTTTCAGCTTATCTTAGCTTCACTTTATTCAGACTAGCACATCCTCCATCCTTCCTCAAGCCTGTTTATTCAGCTTGAAGTACACAGGGTCCAATTTTTCCTCCAACTATCCTTCCACATTAGTATTATTTCGACTCATATGGGTAATTAATCAGACTACAGGAGTTTTTACATGTATTTGTTCATCTGTACTACCTGGTCGCCTCCTAAAATAAATTTATAGACTCAAAAATACTGTTTCATTCAGTTTAAAAATTGACAAAATATATCAAGAAATGCTTTCAGGAGCCTTAGGCACTAAAAACACTGGAGTGTACATTTTAAAATTATTTTTATGGGCAACTGGAAATAGATCCAAGTTTCCACACATTGAAAAGTGAGCATGCACTCATACAAGCCAATTGTATCTGATTTGTAAACATTAAATAAATTTCATTTCTGAGATAGCCAGATTTGAAACTACTGTGGGGAAAGAGGCCCACCGAAATTTCAGGCAAGAGAAACTGACATTTTGGCAGCAGGTAAGAACAGCTTTTTCTGGAATACACATAGAACGGAGAATTTTACAGGCTGGTTTTAGGCTATTGGGGAAAGATCACTATGGAAGTGATTTTTATTACTGTTATTAGCAGAATCTGGTTCTTGAATTGAAACAGAAGATGCAAGGCCTGCACCACAAACCATGACCATGTGGTTTGTGTCTCCTGATTCATGAAGTGACACAGTTCAGCTATGTTAATCATTTCCTTGCAGACATAACTACTGGGGTTTTTTTCTTGGGTTTAATAGTCTGGCAGTGATATTCCCAGGTGTGTAAAATCTTCCCTGTACTTCTAAAGATGAGATTACTGCCTGCACCACACCCAGCAGCTTTTGTTTTATTGTTCTCTAAAATTGTTTTCCTGTGTTCACTGCTGCATTTCTTTTTACCATTTTTAAAGCCAGTATCTCATTTGAAATAGACCAAAGTCTGTGAATTTTTTCTGCATCAAAATCTGGCATAAATTCCCATGAACACAAAACAGAAGAGCTGCTGATTCAGATTCATTAAGCTCTCTCAAAAACTTCAAGGATGAACAATCAAATACATGGTAAAAAAA
>VWYO01000841.1:0-13993 GCA_013400275.1 Rhadina sibilatrix | reverse complement strand
AAAAAAAAAACACCCCACAAGCCGAAGGTTAAAAAAAAAAATCCCAAACTCTATTTCTGTAATTTGAAAAATGGCAATTTATATAAATCTTAGTTGATAGCTACATCAGAGACTGGAACTGGGATTACATAGGCAAGAAATTTAACCAGTACTATAACTAGCGTTGTATACTAACTTTAGTTGGTAGACTACTCCTAACAGAGAAAGTCTTCAATACCTCCACCAACATTCAGTTCTTAAAAGCAAAGCTCACTAACTATTCAGAAATTTTTCACAGTTCATTTTTTTAAAACAATTATTTGGATTGTAGCTTATTCACTTGTCACAATAAAAAATATACAGCAATGAGGGCAATTTATAACATAATTAGAAAAATCTACAAACATCAGAAAAATATTAGTAAACAATTTACACGATATTAAATCAATGCAAATGAAATTCAGTGGTGAGAAAGAAACTTTTATTTTTTTATTTAAAAATAAGATTTTATAAAAATACAAGACAAAAGAATTCTCAGTAAGAATGCAAAAATAAACCATAACTTAAATCAATTTTAAAAAATCTCACAGAAACATGACATGAATGAAAAAAAAAAGGTAAATAAAAAACAATACATTGCTTATCAGCTGAACATACTCTTGCATTTTCAGATTTGATTAAGAGAATACCAGAGTAAGCTTTCCTGTTTTGATATTATGCAGTCATTCATCTCGTACATTACCATTTAGGCATAACCAGTGTTAGACCTCATAATTTTTAACAGCTCCAGTAGGAACTTCATTCAGCATTATTTGAAAACAGTCAAGATCAAACTAAGAACAAATGAATAACTCAATCACATGCCCATGTGTGAGGTACAAAATTCAGAATGCTAGTTCACAAAAGTCAGTACTATTTTTCTGCCTGTTAGAGAGTGATAATTTTATGTCTGTAGATATACAGGTATCAGTCCTCGGAATGTGCACAGAAATACCCAGAAATGCACAAAAGTTAATTTCCATATTTTCTATGAAAATTTTCTATTTGAAAACCACTGTTTCTTACAGTGTCATTCTTACAGTTATACAGTTGATACTTAGATGCCCCTTGTTGCAACAAGTGGCTTTAATCACTCTGCCATATTCTGGCCAAGACACAAGATGCCACTGGATAATTTCAGCAGAACTGAAATCCTAGGCCTTATACAGTCCACAGATACAAGTATTTCAATGCCTCCCAAGGTCAAATGCTCAGCCACTGAGAAAATAGTACAAAAAACCTTTTGAGGAATGTTTGTCTGAAGTATCCAGTCACTTAGTATGCCACCTGAGTATGGACACTGTATTTAGAAGTACTTATTCTTCCCAAAAGTAGTTTCTAGTAGCATTCAGCATCACACTGTTACTTTTGAGATCCTAATACTTCAACTAATTTAGAATTAGATTCAAATTATTAATAGGAGAAAATCACCTCCCTCAACCTGTTGGCCACACTTATTATGATGCAGCCCAGGGAACAGGTGGTTTGCTGTGCTGAAAGCACACACATTACCAGGTCATGTTGAGCTTCTCATCAACCAAACATGGTAACATGAATAATGAAATATCCTGGATTCTGAATGTGATTTGTCATGATCTGCTGGTTCTATACGAGGTAATTTTCTTCAGGGTAACTAATGCAGGGCTATGTTTTGGATTTGTGCTGGGAAGAACAGGAATGTTTTCCTTATAGCTGAGCCACAAGGAAACACAGTGACAGGGCCTTTTTTGCTCCTTACACCATCCCATCAAAGAGGCTGGGGTGCACAAGGAGCTGGGAGGGGACACAGCTGGGACAGCTGACCCCAACTGACACCAGGGATATTCCATACCACCTGATGTCACACTCAGCAAATAGAGCTGGGGGAAGGAGGAACGCGTCAATGTTCGGCATGATAGTGTTTGTCTCCCCCAGTCACTGTCACATGCACTGCAGCCCTGCTTTCCTACAGCTGGCTGAACACCTGCCTGACCATGCAAAGCAGTAAAATAATTCTTTATTTTGCTTTGCTTGTCTGCATGGCTTTTGCTTTATCTATCAAAGCTATAGGTTTTCTTTATCTTTCAAGAATTTTACCTTGTTAGTCTTCCCATTCTCCTCCTCATCCTGTTGCGGGGGCGGGGAAATGACTGAGTCGCTCTGTGGTGCTTAGTTGCTGACGAGTTAAACCAGGATACATGACATTCTACTTTATGTTTTATTAGCCATGTATTTATAAACTAATATAAAATAATTATCAGGAATATCTGAAGAACAGCTCAGAACATATTTTTAAAGTTATGTATATTAATAAAGACTGATGCATAGAAAATTTATTCTTAAAATTCCCTGTATATGAGAATTCAAGACTCATAACTCCTCCTCAAGACTACTCAAGATTACTACTACTGTGTGAACTACTAGACCAGCTGTGTGATGGAACCTCTCCTTCAAAGCAACAGATCAGAGGACAGATTCACAGACATGATTTAATGCATTGTCTTTTATTTTAGACATCAGCATTTTTCAAATGAAATCTCAAATCTCTGATTATGAGAAGACAGCAAGTTAACATTCTTTGGTCCTATCAGAAGTTATCCCCACACTGCAAATAAACCAGCTGCTTTCAAATGTTCTCAGGAGTTCATTGGTTCTTTAAGTTCTCTTTGTGCATCTCAGGAATTCAAATATTGCCAAGTCAGAAGATAATATTCACTTTTCTCAATAAAGAATGTGTTTTTCTGATATTATATTAGGATGAAATTTAGTAACATTGTCTATAGGATTTTTTTAAATGCATAAAAATGACAATCACTAATCAATCTTAAAAATGCAGTTTCTACTAAAACAAAGCATCTTAAGAAGATTTGGAGTGAAAGAAAGCAATGTTTCAAAGGATTCAAGAATTTCAAGGTCTGAAGGATTTCAAATTGGTTCATAAAAGTCTGATATTTCCTGACAAAACAACTTATTCTGAGAATTAGTTTCAGAAACATTACTTGGAGAAACTAATAACATGATATGGTCCCTCAGTTAAATTTAGAAAAAAATTATTACTTTTACCATTTCAGAGGCCTTTCATTCAAAGAATAATGTTTAGTACGTCCTAAAATATCAAATCTCTCTGAATTCTTCCCTTTGACCCCCAAATACTTAGAAAAGGGACAGAAATTAACTATCAGTCTTAATCGTGTTACAGATTCCTAATGTTATGATGATTAAAAGACTGCAAAAAATTAGATTTAAAAGGAAATTGAACAATATAGAAACATTTGAGAACATGAATTTGTGAAATTAGCACTTTTGTTTGAGAATCGGACAAGATTTTCACGGACATCACTTGCTGGAAAGTATAATTGATTCTCCAGCCTCCAGGCTTGTCTTTCGGTCATTTAAGTAAGCGCCTTGGAATGCAGAGGTTTTCTAACTGTCCAGCCGCGGGAGAGAGGGGTGCAATGTCTCGGACGGCTTCCCGGGGTGTGCAGGGTGCGGCGGCGGCTCCGCGCTGAGAGGGGCGGGACACAGCCGCCGCTGCCGGGGCTGCTCCCGGGGCTGTTCCCGGGCGCCGCCACCGCACGGCTCCATCCCTCAGCTGCACGCCAGCCTCGGGAACCACCGCCGCCGCTTGGAACTAAGGGTTCTGCCTCAGCACGGGCTTGGAGCACGGTGACATTCACTGAAACAGTAATGCTGGGAAGCAGAACACGCAATTATGTGCCCCGAGATAAATACACCAAAAATAGTTAAATTCTTAGTTCTCTGAGTAAGGTTCAGAAGTGTACAATCTGCTCTGTTAACTGATTAGCATTAAAACCTTCAAACTATGTTTTGCTCACGGAACATTTAAATATTGGCATGGAAAATGAAATATTATTTCCCTGCGTATTCCAGAGACTAAAATAGCTGGGGTGAGGGGGGCGGATGGCGGGTAGGATTGGGCAGGGAAAGAAAATAACAGAGCCATTACTTTATTATGTATATTCACATTCCTTTCAAGCACTGCTTCAGTCTTTTCACCCATTTCCTCAAGCTTCTTTTTGTTTAAATATTGCTGCCAATATGCCAATATCACTTGAAATAAAGTTTAACCTCACTACAACTGGCACAAGGGGAAAAAATAAGGAAAATGGCTGAACATTAGGCTTGAAATTTAAGTTAATAAAACATTGCATCTACTTTTAAAAGGACAGGAAAAGTAAAGTGAGATCATATGTTAGACACAAAAGTTAAAGTTCCCATGATTTTTTAAGAGGCACTTTTTGAAACTTTCCACGGATCATCAAAATCTCTTAATTCAATAAAGGGACAAATAACATTGACAGTAACTGTACTAAGACTTTAAAAGAGTTGATCTAAAAAATTTTTTTGCAAGCACCAGTCATGAAAAACCTTACCCTTCTTTTTTGAAGTAACTGTTCACAAATAAACTATCACTCTCTGCATAATCTACACAATAAAATCCTGACTTGGTGTCTTTTATTGTGTCCTGCTGCATGGCTGCTATTGAAGATGGATCCTAGTCCTGTTAGACTATGCAACAAACACAGTACGCAGCAAAACTGGAAACACTGATCTGTGAATTTCTCCTAGAAATCTACTGTAGTTTTCACAATCATATATTATGATTGTGAAATGAATATGATGATTGTATAACATTTGTATAGATACATAGGGCTACAATAAGTACTTAATTTTTCCAGATAAAGGAAGACTGAGCTGGTACTTTGGAAATATTTATCATTTTACCATATCTGCAAGATGCTTTCTTTGGTTAACTACTTTCATACTTAAAGGAACAACAAGCAATCTACATCAAAAGTACCCTGTTAAATGTTCATGTTAGTAGCAAATTTATATTTATGTATAAATATTTTAATTACTTTTATTTTCAATATACAAACACGTAGATCAATTCTGGCTAGTCAAGACTGGAGAAAAGTAAATACAAAATTTTTAACTTTATTGACAATATATTCTTCTTTATGGTACATTATGCTAACTAACTACATCTGTATTTTTTAAAAAGTAATCATTCTAGTATTTCCATCATGCAACTTCTTTGTTGATTATTGCTGATTCAAATCCTTGGGATTTAGGGAAAACATGCTTTATATCTGCATAGTTTGCCCTGACATATTTAATCCCTCTCACTGACATAAAGACATGAACACTTTTCACTAACATCATATCTAGGTCGAAAGATAACTATAAACTGTAAACTTTTCTCTACATGAACACACACATTTGTGTGCCTCTACAAAACCTCTCTGAGAAAGGTTTAGGAAGTACTCTGCTTCAGCTTTATGTTACCTTTTATAGTGCAGTGCTGCAGGATTACTTTTGCATATCATAAATAACTGGCAGAATCACAGAATTTTAAACATACATAGCAGGAAAAAAAGACACTATTATTATCCAGACAGACCTACTGAAAAAGACCCTAAAAAAAAAAAAATTCAAGGCAGAATAAGACACTTAGTGCGAAATCTAACCATCGATGCAAACTTCAGTGCTTTCCTACACAAAAAATAAAAAAGAGAGAAAAAAAAAGAAAAAGGAAAAAAAAAAGCAAAAAAAAAAAGGAGACAGTATCAAACTGGATGAACACTACATTCCAGTTGTTTGCTTTTGGTATTAACCTCAAAGACAAAAGGAATCTCTCTGGAAAGCTAATTTGAAAGTAAATAAGCCTGAAGTTGATTGTTTAACTTGCGTTAATTTCAGAATAGAATAAAGACCAAAACTAAAATAATGCCCAGGGCACACTGTGATGCCTATGACTGGATTTTAATTGACTTCATAGTCAAGACTAAAGACTGTCATAGTCCTATTATCATAAAACCTGTAATGCACTTCCAGCATGGAGGACCCATCTGTGCCCACCATCCATCTGTTTAGACATGATTGGCAAAGTGGTAGGGAACTCGCAGTGGTTGCCTCTGCCTGAAAGGAATAAACCACAGGATCTTCCAGTGAGTGCCAAAAACTTCTGAGAAGGTCTGCTGCCATGGTTTTCGTGGCCTCGATCTACAGAAGACAGCATTATTAGTGAAAGACAGCATGCCCACGGTGCACTTCAGTCAGCTACAACAATGTAGGCTGGCTGGGGATCCAATATTGGACTCTGATGAATTGTGTCCAAGCATCATAAATACAACTTTTATTTCATTACAACACACAGCTGAGACTTAACTTTGGAGAACAGAAACTATCTGTGTCAACAATCAAACAAAGGCAACTTTTGAAGCACAGGGGACTTCAATATTAATGAAATATTACTGCAGAAAGTATCTTTTGATCTGTACTTTTGAAAGGAAAATATAATTCCACTGGCTTTGGGTAGGGAAAGAAAGAAAACAATATGAGGCTATTTTGTGTACAACCACTATTAAAAGATTAGTGAGGTGCTGCTAGAGATAGAAATTACAGAGCACGGTACCATGCAAAATCATCTTAACCAACAGCTACTCCCTTAGCATTTCAGCAATGTAGGAATTTTATAGAACTTACATGTCTTCACAACAGTTTGACATTTTTTCTATACTTGTAGTGTCCTGTTAAAGAAAATAAAAAAAGCACAATTAAAAAGTATTTATTTACATTCCTAACTTTTAAGATGTTTTAAAATGCTTTACAAAAGCAAGTAAATATAGCAGGGTATAAATTATTAATGTACACTGTTTTGACAATAGTTCAGCAGGTTGCATATTACACATATACCATATTAGTTTTAAACTAATTTGAGATTGCCCACATAAATTTTAACTCAGTCTGTTAAATTATTTTTACAAGCATGACGTGAAACTATACTGTGTAGTTTGACTACAATATCAAAGAATGCCAACAAAAACTTATAGCATTATTATAGCTAAAATCAATTCAGATACTACAGTTAATGCACAGGACATTTAGAAGCAATGTTTATAAGGTCCACTCTTGCCATACTTTCCACAAGCACTTATTCCAGACTTGGATTATCCCACTGAGATAACCACAGGAAAAGCAAATAAAATGCAGTCATTACAAGACATAGTATTTTGAAAAGCAGGAACTAGTCAGTTTTAAAACCATTAGCTTCATGAATATTATAATGGAAACAGCACAACTGAAAATATACCATGAGTTTCTACAGTTCCTACAATTAAATACCAAATATAAAATTGTTATCTTAAAATATAAAAGCTAAATAATGTGCAGAGTGAAGGCAATCCTGCAGCTAGCAGCAACTTAAATTCATATTTTAAATATAAAACATTAAGAAAAGTAACAGATCAGTTTTAGCTTAGATCACCCCCCAATAAAACATTTTAAATTACCAATAGTAGTTTTTTCTCTACGGATTTCACAAAAAACCTTCCTGTAGGGGGTTTCAATACACATTTATAGCTCATTACATCCCAAAATCACTTGTGAAGTTCAAAGGACAATTAACTGAAACATTCTTCATGGTTTCAACTCCTTTTCATTGTTTTTCTTTTGGTACTTCCCTATACTTTTCATTGATTCAAGCATGCACATAATGCACCTCTCAAATTACAGTAGAATTTGAATAAGACCAAGAGCTAATCTCAATTGTCCCAACCATATACAGAAAAAGGACTGTGGTTTAATTAGGCTGCAACTTCATCATCATCTGAAAACACTACCTAGCACTAAAAACCATACTGTGCTTGATTGCTCCTGCATGCAATTCAGGCAGGCATTGCTGCGACTCCACCCTCATCTTTCACAAAGATGTAAGGGGGAAGGGTGTCATGTGAGTGGGAAAAACCGTACAGGCAGCTGATTCCCTGCTCCACCAGACAAGGGTAGTCCCAACTACCCTGCTCATTTTTGTCCTTCTATTCTACCTTCCAGCTCTGAAGAGTTTTGGAACAGGATCCCTTTCCACACTCTATACAGCAAAAATCTTAGCTCTGTCCACAACCTATCCAGCTGAATTCCACATGCACTACGGCAAAGGAGAAAAGTTGTCTTTTCTCACGCCATTCCACCAGGATGCTCAAGTTCTTGCCCAGAAGTTTGTGTAGCGAAGGCATACCCAGTGAAGGTTACATAAACCATGCTGTCTCCATCCTTAGGTGGGTGTTAACACCCACTCAGCAGGGAGGGAGGAAAGGACTGGAGGCAGCAGACTGTAAATATTGCTTGTTGTTTCGATTCCCACAGATAAACAGCTGCTCCTCTCACATTATGGGCCTGTCTTCCCTCTCCTGCCACAAGCATCAGGAAAGCATTACAAGACACAAGTTGTTCTCCTTGTTAGGGCAGGACACAACTGCACAGCCAAGGAATACTTTGTTCAGCTTTTGTCAGAGAAAACACCATCTCTGCCAACCAGAGAAATTCGTACATGGCTTTTTGAATGAAAAGGACTAAGTGAGCAAGAGATTACTTCCACAGCATTTCAGCAAGGTGATAATAGCATTTTCATGAGATGCTATAGCTCCTTTTGTAACTGCAAGAATATCTCAGTTTTAGGAATTATTCTCTGGTCAACTCAAAGCTGTTTATCAAATGTGCAAAATAATATTGGCATGCTTGAAAGCAATAATGGCAAATGGTCTTTCATAAACCAGTAACATGCTAGTCCACATTCTAAACTGACTTGTAGCTATGCTACAATATTTATGCTGTCATTTCAAAAGAGGGGCTTTTAAACCAGCTTTGGGTGCCAATACCTTAAACATGGCTTTCTGCTGTGTTTCTGCACATTGCTTATTTATTAATACACTTGTACTGCTCGCTAAAATACTGTGTTCAAGATTTTGGGATGAATATCACAGGTTGGAAATTGGATATCATATTTCATTTTAAGTGTTGTCATGGCATGTTATCAAGACCTGAAAGGTTCTCATCAGGGTCTGCTCCCTTCAAAACTCTTACCTGTTAAATTAACTAAGTTAAAGCACCAAACCAGGAACTCCTCTGCTTTCTCTCTCCCTCTCTCCCTCTCCCCTTCCCAGAAATTCCCTTCCCCCCTCCCCTTATCTTAAAACGCCAACATATACTTTAAGATTACTTTTGCTCTACAGTAAAGAAATTGGGGCTGAGCAGCAAGTCCTTTGTTTCTTGGATACTTTTTCAAAATGAAAAAAAAATTAGAGCCACATTTTAAAAGCTGCAAACTCACAAAGAAATATTGCTCTGATATTCAGCTGATTAACAAGTGCTAGTGATTGAACGTAAGAAACAAAATGCCCTTCATACCTTCCCTCCCCCAACACTGCTGCCAAACAGGCTCATTTGAAATGTACTTTCATTTGAGAGTGAACCAATTTACCTTTTGACATGAAAATGAAACTTCACAGCACCCCAGGAAAGTCAGTAGCCCCTCTTGAGACAGGAGATGAAGGAAAAGGAGAGTACCACAGTTGAGTTTTGACCTGTTATTTAAGGCTTCCTTCTCAGACATGATTTTTTTTTTCTTTTGGAGACAAAGGACTAGAATAATCACTATTCTTCTGAATGACAAGGTGGTCTGTTCATTAAGACATCTCACAAATACCTTTCAACCAAAGTATCATCTCTCTTAATTATGCATTTGATGCATACCAAGGTTTTGCTACAACATCAGAATTACTGTGTTCAGCCTAAGAGGCTTTGGCTGTCTACATCTACTATCAGCTTGGATTACTATTAATACAAATAGAACTCTGCTAAGATTTTTTTTCAGACTCAAAGCTGATGCTAATGTTAAAACCTTTTTTGAGCACTGGCGCTCATCCAAAAGTTTAAAATAACTTGGTATGAACAAATATCACATATCTATGTAGCAGATCTAGTAATATCTAACTCTAAAAAACCCTTAAAAATTTCAGTTGAATACAAGATGAAATTGACAAACACAACTGACTAATTTGACATGTTATCATCCAGATTGGAAATAAAAATTGTTCCTGCACCAGGTTATTCAGAGATACATACCCAATGATAAGCATCTTAAAGCATCTTAGAGAAAAAAAAATCACACCTTAGTGAGACAGGAAAAAGAAATTAGAGGAAATAAACACAGCAATAGGTATAGGGGAAAGTGTTCAGATTCTACTGAGGGGAGAAAGAATATGGATTTTTTTCACTTTGAGGATATTCCACACATTCCTAAGAGCAGCTTTCTTACTCTAAGCTACTGACATAGCCATGATTGCTGTAAGAGGAAGGAGAAGAAGGGAGAGAGACATATGTAAAAGCACTGACAGAGTTCTGCAAACTAACTTCAGATTCACTCACAAATGGATGCATCCACGTTAGCTCCAAAGAGAACTGTACCTTTCACATCTATGCTTTTAAACAACTGTCAAAAAGAAAAAATTAAAAAGATCACATGCACTGTTTAACAAACATCCGTCCCATAGGATGGATTTCATTATGAACTAATTCATCATGAAAAAAGCACAAGCAAAGGATATTTTTTGCTAACTGATTCATGTTTTCCAAGGAATAAACTGTAATTTGTAACTTACAGGATGAACACCAAAGCATGCAGCTACAATCCCTGGTTCAAGTTTTTTTGTGTTTCCTTAAAGTCACATGCTCTATTAAATACTTGCAGTAGTAGAATGTAAGCATTACGCCATGCTTTCAGTATTTTCAAATGTTCAGTATAGGTGAATCAGCAGAAAAGTGTGATGAAGCAGAAAAAAGAAAACAAAACTTGCAACCCTTCCTGCTTTTATCTTGAAGTTCAAGACAATGCATCCTTTATATAAAGATGGGGTTTTTTCCGCTAACATCCTTTCATGGTATGCATGCAAATGGCAGGTAAGCAACTCAAGAACAAAACATACTAAACACAGAAAGAATATTTGAGAAATTTTCTCTTTTTTTGGCATTAAATACATGTTGGGTTTACTTTCAGCCACTTCTTACCCTTCTTTTCTTTTCGTGTAAGATGGTTAATTTTATCAATTTTAATTATGTTCAGCCTGAAAATTATTAGTTCTGTTTTAAGTTTAAACCCCTATATCAAACTCTTGTGCTAAATGAAAAATAAAGTTACACTCTCTTATTTCTAGGGAATAGTCCTGCATTCCTCTATGCTCTGATTAATTCAGTCAAATAGATTTCCAATTTATTTATCAGATATCAGATAATGACTTAATGAAAAGAAACCATCTACAACAGAGGGAATACAAGCAGATCTCTTAACTTCAGGCTATTTCAAATCCATGGCATGTTTGGTGCAGATAGCTACCTGATAAGAAACATAACAAAACATGTTCTATTTATTCATCCTTACAAATACCTTAAGACAAAAATATAAGGGAGAGATATTTAAGAAAGCTAGCTGTTGGTCTCCACACAGAATTAGTTTTAAAGGTCTGATGTCTAAATCTGACAAGCAACATGTAAACAAAATGTACTCAGCCCTGGGAATACTCAAATATTAATTTTATAGTTGCTTTTTTCCAAGTGGTTAGAGGTACTACCTTTATTATTAGAAAAATAGATTAGTAAAAGTACTTCCTTTTTGAGTGATGAATCAGGGATAATTTTGGTGTGATATTCAATGATATTTTATATTCCTTGCAGAATAAAAAATCAGATTTTCTAACTTGCACTTTTTCCTTAAAATATTGTAAATTATTAATTTCAATAAAAATATTAATATTTACATAAGACCATGCAGTGACCTAAATAAAAAAGTTGAGATCTTTTGCTACCAAGAGTGTCTTACATGTCTATTTAGTTCTACATTTTAAACAGTTCATAAAAGAGGGGGTTTTTTTTCAAATAAACTGGTACTTTATTTTTATGGTAAATACATATTTAAAGATGTCAGATTATGTTCATTAAAATGCTAAACAAATTGCAAACCCATTTGAGAGAAATAAGGTAAAGATACAAAAGAATTCACACAGTTAACAAAATCGTATTCAAAGACCAGGGCATTACTAACAATTCCTGCCAATTTAATTTATAGAACTTCATGCAGTCTTCTAATAGGAGATCTAGCCATAGGTGGATTAAAGGTAAAGACAGGAAAAGGGAAGGGATAAGAATAATGAGGAAGAGGAAGACAGATAATGTTAACATTAAGTTATTTTCTGTTAGTAATTTCCAATTACTCTTTGGGGTTATACTTTATATATACTTTGCTTTCCCTCTGTAATTACTTTATATCTCACACTATATTGTAGCCACATAAAGAATACAATTGTCTGGAAATCCTAATTTCCCCTAACAATCCTAATTTTTAATATGCTAAACTTAATTATGAGGATTAATAGTTCATTGATTACACTTCTGCCATGTTTGAAAAAACAGGAAAAGCCCTTAGTATTCACTAATCAAAATAGTATTTAATAGATTATCTGATTAAAGATATGATTGAAAATATTTTTAATTACAAGATACTTATTAAAGACAAAAAGCATTTCAGCAGAACTAGATCACTTGTCACTCTGCATATTAAATCAGCAATGGATCAATACTATAAAATAAACAAAGAATTAAAAAGCTCTTGATTTTGCTAACAGACTAATTGCACCTATATTTTCATTATTTTGAAACTCAGTCTTTGTAAGAAGGTTGAAAAACTATCTCATTAAATACTCTTGCTAATTTAAGGTGAAAAGGAGAAACACTGCAAGAATAAAAAGCAAGTATCAATATTTTTAAAAGCTTCTAAGGGAAAAAAAGTATGTGGTAGGTACCATATTGTGCACCAGACAGGCTGTTGAACACTGTTTTCCCTTCTATCCTTCCTAAAGAAAATAAAGGGAAATTTCTCTTTTCCACATCCAGAAAGCACTGATGCAACAGGATACTGGCATATCACTGTACACCATTCAAACAGTTAATTAACAGGAAACCCTGGTAGCATTAATTAAATTAATAAAGTCACTGTCCACTTAGTTTATGATAATGCACCCACTACCTTGCACAAAGGCCACATGGTATCTATTAAATTTATAAAAGCCTATCCATTAAATAGTTCTGTCCCAGAGAAACAAGTTAATTACTAAATCATTTCAATTAAAAGTTTTTCTCTGCAATACTAGGACAAATCACATTAAATCATATTTAATGGCCATAGTGGAAGAATTAGGAAATTTCTTCCATAGAAATAGTTTGTTAGAACATATGGAAAAATGAAAACACTGTTTAGTGTTTGAGATAAAAACAATCAAAGGTAATCCTTTAAAATTAGGGCTCAGATTAGTCTCTGCAAAGGATGCTGTTTAACTGAAACATCTGGTAGTGTTACGTTGAGAGACAGGCCTTTTTTAACTTTGGAAATGAGATTAGTAGATCAGTTATTTGTAAGTGTCCAAGTAATTTCTAATTATTTTATCTGGGTCACAGATAATCCGCTTTTACAGGGCTCCCACAATGACATCAGAGGATCACTGTTGAACTGATTATCCTGTTACCTTCCACCATCCATGGGAAGACCGGATTTTCCTTTTGTACAGAGAAAGAGAAAGAAGTGGCTGATTACTTCAGACAGGTGGCAGCCAACAAAATAAAGAACACCACAGATCTTGAGAGGAAGAAAATATCATGTATGCAAAAGGTACCAGCTTTTAAAAAACAGTCAATAAACTGAGTACTTCTTAGCACTGTCTGGTGCAATTCAAAAACTCACTAAATACGAAAAAGTATCAAAATAATCCCATTATTTAAAAATCAGCATTCTATATCATTTTTCACATGTTCTATAGTAATGCCTTGTAGATCAGACAGAACCAATAGAAGAATCCTTCAGTACAAATAGAAAAACTGAGGTTTATCATCATTTAACTCTTAATGTGAAAGACATAGAGAAATAATTTCTCAAAACTAAAATGGAATACTAGTGAGAGAAATGCAAAAGCCAGGACTAGTCTTCTACTAATATACACATGAGCATCCTGGCCATTTTAAAAAGACTGAATCAAAGCACTCTTTTAAAAAGTGCTCTGTACCTTCAACAACCATACATCAAAATCAATATGGGATTGATAAAAGACAATTTTTTTTCCCTTGGTGAATTTATGCTTTTTCCTATTCA
>VWYO01000840.1:436622-455417 GCA_013400275.1 Rhadina sibilatrix | reverse complement strand
GCGCGGGGGGGGCGGCGGCGGCGCTCGGGCCGCAGCCGGGGGGGCTCGGCCGCCCCACGTCCCGGGCCTTCCATTGGCTGCAGCGGGCTCAGCGGGCAGCCCCGGCGGCCAATCGGCGCCGCGGACATCGCGCTTATATTAATATCATTAATGTCATTAATGTCGTTAATATCATTAATGTCATTAATATCATTAATGTCATTAATAGTAATCGCCCCCGCCCACCCCCTGCCGAGCGCTTTCATGTGGCGGCGGCGGCGGCGATGGACGGAGGAGATGCGCCCTCCGCCGCCCGGAGAGCCCGCTCGGCCGCGCCGGCCCGGCCGCCGTGTCGGTGGAGCGGTGAGGTTGTGCTCAGCCCGGAGAGCCCCCTGATTGAGGCGTTTTGGGTCGGTTTTGGGAGAGTGGCGGAGGGACGACTGCTCCCGTGAGCAGGCAGTGGGTGTCCTACCGGTGGAGGGGAGGGTGCCTGCTAGGGAAGGGAAGGGGACTCTCCTCTAAGGGGTCTCCCGAGGTCCGTTTTGTTTGCCTTATATCCGTGTATATACCTACACGGATATACTTTTGTAGATGCGGTGTCTGTGTAGTTTATTTAGAAAGACAGACAGCCCCGCTCATCGGAGAAGGGACCGTCCGGGGCTCCCTGTCTCCCGCCGCCCCAGGCGGGGAGGCAGAGGCGATGCGCTGCCGCACTCCAGGACCCGGCCCGTGGTTCCTGGCGTTACTCCTCTTCAGCCCGACTTTTTTATCAGTATCTTACTGCAATGTCATTTCGTGGGAAGCTCTAAAGTCGTCTCCCACATTTTTTCCGAGCCTCTGGAGCCCGCCTTGAGACATGGACCCCAGCAACCCCACCAAAGTCCCCCTCTCCGCTGGGCGCAGGGGCAGCAGGGTTACCCGCTGCCTTTTCCCTTGGGACCAGGTTGGTAGAGGGGCGACTCCGTCCAGAGTGCACGTCGGAGACCCTGGAGGTTTGGGTGAGTACAGAGATGCCCCTGCGGTGTTCATCCTCTCCTCCTCTGCTCTTCTCTGCCGGAGGATCCCTCCTTGTTCCCCTTTGCGGTACTCCGGGACAAGTACCCTTTTCTCAAGCCCCGCCTCCGCCTCCCACGGCGGAGCGGGGGCACCGCTTGCTGCCCAGCGGGAGTGTCCGGCGGGCCCGGGGCGCAGCCGGGAGCCGAGCCGGCCTCCCCGCCACGGAGCGGTCTCTCTCCCTTTCCCGGAGTGGCAGTGGGGACCTTTTTGGTCAAGGCCTATTTTTAAAAGAACAAAAGANAAAAAAAAAAGGCAATAATTCCATTCCAACTGTTCCAGAAAGACGAATACAGCCTTTCTGAAGCTCTGAAATGGGCCCTGGAAAAGTGTGGATATACGGCGGCACATTCGGCTTTCTCTCTCACTTGGGCAGACACCGAGGGCAGTCCAGTGAATTGTAAGCCGACAGAGCATTTGTCACTTGTTGCACAGAAGTGACCTTAACAAATACGACTTTCATGCTCTGCACATTTTGCTTGTTCCTGAGTAGGAAATATGAGTTTGCCGATAGTTCTTATGCATTCATAAACCGTCAGCTCTATTTGACTGCCAGATTCAGAAAATATATGTGTGTTTTCCGGAATAAAGAAAAAAATGTGGCCCGCGATTGCTTCTATACATCACGTATGCAATCTATATAAGATATGCTTATGCCCTATACCCATATTTTATAAAGTGTCCCTACAGTGTGATTATGCAACTTATGTAATATTTTCTGCTTTCCACTGATAGTTTATTAAAATCATCACGATTAAATTTGCTCTTGCTTCCCTCTCTCTCCCTATTTCTTTAGTATAACGTATGGTGTGCAGCAATGCTGAACTGTGCTTGTGAAAAAACATGTGTACTCAGATGTATTCCCGAAACACAAAATCAGGATGATTATAACTCTGTACCTGCAAGTACAACACTTGTACATGCAGGTCCGTGTTTATGGGGGATTTTTTTCAAGCTCGTAGTTATGTTTACACACTTTTTGCATTGCTCTAGTGACATTAGGTGCATTTCAGGCTTCGTATCCTTAGTGTTTAATACGATGACGAGAATAAAAAGGGCGTGTGTCTCCTGCAGCCATCCATCAGGGTAGGAAGCAGAAAAAGCACCCAATGACGGTATTTTCTTAATTTAACGTTCGAAAGACATCCTTGGCCGCTGCCCTTGTGCCTTTCGGAGTCACCTGCCCGAAGGCAGCGGGGGCGGAGGGTCCCCGTGTGCCGAGGGCTTTGCCATCACCCCGGGCTGCCCCGCGCCGGGCAGAGGCCGTGCCGCAGTGCCCGGGCCCCTCCGCCGGGCTTCAGCCTGCCCGCGGCCGAGCGAAACCAGTCCTTCCCCCGCTGCCTTCTCCTCCACGGCCATCTCTTTGCGGCACGGTAAATCTTTATTTTTTTGCAGGCGGAAGAATGGAGAGAATTTCCCTGGGCAGGTCCTGATGCCTCGCGTGGGTCAGGAGGGAGAAAAAACCACGTGTTTTCTACAGAGTCGGCTTTGAGAGCGGGTTCGGACTAGAGGCGACGGGGTCTCTTATTTTTTCCATCCTTGGCTCTGTTTCTTTCCCAGGTACATGTTTTATGAGGCGTCGGAGATTTCCATGTCCAGCGCAGCTCCGCGAGGTGCGGGACGGCCGCGGGCTGCGGCCCTGGCGCCGCTGCCGGTGGGGTCTGCTCGGCTGAACAGTCCTGGCTTCCAGTTCGTGCCCACCACGGCCTGGGATGCCCCCGGCCGCACGGCGGGGGATGCCCGTGGGATATCCCCCCGTCACCGTCTCCGACGGCTCGGAGCCTCTGTCAGGGTTTGCTCCGCCGCGGCCCCACGCAGAGGGCAGACAGAAGCGGGGATCTGGGGCCGGGCTCCGTAGGGAATCAGCAGACGGAGGGCTGTATTTGGGGCCGAAAATATGTATGTGAGTGCGTCAAGAGCCTGCAGTGAGTCACGGTGCTTGGGGGCCGGCCACTCCCGCCGCTGCCCGGCCGCCTCCCGCACGGAGCGGAACGGCTTCCTGCAATGTGAATGCAATTACCCTGCTGGGGTTTGATGTCTCCCCTCGCCCTCCCTTCGCTGCCTCCATGTGCGTAAAATAGAAGCGAAATGAAAGGCAGGCTTTATCGCTCGTACCCCTAACCTCTGCTGCTCTTTGCTTTTAAGGGCCGCGGGTTTTGGAGCGCGGATCTTTGCGGGGGACTGGTGACCCGCAGCGCTGCGGGCAGAGGTGGCTTTGGGCAGGGGCATCGTGCTCCCTTCTCCGCGTCAGAAAAAGCGGTGCTGAACAGATCGCTCAGTTCTTGACACCTTCCTAAGAGATCAGACGGCATCGCTGGGGGTAAGGGAATTCTTGGCCACTATCTGTCTCTAGTTGACGTTCGTCCGTATAAAATACATTATATATATGTATCTATAATTTATAACTATACGCATAAACCCGAGTGTATATATGTATGTGTGTATGTGTATTTAAAATAGTGTTTCAGCCATGTTCTATTCAGGTGTTTAGGTATAAAAATAAAACAAATAAAAGCTGTATTAACATCTTCAGTAAACAGTCGTGGGCCACCAAAAGGCAAAAACAGTTAACAGAAGGCAGCGTTGCTTTTTTTTCTCGAAAACTCCTTCAGAGGAGCAGAGGTAGTGGGATGGTTGGGATACCTACCTAGAAGCAATAATAAACCAAGAAAACAACAAAATAACAAACAAACAAACAACCCCTACGAAATAAAGATCAGCCAGAAGATGATTGCACCCCCTCTAAACCGCTTTGTAACACCTTCCTCTCCTGATCCTTTTTTGGGGAGGCTGCTCACCTTCCCGGGGAGCCACCCAAACTCTCCCGCCTGGGCATCTCTCGTCCCATTAGAGTTTGCCAGGCCCCTGCCGCCCTCCAAAAGTGGCGGGTGCGGAGCAGGACCCAGGGGTGGTGGGTTCTGCCCCGCTGAGGCCCGCAGGGACAAGCCGAGGGGACTTCTCAGAGGGGTGTCCCTGCCAGCCCCCATGCCTGGATGGAGGTCCCATGCGCGTCTCACGGAGATAACATTTTTTGGGTGGCCTCTGCGGCAGGGAACACAGAGAGGACAAAGACACGGCAGTGGGAAACTTTTTCTTGCAGGTAGAAAACCTTAAAGCCTCTCAAGCGTGAGTTAAATAACATTTGAGTGCAGCAACACTTTGTGGATTCCTTCCTGAGTTTGCAGTAAATTTTAACGGGCCCCTGAGGATTGGGAAACAGAGCAAATTGTTTTTCTGTCCAGTGTATTATCTTCATAAACCCAGGCCAGCTGAATTCGTCACCACCAGTGATACTGGAAGAGAACTTTTCCCCTTTCAAGGGCGCTGCACAGCCCATGCTGCGTCCCATGAATGTGTTCATTATTCACAGATAGTCACGAAGTGCTTTGGATGGAAACTTCCAGCCTGTGGCATGTCCTGACTGTCCGCGATGCCTATTTATATTGCTCGTTAGAGATGCCATGCAACTCGCAGCGTGAATAGCATCGCTCAAGAGCTGGCTTCTTGCGAAGTGAGGGCTATTTTAACCCGGGATAAATTATCGACCTGGAGAATGTCCTTGGGTACCCGAATGTACTAACGAAGAAAACACTTCGAGGATGATTTTGGGGAATATCTATTCCCTTGTGTTAAAATTCCTGGGCCCTTTCAGAAATGTTTAATTGTTTGACTGGAAATGGGGAGAGAGGGAGAAAACAAATCATCAGCAAATTATATGAGATCCTGAAATAAAAGAAAAAGTAGTCCCTGCAGAAAATGAGATAACGATTATAATACAATCCAGTTTTAAAGTGACTTTTCTAGAAAGGTCTTTGGCATTGATTTCCTTATCTAGTTTTAACTTTTTTTTTTTTTTTTTTTTCCTTTTTAATGTACAGTGAGAAAATGCATGGTTTTATTGGTACTGGTTAGGGTCAGCCACAGGAGAATTATGGAGGTCATGTGAAATAGGTGCCAATAAAGCTTTTATTATTGTTATACAGACAAAAGAGCATTATGGAAAGAGATCCTTACCAGACCTAACCATGGATATTTTGTTCTGTTAACAATCACGTTAGAAAATACAGAGACACCAAAAAAAAAAAAAAAAAAANAAAAACCAAAAACAAAAACCCCCTGACTTTTCAAAGCTTTTCAGAACATTAACCTATTATCAAGTAAGATTTTTGGAATTATTTTCCCCCAGAAAATTAAGGTTTCCTGAAATGAAGCACAGCATAGTATTCATTATTTTACCTAAATCAAAAGAGCTAGGGAACTAAAAAATAAATCTTGCACTGTCACAAGAGAATATAACTCTTAATTTTGAAATAATATTTAAAATTTGATTTTTATGTATGCAACACAAGAAAAAAAAATCAAATTATTTTTTGAATAACAAGGTGGTCTTTTGTTTGTTTGTTTGTGTGCATCCACTGTTTGAATCCGAAGATTTTCTGCCAAAACTTGAAGGTGAGGATTCAGAAGTAAAAATAAAAATGCTGTTCCCCTTCCTTTATCCAGTCTTGAATTATTTTAGCAGAGCACTAAACTTTGTCAAGGACTGTAATGAAAGTCCACATGTGTTGATGGATTGGATTCTCAGATCAAACTTCAAAAACTGTTGGAGCTTAGTGAATTTCGTAAAAACTCATACCTTCTTAAATCTGATTGACTCAGGAGTTTTAGATTAATTCCAGGACAGAGCCAATTTCAATCAAAGAAAGTATTAAGAACTTACAGTACAAAACATCCTTTGTCCTTTTACTGTTGTGTAAAAGGAAAATTGATGCATGGATCAAAGTTAGCCCCCAAATATTATTAACATTGGAGTAAACATCATACTAGCATTTCCACTTTGATTGTAAACTATTTCAAACTGTGTATATGCTATGCAAAATTCGAATGTTCAAGAAATCCTGTGAAAAGTACATGAAACTTTCTTATATTAAAAATCACATGTATTTATGATTTATATTAATAAGAAGCAAGTGTGATCTGCATAGATAGAAAACAGAAAGCATCTCCTTTCCACCGACTTTTGAGTCATTCATCATAAATGAGAACAACTATTCAACCTTTAAAACTGTCATTAGATCAAGGGAAGTGTTTTCCCTTGTCATGTGAAAATTATGCTTCTCTAAATCATACCTGAGTAAAGCATACATTTTCCCCCTCCAAACAAAAACCGTTTCACCAATGATATATATGCAAATGTAAAGCCATACATTTTTGAGTGAGTCCAGAAGTAATCTTTATAAGAAATCCATGAGAAGTTAGAGTTTATGGGAGTCACTAAAATCTGGGGATGAATGTAATTTTCAAATGGTTCTGTAATAGATTATAAATGGTTTGCAATGCTCCAGCATGTGTGGAGATACATATCTGGAGACATATACAGTTACATCCATATGAATATGTTTATTATGGTGTACAAAAATTACATTTTCATACAGCCTGAAAATAGTGTTGAAATGCCTTTAGAAAGGATTGAACCTAGTCAAAATTAATATTGTTATGAACTCAGATCCTAATGTAAATCCATGGAAACCCCAAATGCATTCGCTTTCTTGTTCTGAATTATTTTGTTATCAATTCTGATTAGTCCTAGAAAACCCTGAAGCAGTAGGAAGGCTGGGTCAAGCACAGAGTGAACTCGGTGGTAAAGCTCTGTTTGCTTTCTCTGGTCGAGCAGCACTGGGGAGTGCTATCTTCCCCAGGATCTCAGTGGGGCTCGGCAGGAAACCCAACCATATCAGCTCCTTCTCATAAGATTCCCCTTTGACTTCCCAAACTCCTTGAGTTGTGTTAGGATGGCGCAAGCCAGTTCCCACAGTAATTCATTTTGAAACCTGAGCACCTCAGCTCACATTCTGCCCTTGCCAGGACATGAGAAGTCAACCCAGAAATTTACACAAGCCTCTGGCTATGAATAATAAAATCTACACTGCAGTTAACTGAAATTGGAGCAATAAGTGGCCTTGCTGCAGGAAAATTTCCATATTAGACTTCGTAAATGCATATCTTGCCCAGAGGAAGCTAGAGTTCTATTTAAATGAAGACAGTACTGGAGAAGTGGGTGAGGAGAGCTGAAAGTGCAGCTTAGTTGTCTGCCATCCTGACTAAGTGGGAAGAGGTGCCAATGTCCCTTTTATGTCCTTCTCTCGTGCAAAAATTATCCCCCCCATCTGCTGGAGGGAACTAATCAAACTAAACGGCAACTTCTATGTTTAACCTTTTCATCCCAAGTTCCTCTTAAATAAAGAGCATATCTAGCCAACATTTTCCACATGTTTAGGGGGCAGCCATCACACAGGAAAGGTCAGGTGAATGGCTTTGCATGACCCCTTCCAGCTGTCTGTCTTGGAGAAGGGTTCTTGGTGCTCCATGGCAGCACATACCACGGTGCAGAGTCATGAAGGGCAGCTCTGCAGAGAAGATGCAGTCAACTGAATTTCGTGAGGGGAAGAGCTCAGCTGGAGGTGGGACTGCTCCCTTTTGGCAGCACACTGTGATGGTGTGGCCTCTCCACTTCAGGTCTCAGATGTCTTGGTCTTGCTTTGTCCTGCTCGAATGCCCTGTATGGCTCGGCTTTCCCGTCTGAGTGTGCATGAGCAAGAAATAAGGGTCATGGCACGGGCTTGGGCATATGTTTGTTCACAGTCTTGACTCTAAACTTACTCCCTGGAAGTTTTTGGCCTATCAGTCCCCTTTCAGTCCGTGTCAGGGCATTTAGAGGGTAATAAAGTCCATAGACTGCTCCTAGTGGATATCAGACCACCCTGATTTAGTGGGGAAGAACCAAGCCATGTCACACCATTTGCACTGAGGACTAGAGGATGGAGCCAAGAGGGGTCCAGCCTGGAGCCCCCCAACCCCTGTTTTCATCTGGCAAGGGACCACAGTTTCCTTAGTGGGAGGAAAAGGTGCCCTTTCATCATGGTGTGCAGTTGTGGTAATTTGTGTAGGTGATAAGTACTTTGCAAAGGAGAATATTCCTTGCCCACACTTCCTCCTCTCTCCTGCCAGCATCCTTGCAAAAGTCTGGCAAGCACCAGCCCTTTAGCAGTATTTATAGCTATATCTCTATCTGATGAGCCACTCTGAAAGTAGGTTAACTCAAAACATACCACTTTGCTGCTTGGAAATACAGATGTGAAGGGATATCTGGTTCTAATATACAGATCACCTTATGGTGTGGCAGGTTTCAGTTTCCACAATAGAGAGTGCATTTGTGCTAGGAGTGATTTAAGCCATTTGGGACCTTCAAACGCAGAAACCCTTCATGAACCTTATTGGAAATGACTACACTTGGTGAAAAAAAAAAAGGAAGGGAAACTAGAGGGGTGATCCAAGATCACACACATCTAAAGAGTGGAAAGGAAACCTTTTCAAATGTTGCTTTCTCACAGAAAATGCTTAAGATAAGTGTTTGAGAAGTATCTCCATTCCTTTGTTGAGCTATGAAGTCCTGTTAATGCTAATGGAACTACCATTTCATTGCAAAAAGCAGATTTAGTAAAGACCAGTCAGTTTATTAAATATTAGCACTATCAACCATCATATTTTCTACTGCATTTTCCATTTTGCATTTCCTCTTTTGCTGAGGGAGGCGATGAGGAGGACAACAAAACAGGTTTTTCCTTTCAGATACACCTGGTGGATTTGAGCTCTGATATTTCTCTTTCCTTCAATACATGGAAATCCCTTAGGAAGAGCAAAATTTCAGCATAAAGATTGTCTGTAAAGATTGGAAAGAAGGATTTTGCCCTTGGGTCCAAAAGCTGGAATGTTTTCTGCAGATCATAGACTCCATAAAACATATGTACTTAATAAATAAGCAAACAAGCTTGTGCTTAAGTGAGGCTTCCATGCAGTAAAGGAGAACAACATTTGACAAGTTGGGGTTGAAGGGTTGACACTTACATCCCTTGTATCCCAGAGCCACTTTTTGCAGATATCCACTTTTCAGGTTCACAGCAACTGTGTTTTCGAGGTGCACAAGAGGAACTTTTCAGAAGCTTATACCAGGTGATCTGAAACGGTGCTTCCTCACAGATCTGAAAGATCCCATGCAGAAAATGCATGGAATATGTCTACTTTGACTACACTTGGTGAAAATGTGCTGGGAAGCTCATTTTCTTTCTCATGAGCTCTTTCCCTCATTCCCATCTACCTTCTCACTGCCTGAACAGGTCAGCAGGGAAAAGAGCAGAGGGGAAGCAGCTGGAAGGATGCCAGCACCTGGGGCTTTTGGCAACCCTCTGCAGCAGGAGCTTGGGGTCTTCTGTGGAGCTGTCAGCAGGTAAAATGCTCTGCTGTGTTTCTCAGAGCTGCTGAAACATGATGTGCTCTGCCTCCACCTTTGGCAGAGCTCGCCTGACCCTGCCTTGCTCCTTGCTTAGGGTGAGGCAGATTCGATCCCCTTGGCAGCCCTGAAGGGTCACCCAGGCTTGGCCAGGCTTGAGGAGCTGTCCTCTCCCATTTAGCAAGAGGGAAAAAATCCCAGCAGCTGCTTGCAATTGCTAAGACACCAAGCACAGATTTTGCTTTCACAACTGACCCTTTGATAGCCAAGATAGCCAGACTTGGCCAGATCTTATCAGTACCTCTTGGCTGTCAGGCCAGAAGCCTGGCCACCTCCAAGGCTCCACACCAAGTCTCCACAGGGTTTGCTGGGATGGAGGATGTGTGTGTTAAACAAGGTGGCTCTCCACAGCAGCAAGCACATCATTCCAGTGCCTTGTGGTCCCCACTCAGGGCAGGAGCCAGACAGAAGTCAGATGTCAAGTCTGATAGATTGTCTTGACTTTTACTGTGCAGAGAGGCAAGAGGGGCACCTGTAGAGGGTCATCTGTTTCCTCTCTCTGTGCATCCCTACTTGGCAGGGATGATACTGCAAGTGCTGCCAAAAATTGCTGTACAGGACATGAACATTAAACCAAACACCTAACTTCTAGCTGTTTGATGCAGGTTGAAAAGAAGCCCACCTTTATTTCTTCATATTCTGGTTGTTTTTATCTTGTTTGGCCACAATAACCTTTCCCCCTTCCTCTATTTGTGCCTTTTAGTGTGAAGAACAGCAGAAGCAGATCAAGGACCTGACTCATCACTTCATCTTTAGTTTATCCTTAAAAATGTATGCAGAAAACCTCAAAACCATGTCAGTACAAAGCTGCATGGCAGCATAAAAGGCAAGTTTTCTATGATTTTGACCAAATTACTACATGGTACAGTGAAGTCAAAGTAAAGTTCAATTGAGGATAAAAAACACAGTAGATTAAATTTGCTTAGATTTGTTGTTCTTTTAGTCCACAGGGATAAAAAACAATTGGTTCATCTGGAACTCTTCATTTCCACCATAATTTAAATTGTTTTATTAAGTGCAATAACTATACTATTTTGAGTAAACTACATTTGGTTATGTGTTCAATTCAGAAAAAAAATGGCGTGAAAATGAAATATTTCCTTTTATTTTTTTTTGTGTTGATCCAGCAAGTCTTGTGGGCACCCACCTCTGAGATCAACAGAGCATTAAAAGGAGACTATGATTCAGAGCCAAAAAGAGCAAGCATCTTTTTGCCTGATGCTGGGTTGTTGCTTTCTCTCTTGTGCTGAAATTCCAAGTGCTCCTGCACACAGGTTTTCCTTTTTCATACATCTACTAATGCCAGTTTAAAACCAAACCAAACAAACAAAGCACCCCAAATCCACTGAGATCTGACACAAAGAAGAGATACCTTAGCCTTATGAGGTATAAATTAAAGTGCAGGTTATCCTTGAGAAACATGAGTCTGAGAAATTTGATCTACTTCTTTCCATAAGGAGCAAATCTAATGATGGATGGGAAGGATTAATGAGGATTTCAGAAGTACTTGCATCTTGCTGATTCTTAGTAACACTCTGTATTTAGAGAGCTTTGGGAACCTGACACCTAACAAGGACTTAGAGATTCTTTAGTTTAAATTTAAATTCAGATTAATATTCTAGATCAGTTTGCTACTACCAATTTTGCAAACACTGATAAATGCCAGTTACTGCATCTCTACCTAATCAGATATAGATCAGGATATATAGATGCAGATTATTTAAAATTCTACCACAATCAGCATGATTAAGAGAAGAATCATCAAAATCTCAAGGTTGTCTTTCACAGAGTCTGAATGTGGGGAAAGTTTTGACTGGTATGTAAGTTTATATGGCTTCCATTTAACAAGAGTTGTTTGGATCTGAATGAAATCTGAAGAAAGAAACTATAAAATTGTGCCTTTCCTTGAGCTGGAATCTTCTGGATCTGACCTATTTCAAGGTAGTGATTTTGACCCTAGGCCACATGTTCTTTGTTTTGGACTTATTTCTGTTCTGCACTCTTATCTGATGTTTCTTCCATGTGCACATTTAGTTGGCCTTCCTTGGTATGAAAAGGTACATTTGCAAGGTAATGCATGGGAAAGAATTTCTGCTAGCAAGAATCAGAGTTTTGCATCTTTTCCTTGTGTAAATTAAGTCAATAAGAAAAGTGTCTGGTCATTCTGCACTAATTTTAAAAGCACATAAAGTATTTCTCTCCCCATCGCTTTAGTTTCCTCTTCTAACCTTCTTTCAGAATGTGTGGCTGTATTTACTTGAAGCTTCAATTAATGCAAGTAAACATAGGTGAAAATAAGATGACACAGAGGATGACTGGAGACCTGATGTGTAGATACCTTTTAATTGCTCAAACCCCAGGGCAGAGTTTGGTGTCACTGAAGACCAAATGGACCTTTTCACAGTGAACCTTGAGGCTGCATCCCTCCCCTGACCAAGCACAGACCTCTGCAAAGTGCTCTCAACACAGCCTGATGGTTGTGTTTTTCTCATTTCTCACTAAAAGTTTATTTGAAGTGAAGCACAGGTGAGATCCGTGGTGTAAAACAACTCTGAAATTATTCTGGGGCTGCAGAACCCCTTGGGCTGCTCGCAGGTGTTGTGAGAGCATAGTGCAGGAAATCCATCTCAGACAGAAACCTGGACTGCTGAGGTCCAGGTGGATTGAGAGCTTCTCCTAGCAGTTCTGTGTTGCACAATCCAAATGCACACTAAACTTAGATCTGTACTTCTGCCAAGTCGCAATTTATAAATAAAAGGCTTCAGAGTAAGCCAATTTTCCTACTTAGTTTTAATAGCTAATACTCTGAAAACCTCAAGGCTAATTAAACTGTTCATTGTCCTGCTGCATTTAATTATTCAGATATTGATCTAACATCTTAACACACAAGACAGAATAGTGACACGTTTTATATTTGGAAATGGAAAAAATAGGAAGCAGACCTGCTTTGAAAATCATGTAGCAGTTAATAACTGAGCTCAAAGAGAAGTTTCCAAGTGTTGATTTATTTCATGAGTCACATAGACTTTTTGTCTACTTTAAAAAAAAATGTAAAAAGAAGAAAAAGAAGGGGGGGAAAAGTAGAAAGATTGTTAACAACAAGAATCCCAAACAAACAAGCAAAACCCTACAGAATTACCCATAAAGCCTGCCTCAAATTTCACATTTAGCTGAAAAAATACCCTACACAGTAAATTGCCAAATCCATGTGTCTCTACAAAGCTGGAGACGAGTCATTTGTAAAATCAGAACAGCACAGGGCAGTCCTGTGTCCAATTCTGACCCTACCTAAGACAACCTCTGACCTTGGACTAATGAATATTTAGCTTGCCTTGTTCCTCCACTGCCTGAGAACTGAGCCTCATATATTTCCCTCTTTTACTGTTGTCTTAATTTAGATCCCCATCTTTCTGATATGGGACTTGGTCTTGCTGGGTGCCAGCCTTGGGAGTGAAATAGAACCTCACACAATCCAGAGCAAGCTGCTCTATAAAGACAACCTTGTCAAGGTGGTTTTTGTTTTGTTTTGTTTTAAGAATGAGTTTGTGTTCCTCCTTAGGTTCTTCTTCTTCTTTTTTTTTTTTTTTTTTTTTTTTTTTTTTTTTTTTTTTTTTTTTTTTTTTTTTTTTTTTTTTTTTTTTCTTTTTTATTTCTTCCCCATTTTAATGCCTTGGAAATATAATCTCATTCCTAGGAAGCTTTCTCATGACTTTTTTGGAAAAGCTGTTTTCTCCTTCCCAACCACCATCTGTAAAGCTTTTGGAGAATGAGAAACACAGATGTTCTGGGTCCACCAGCATCACTTCCACTTTTATTGTTACATAAAACAGAAAAAGAGAAGCTGGGTTATTTGTAGTAGAAATAATCTATAATTTAGTCATTTACAGCTAACCTAGACACCTTAATGTGCACAGAAATTTATGAATATAGCACATAGTCTGTCTCATCCACAGGAGACATTTATCAGAGGCACTGTGCCCTACTAGTGCTTAATAACTTCCATTGACTGTGAGGACAGTTCATGCTGACATGTCCAAAACATCGTTAGGTTGTTTAAAGGTAGCTATTAAGTGTGTTCTGATATTCCCAAACTGATCCAAGATATTTACATAGGACTTCAATTATGCCCCAGGACTTTTGGGAGACCCACGTGGTGCTGGAGCAGGGCCATTTAATGCTACATGGCTTGAGTGACACCAGACACATTGCTCTGGGAACTGATCCCCACCTGCAAGGACTGTGAGACAAATGGCATTATTAAGGTCTAGGTTTGTGGGTTTCTTGTGCTGTTCTGTTTTTTTCTTTCCCCAGAGGACACACCGAAAAAGCAAAGTGATTTGCCAAACCATAGGCAAATATTCCTGCTGGATTTGATTGGGCCTGCTGGATGTAAGCCCTAGGGTCAGAAGATCCCTTGGAGGAGAGCTAATTCTCTTGCTGTGGGGCAAGAAAGACAACTATCATAGAGCAATTCACCTGCATACCTGTCCCTTTAGTGACACTTAGGCTGCCTTCAATTCGCTTCTGGGGCACCAATGAAAAAGATAATGAAAGTAGCAGGAGACAATGGGGTGCCCTTGACACCTCTGGAATGGAGATTTCACTGCAAGAGTAATGCAGATGGCTGACCCAGCTCTGGGGACCTCTTCATCCAAGGCAGCACAGACCAGACTTAGATGGGAGGGGCAAAGCCGGAGCTGCTACAGGGAGGGAGCAGAGGAGAGAACAGACTGTAGGAAAGGCTTCCTATGCCTTAGTCCATGCCAAGGTTGTGCTTCCAGTCAAGAATTTGATCCTGCAAGCAGTTGAAGGTCCTATGGCTGGTCATCAGGTAGTTCAGGAATAATATTTTTTGTTGCAAAGAAGTACATTTAAAATTTTTAAAAGCAACATGCATTTCAGTACAATGGCTCAGCAGGAGATTGACTTAAAGCCTGACAAATGAGAGACATTGTTCTATGCAAGAAGATGCTGCGTGCTCTGCCTTGCACCAGGAGAAAACATGGATTTTCCCTTAATTGTATCTAACACCCGTTATAGGTAAAATATACATACAGGAATAGCATATGGCATCTGGTCATTATTGCACAATTCACTGGCTGGTAACTCCTGTGCTGTGTCTCCAACTCAGAGTAACTGACACCAGATAATACAGTTGGGATTAATCCAGGCCTTATGAAGTGTTCCAAAAATTCAGAGCTAATTACCAGGCTTGAGATTCCCAGATTGGCATATGGTGTTAAAAATGTTGTGCAATTGGAGGGAAAGTATAAATTTTGCAAGAGCTGTATTTTGCCAGAAAACTTGCTTTCTCCTCTGATTATTTATTGCTAATTGCAGAGAAGTGTCTTACATGTGTCAGTGAGTTTCTTTTTGACTCTCATAGTCCAGATCCTGATGTCCTTAAAAAAATTACCTTATAAAAACCATCAGAAAAAAAATCTGTTTTCCAGTCTGGCAAAGACAGTAGAATTGACTGTCATAAACCATAGCAGATCACTTTGCAGCTACAATAAAATCAAGTTTAATAACATTAAAGCTTGTATGTGATGGGAAATTCCACTTTAAATTCCTTCACCATCTGTTGCTTAAAAGTCAGCCATGAGTATTTCCCTTCCATTTCTCCTTTCCTTGGAATGGTTAATGACAGACACAAGCTTTTAAAGGCTCTGCTCAGGGTGGGTGTTGGAAGGGGAGCAGAAAGACCTTGGCTGTGCTGGAATGGAAGAGTGGCATCTGCTGATAGGTGCCAGGGACTGAAATTTCACTCACAAGAAACTGTTTTATCACAGTGAAATTATTCAAGAGCTAAGTTGGTTGTTAAGCCTTTTCTCAATGAATCTCCTCTGCTTAGATTTTGGGATTATTGCTGGAATAATCTGCTGGAGAGTTATAGAAATTTAGGTGAACTATTTGTTATTTATTTGTTTCTCGGTATATCTCTTTACTGCAACTGTCCGAGCCCTTCCTTCTGCCATCGAAACAGCACCATCTTCAGGCACATTTAGAACCAATCCATTACCTAGCCGTGACCTAGCTGTTCCTCGTACTGGGAATGCTCTTTTTCTGGAATTGCACATCTCCGCCTCCTGGTTTTTCCCTGGGCATTGTCTTTAAGTCTTGACACTTGCCAAAATTGTTCTATCACCCCAAGATGCAACTACCAACCCCCTTCCAGTTGCACCCATTTTGTCTGTGTGATTGAATCTTTTCTCAGATGGACACTTAAGTTTTCTTTAAAGAGTTTTACCATTATACCTGTTTCATACTGTTTTATTTCTATTATTAACTCCGATTTTTTTTTTCCTGATCTCCTCCTTGGAAAGACCAAGTCTATTCTCATTGGTATGTTCAAACAATATATTTCCGCTTTCTGTTTTCACCCTTGAAGGAGACAAAGAGATTTCTAGAGCAGCTCTATTTTGTTATCTTCTTGTCTTGAACATGTATTTTTAACACAAGTAAAATCCTGTAAACTCAAAAGAAATATATGAGTTATTAGGCCCTAGCAATTATGTTTGTTTCGTATATAAACAAAACAAGTCTCGCCTTGGTGAGCATTAAAACCACAGGAACATGCCATGAGAGATACTCGGTACATTTATAATGCCATCGTGACCACCTACTGTTATTTCCCCCGACAAAATGCCATTTGTTTGTTTATTCTTNCCCGACAAAAATCCATTTTTTTTTTTTTTTTTTTTTTTTTTTTTTTTTGATACTCCAAAGGCAAACAAACAGAAGAAAAAAAAAAAAAATCTGCACAGCAGGTCTGTGTTCAGTCACTGTGCAGTTTTCTGGAGCTATTGGAAGATGAAGCAGAGACAGGCAGAGCCTCATCCCCTTCAGCCCACGGCCCACCCGTGGTCTCTGTGCAAGGCGGGTTGTGAAGTGACTTGTGTAGGTCTTCATGGCAGTGTTTGGCCTCTAAGAAACGCAGCAACTGCTTCTGCCCTTTGCTTGACAGCTGGTAAATGACGGGGAGATGCAGTGCCTCTTTCCTGCCCTCTCCTTGCAAAGAGGAGGAGAGTGCCTAACTTCGAGGAGGGTGTTCACACCCAGCATTGCCTCCACGGAGTTTCCCCCCCTCCACGGGATCTCTCCAGCTGCGGGTACTGTGTCTTGCAGCGCTGATAAAGCACAACTCCTCCTGCCTTTGCTTCGTTAGGTACACACCAACAACGTGGTGACACTTGAGGTTTTGGTTAGTTTGTTTGGGAAAGAAAATTTCCTCAGTACTAAAACTGCTGGATTTGCCAATTTTCAGTTTTACTGCGGGAGATGATGTTGTCGAAGTTTTCACGCCGTAATTACGGTTAACCTCCGCGGGAAATGCTGCAGCAGGCAGCGCTCACCGGGTTCCAGAGCGTGTTACCGAGTGAAAGGAGAGAGCAGATGCGGGGGCCTGTCCCGGTGTCCCCGTGTCCCGGTGTCCCGGTGTCCCGGTGTCCCTGTGTCCCGGTGTCCCCGTGTCCCGGTGTCCTGGTGTCCCCGTGTCCCGGTGTCCCTGTGTCCCGGTGTCCCTGTGTCCCGGTGTCCCGGCGTCCCCGTGTCCCGGTGTCCCGGTGTCCCGGCCGGGGCTCCTGAGCGCGTAAGCGGCGGTGGGTGTGTGATCCAGACGAGCAGCTCCGCAGACATTGCATTTTTCTAGAGAAATTTGGGTTATTCCTCAGCCCTGCTCGGCCTCCTCTGCCCGCAGAGCCGCCTCAGGGGCCGAGAGCCGGAACGGGGCACACGGAGCTCGGACGGGGCGCTGCTTTTCCCCGGGAAAGCGGGAGGGAGATGGGAAAGAGTCCCGGCCCCACGGGAGCCCCAGGTGCGAGGCTGGGTGAGCATCCATCCCCTGGAAGGCAGGTACCGCCGTGCCTCATCCCCTCGGCCCCGGCGGCGAGGCTGGGGGCAAGGGCTGTGCGGAGGGATGAAACCTGGCCTCAAAGAGGGGCCGCAAGGTTTCCCCCCACCCTGGACAGGAACTGGGCTGCTCATAATAAAGAGGCTTTGCGACGTCTTACAGCCAGTGATAAAATTCTTGTGTCCTACTTTGCGCTGAGAGATGGCCTTTGTGGGTTAGTTTAAGGAGATGGAAGAAGCTGCCTCACTGGCCCGGAGGGGAAGCGTGGGAAAGGACCGAGGCCACGCTGGAGGGGCTGGCCGAGGGCAGGGGACAGCGCAGAGCCCCCGCGGCCCCCGGCTGATGCTCACTCCGTCTTCAGTGCCACTCCGGTCCGTCTCCGCCCCGTGGGTCCGGCCCGGTCCGGCAGCCGCAGGTTCCGCAGCCCCTGCAGCCCCGTCCCCAGGCCTGGGCTCAGCTCCGAGGGAGAGCAGGGACCCCTCGGCTGCGTCCCGACGTGTCGTGTCCGTCCCCCACCAGGGCAGCCACCGTCCCCTGGGAGGGCAGGGCAGATCCCCGAGATCCCCCTGGCAATGCGGTCCCCTAACAGGCCCCGGAGCGCCTGCGGCTCCCCCTCGCTCCTCCAAGGACACCGGGGGTTCGGGGGACTGCGCCCGGCACCCCCTTCCAATCCTGAGAATGAGCACAGACAGGGGAAAGGACTTTTCTTTTCTTTTCTTTTCTTTTCTTTTCTTTTCTTTTCTTTTCTTTTCTTTTCTTTTCTTTTCTTTTCTTTTTTCTTCTCCTTCTCCTTCTCCTTCTCCTTCTCCTTCTCCTTCTCCTTCTCCTTCTCCTTCTCCTTCTCCTTCTCCTTCTCCTTCTCCTTCTCCTTCTCCTTCTCCTTCTCCTTCTCCTCATTTTCTTTCTTTTCCATTTTTTTTGTCTGATTTTGTCTCTTTTTTACTCTGATTATTTCACTCTTTGAGATAAACCCATTTTTCAAGTTCATTTCGTTTTGCCAGACCCTCTGGGCCCGGGAGCCCAGGTTCCACAGGCTCCCTTAGGAAGAAGCAGCGAGGGGCTCGCACCTTTCCCGACGCCTTTGCGGAGCAGAGCCCGGCCCGCCCCGTTGGAAAAACGGGAGCAGCGCAGCCAGGTCCTCAGCGGAGGGGCGAAGAGGGATGGAAGGCAGGGGACCAAATTTCTGTCCACCCAAAGCAGCTTCTCCTCACAGATGGGAGCTGAATTCGATCAGTCCCCAGCGCCCCTCGGCCCGCCGGGCACCCCCGGCCCAGGGACCCCGTCCCCTGGCCCCAGAGCCCCGCCGGGGTGCGGAGCCAGAGCCGCGGGGCCGCCGAGAGCAGCCCCCGAGCCCCGACCCGCCGGGGGCTCCGCGTTCGATCGCTTCCCCTCGCCGCCAATGAAACGATGATCATCTTTACAGGAGAACACAGGTGCGGGGTGAGGGTATCCTCACAGAGCCTTCCTGAAGGAAGAATATTTTTTCTTCAGGAATCTGCCTTCTTCCCTCCTTTACCTTTATCCCAAAGCAGAAGGTTTCTTGGTTTGCTTTTTTTTTTTTTTT
>VWYO01000840.1:424094-436365 GCA_013400275.1 Rhadina sibilatrix | reverse complement strand
CCTTTTTTTTTTTTTTTTCGAAATTATTTTTAGTGATGTCTCTAAAAGGTTCCTCTTTATTGGCTGTTCAGAAAATATCCCCAGTATTCGGTTTTGTTCAAATAATTTTTTTTTTTTTTTTCCTAACACTCCCTGGGACAGGACCAAACACAGATTAGTCTTACATTAATCACAAAAACTAGGTGCCTATCCAAGGTGAAAGATAAATTCCCAGCTACACAGGTGTCATGTAGGAAGGCCTTACATCCAGGTGTTCCCTACTCTTTTCTACATTTGACTTTACAAAAGTGAAAATATTTTAAAGTCAATTCCTTCTATAGTACGTGCATCCTATGTCATTTCCCTGTTCTAGAGCCTTGCTCAGATCCAAGAAGCTTCTACCTGCTTTTGTTGTTGTTGTGTCAAAAATCAATAGCAGAACAAGTATATTTCTTTGAGAAAAACCCACAGAGGAGTGCCCCGCTCCCTGAGCCATGATACAGCATCTGAGCCTGGGCACTGAACTCTCCAGGAAATGCCAATCACAGCTGAAGTGCTGCACAGTTTGCAGCAGGTTGTCTCCTCTCACTTCTGCACTTACACCTTCCTTCTCTTTTCCTCATCAAAGGGACTCTGCAGAGCCCTTTTCCAGCTAAGCACACCATTTATTTTGTTATCACTGCCCTTCATATCACTCCTCTGAATTTTTGTTTTCTTCATATCCAGAAGCAATTCTGAACTCTGCCCTGTCACATTATATTGTNTTTTGTTTGTTTGGTTTTTTTGTGTGTGTGTGTGTCTGGTTTTTTGTTTTGGGGGATTTTTTTTTTTGTTTTTTTGGGGTTTTTTTTTGTTTTTTTTTTTTTGTTTGGTTTTGTTTGGTTTGTTTGCTCGCCTTTTTTTTTTTTTTTTCGAAGTTATTTTTAGTGATGTCTCTAAAAGGTACCTCTTTATTGGCTGTTCAGAAAATATCCACAGTATTCGGTTTTGTTCAAATAATTTTTTTTTTTTTTTNNNCTATTCGGTTTTGTTCAAATAATTTTTTTTTTTTTTCCTAACACTCCCTGGGACAGGACCAAACACAGATTAGTCTTACATTAATCACAAAAACTAGGTGCCTATCCAAGGTGAAAGATAAATTCCCAACTACACAGGTGTCATGTAGGATGGCCTTACATCCAGGTGTTCCCTACTCTTTTCTACATTTGACTTTACAAAAGTGAAAATATTTTAAAGTCAATTTTGATCCTTCTATAGTACGTGCATCCTATGTCATTTCCCTGTTCTAGAGCCTTGCTCAGATCCAAGAAGCTTCTACCTGCTTTTGTTGTTGTTGTGTCAAAAATCAATAGCAGAACAAGTATATTTCTTTGAGAAAAACCCACAGAGGAGTGCCCCGCTCCCTGAGCCATGATACAGCATCTGAGCCTGGGCACTGAACTCTCCAGGAAATGCCAATCACAGCTGAAGTGCTGCACAGTTTGCAGCAGGTTGTCTCCTCTCACTTCTGCACTTACACCTTCCTTCTCTTTTCCTCATCAAAGGGACTCTGCAGAGCCCTTTTCCAGCTAAGCACACGATTTATTCTGTTATCACTGCCCTTCATATCACTCCTCTGAATTTTTGTTTTCTTCATATCCAGAAGCAATTCTGAACTCTGCCCTGTCACATTATATTGTCAACAGAAATAATATCTTTAAAAAGAGACAAGTTTAAATAAGAAGTATAAAGGATAACCAGAATGAAATATACACAAGACTATTCCATTCTTGAAGGTAGGGTGTCTTTTGCCCTTTTTGGAGTCTACTGAAGTCGGTAAGATGTTATTCTGAGTTGGCTTTTATGGGGAATCTCAGAATCTTATTTCAGTATATTGCTGACAGAATTTCCTGCTTCATAGAAAACAAGCACCTAACTATAATTTCTGCAGCAACAGAGATGCTAATCTGACTCTTCTGTGCCAAATCTAGAATATCATTATTGCCAAAGATTAAGGTTGTTCTTGCGCAACTTTGTAAGATACATACAAAAGGTCTCTTTTCAGGTAGCCTGTAACCTCTGGTTGTTTCCTGGCAATGTGGTAGGTTGTTAATGGACCTTAATATTGAGGAGAAGCAAATCTGTTCATATGCAGACTATCTTGGAGGTTTTGCCTTTCAGAGCTTTTCCAGTTCTGTAATGTATTTAGGTCTCTGAAATCAATTTTGGTTGCTTGGGAACTCATTAATATCACTGTGAAATCTTACCTATAAAGTTCTTCAGCATGAGGAAATGCTGGAACTAACTTTGCAAATTTGTTCTCTATGATCATGTTTTGGGAAAGTCAGACCTACAAGCAATTAGTATTAAGAACACATGAAAAAATTACAGAATACTGAAAGTCATTGCCCAGATTTTGGTTCTCCAAAACACAAACCACATGTCTTCAGGGTCTAGGTTTGAACATCAAGCTGAGTTAATTCAGATCTGATCCTACATGCAATTATGGATAATTTGCAGGACCATTTCCATGCCCCACTAGTAGAACTGTATGTTTGCGGTATCTGCATCTTTTTGATGAGGAAAAGAAAATAAAGCGTAATGCAAAAACATTTGTATCACTCATCTGCATGAAAGTATCTATATGATGTGTGTTGCAACATTATTTCTGGTCGTGAAATAATTTCTCTGTCTTTTAAGAGACTTTCTCCCCTTTTTAAGAGATTTGGTAGGCAGATGCTAAGCAGGGTTGGCCATACACTTGCTCTCAAACAGCCCAAGTGCCTCTCTCCTACCTTGGCCATATCACATCCATCTTTACTTGCCCGGGGGCTGCTGAATAATCCAAATTCCCAATACAGAGAAAACAAGGTGTCTTGAGCTGTGGTGTGATCACACTCACTGAATCACTCTGGGGAATAGCTGCCCCAGATTTTCAGATTTTTTTTTTTTTTTTTGAGGGATTCCATTTTTTCTTCATAACCATTGTTCACAGGAGCCACATCCTTTAGTGCTGCAACTCATTTCCAGAGCACTGGTTCCCTCCCTGCTCATCTTTCCAAGGTACGTGCCTCAGAGCTCCCAGCCTAATGGCATTTTGACATGCTGCTTGCAGAGTTGGGAAGCTTGGCTGCTCTCTTAATGATCAACAGGAAAGAGTCTACAGGATAACGGAAATCTGGAAAACATGAGGGGTGAAAGATGTGCCTTTGTTTAAACTTGAAAAAGAAAAGGAAAAAAAGAGTAGGAAGATGGGACAACAGCGTTCTATATGTGAAATGTGGCTACAAAGTTGCTGGTAATCACTTATGTGCAACTGAAGAAGAATGTGAAATCACTTAAATTTGCAGCAAAGGATAAATATTAGAAACAGAGTCTGTTTCTTAAGAGGGTATCCAAGAAAAGGGTTTGATAGAAATCCTAGGACTTGTGCTACAGAAATGCGGATCAGAAGAAATATCTGTAAGAGATTATCTAAGGTGATTTACTTATCTTTGATACAGAGGGTGGAATGGTGGGAGAGTGGCCCAGATGATTGGAAGACTTCTTGACTTCTCTTTCAGTGTTTCATCGCTACAAAGCTATCTCACCCCCGGAGGAAAGGCAACTCTTCAGCTGGCTGACAGCTGATGCAGGATGGAGATTAAACTCAGCTGAAGATTGATTGACTGTGGTGGTAGAAATATGTTGATTCATGTGGAATTCAGGCTCTTAATTCACACCCAAACCACTGGCAGAGCCACTGCTGGCTTCAGTAGCTCAGGCACTAACATGTCCATTTTGCTAGGTTTTGAAGAAGAATCACAAGATTGGCCTCTTACCAAATCCATTCCATCTCTGTGAAATATTGTGGCTATTTCAGCCCGAGCTGTATGGCAGTCAGAGATCAGAGTGGCACAGAAGGTGATTAGGCTATTAAGTTCATTAGTTTAATAAATAAAAGTATTAAGATTTTCATTCTCCCCCTTGTTGTTTCATTTGAATAACTGTTAGCCAGGGTTTGGATATTGATATTACTGCCAGAGAAATGGTCTCTGAGGCCATTTGAGTGGAGCAGAAAGGATGCAAAATGGACCAACTAGGAAGGAGACCTGTGGGTTTTTTCAATCAACAGAATTACTGTGAGAGGAAACTCGAAGTAGGAAGCACAATAGTGTTTTTCTAAATTCTAGTCACAGAGGTCCTTTTCCTAGAAATATAGAGGAGGGATCAGCTTCACTTTTTGACTGCATCTATTTGTTTTATTATGCTCTGGAATAGATTAGGAGTGCTCACAGGCAATTATGGCACCTCTGATGGGGCATGGCAATAAACAGGAGAGAGGAGTTAACTTTTTCTGTTTTCATATTTGTCTGCAGTGTAAGGGGTGGGGTGGGGGGGGGAAAGTACAAAAAGCAGAAGGTGGAAGGGGTGGATGGTGAGGCAGAGAGAGGAAAAGAAAATTAGGACAATACATGTAATAAGGAGAGAAGGACAGAACAGTGGCAGTTTGAAGTGCAGGAATCAAATAGCCTTGGAGTCCTTGTGGAAAATCACTACTATATAATCTGACGAGTAGAAAGCAGCTGAAGAGAACAAGGTGAGGGAAGTGGGGATCTAAGTAAGAGAGGAGGCAGGCAGAGACATGGACCTGGCATGGCCATGGTTGGAACTGGCACAGGAACATGGCAGGGTTTGCTCATAACAGCCCCTGGGCTTTCCTACAAATGTTGCTCCGGGAGTCACAGCCCATGCCTGTGTGTGGATTTTGGGCACTTCACAGCTAAGCCTTGGGGATGGAGGGTGGGGAAGGAGAATGCTTAACGGGGATAAGCAGGAAGGAGACAAGGGCCCAAGTTAACAAATGACTCAGCTGTGAAGGGCAGGGGAGCTCCGAGGACAGAGAGAGCAGTGTCACAGGATCCTTGCAGCCCCGCTCTTGCCACGCATCTTCCCACCCCTTCCACGTAACACATCCGGCCAAGGAGCCTCAGTGCCATCTCCTCCTGCCTCCACCACTCACAGCAGCAGAAACGAAGCCACCCTTGGCTGCTGCTGCTCTCCCTTGGAGGGCAGCAGAGCCAGTACTATCATTAATCTGCTCTGTGAATAAAGCGTCAGGAGGAGCCATCCCTGCCCTAGGGCGTCTCCAAGAAGTTGCAATTCAGATGTGTACTGCACTGGGTATCCACCTCAAATAAATCAAGAGAAGCTGAACTAAAACCTGCCTGTCTGCAGGGATTAACCCACGAGGGATCCTCTCCCAGCAGCGCCAGACCTGCAGCCGCAGCAGAGGGAAGGTGAAGGCTGCTATTACAAGCCTCCACTAAAGATCGAGGTGCTTTTAATTTTAGTCTGGGAACTTTCCCCTCATTACCCTCCTGACAGGATGGGTGCAGACAGCATTAGGGATGCTGGGCTAGACACTGGCCCCAGAGGAATGTCCTCCTCCTCCACCTCCACCTCCTTCTTCTCCTCCTCCTCCTCCTCTGCGGCAGCACCTCAGCACAGGGGGAGGCACAACAGCACTTCCAGTCAAACACCTTTCCTTGCAGGATTTCGATTTCTCTAACCAAAGGCGGCTGCGGGAGGGCAGGAAGCCTCCAGCCCATCCTCGCCGCGGCTCCCGCAGCCGTGCGAGCGAGTCTGGCTGGTGCCTTTTCCCAGGGCTAAAGGGGATCGCTGATTAAAGGGGCCTTCTGACCAGCTTTCCCCTAAAAGGAGCTTACAAAGCCCGTTTGTTTAACCTTTTCACAGCAGCTTGACCCTGTCATGAAGAACAAATCACTCCGAAACAATGTTGAAGTATGGGACTGACGGAGTTGCTCCCAGCCTCTTCCTCCTCTGCCATGGCAGCCCGGGGATGAGCCCAGCCCTGGCCAGGAACAAGGGCCCTTTTCTGCCTCCCAGCAGCCCCACAGCTCCGAGCAGCAGCTGCGGGTGTTGATCCCCACGAAGCGAGGCCCGGGTGTGGGTGTCTGTGCTGCTGGCACAGACGTGACACAGCCAGGGCAGCCTGCTCCTCACCTCCCTGACAGCAGCACGGGTCCCTGCCTCCAGTTTGTCCTGAATATTGGATGAACTTAGAGGATTGTTCATTTTTTCCCCCTGATGTTAAATCATTCGGCCAACTTTTGGGTTTCTATTGCCTCTTTTGGACCTCTTGTGGACGTCTCAGCAGTAAAACCAGAGGACAAACAGACTGGCTGGTTGAGTTTAGAAGTAAATATTTAAGTTTTGCTACGTTGCTTGTTTTATGGATAGAGAAGTAACTGTTCAGTTAGAAAAAACAATTAAAAGCTTATTGAGATTCTCAGATTTTAAACAATAGTCCTCTTTTCCCTTAATACAAATTATCAAAGCAAGAATGCATAAATTGGACAAAAGTTATTATATTCCAGTGTTTTCATGAAGTGATTTTCTACATGAACAGGAAAATGAATCTTAATTGCTTACCACAAAAATATCCTCCGGCAATGGTAGTACAATTAAGAGTTTTTCTTTAAATAGCATGCAAGAAAATGCAGTACATATGGTGCCATTAGCAACTTCAAAACAGTATTTGGATATTCATTTAATTTAAAACAGCATGTGCTAACACAAAACTTAGCAGTAATAATAAATGTAAACTTGGATAAGAAAGTAAACAATGCCATCTCTGTTGAATGTGTAAGCTATTAGTCAAAATCAACAGAACCAGATTTTGATAGCAAGTATAAGCACAAAATATTTTACAATAGCTATTTTTTAAGTCTTTTTTTGTTTGGCTTTGATTTAAAAAAAGTACTAGTTGTACAGAATTGTGTTTTATTGCGCTCAGTAATTTTTCCTTTGTGAATACTGAACAAATAGACAGGAGCAGAGCAACCTAAATGTGTGAAATGAGGAGTTGGATAACTTCACATTTCTGTTACAACTGTGTGTGTAAATTTACACCTCCACCTCCTTCTTCTCTACGCATTGGTATTTTGTGGTTTTACCTAATGATATTCACTGCAGAAAGCAACAGATACAACCCAGCGTGCCGAGGGTGGCACACTCAATTTAAAGGTCCCATGGAAATCTAGTTGTGTTAGTGGCCAGGTGCTTAAATAAAAATCCTTCCCATAAAGCAGACTAAGCTATTTAATCTCTGCTTTAATCCTGACACTTTTAAAATTTGTGAGATGCTACTGAAATCAAGGTTGTTTGTGTATTGAGGATAACACAGGCCATTCCCACTTGCCCTTGCAGGGGAAAACGTTAGTTTTCCATCTCAGTGAATTTTAGATAATGGTGTCAGCTGGGAGAAAAAATAACTGCAGTGGCACTGGCCTAGGAGGTGTAAAATGTCCACATTGAAACACTTCAGGAGAAACAAAAAGGATGAGAGAATTTTGCAGGTTTCCTTCTTGCAGAGGAAGTTCCTTATTTTCACTGCCCCCTCCTCACAGCAGCCCCTGTAAGCCCTGGAAAACCCTGCAGAAATTTGTGTTCCCTGCTCCCTCTTGGAGCCTGCCCCCACTGCAGCCACTGGACTTTTCTTCTCTGCACAGATGGGGAAGACAGCCAAGGTTCCAGGGAGTGAGGCACAGCAAAAGGCTCATTCTTGACCCAGATGGAAAATGAGCCACTGGTGGGCAAGGGGCTGTGCCTCCCTCTGCCAGGAGCCTCAACTGTGAATCCTGCTGTGGAGCATGATTCCCAAAGCCAGCCCTGCTTTGGGGAGCAGGGTTAATAAATTACCAAATTACAATGCAAACAGGAAACATTTTCTTGGCAAGGAGAAAACATGCATCAAGCCACCTCAGAGTTAAAAGGGAAGAGGTTTTGTGCAGTGCAGGAGAGGGCCATCAGTCTTGCTGGCATGTACGTCTTTCTTGCTGGAGCTGTTCCACTTTGTATGAATAATTAAATCATCTTTGGAGCAAGGACTTGACCCTGCATCTCTCGCATCCCAGGTGAGCACCTGAACAACTGGGCAATAGACTCAATCTCTTGCTCTTCTCTCCCTGGCCCAATGAATATTTAATCACCTGTACAAAGTGAAGCAGCTCCAATGGGAAGGAGTGAAAGCCAGGCACCTCACAAAAACTCTGTAGCTCCATGGCCCATCTTTTTTTCCACCAGACTTTGACCCCCTCGGACAAAAGCCCTCAGTGTGTTGGAGAGGGGGCAATCTTGACTGGATGCTCCCCTCTAGCAGTCAGAGGTGGTGGGAGGCAGGTTCTGTTTTATCCATTACAAGTACCCACCACCACAATTTATTTTACAGCTGGTGATACTGATGGCCACCTTTGATGTATTTGCCTAATGATTTAGAGTAGTCACCTGGGCAGGAGAAGAGCTGGACAGAACCTGTACGTCCCAGCAGACTGTGCAGCTGCCAGGGCACATGCTGTTGCTTCTGCTCAAGTTGGTGAGAGAGTCAAACAGAAGAAGTGTGGTGGGTGGCACAGACCATGTGCCCACTGATGAGAGCTTATGTCTTGGAAAGGTTCAATGTCTCACATGGCTGCTGCTTTCACACTCAGTCCCTTACTTTATCCACTGACGGGTGCACAGCGCAATCCAACACATCCCAACAGTAAAAAGAATAAGGAGGAGCTGCAGGGAATAAGAATGCAAAGAATAAGGTCATTCTGCCCAAGGCACAATTTTGGTTTTTTTTATAATTCCACAGGAAACTAGGCCATCCAGTAAGGTTTTTAAAGCTAATGCAGATTTTTAAAAGAAAGCACAGCTGATGTTTTTTTAAAAAATGTGCTGAGCCAGAAAAGATGCTACTCAGGTATTTCTGTAGCCTATCAAGGTCAGAGTGGAATGAGAAGTGCCCTTTATGTAGAATCACTCCTAGTCTCACATGCTCCTGAATTGTCTCAGCAAGCATTTTGTTAGAATTTTTTTGCCTACAACAAGAATAAGGATTTAGAGAACAACTGTTATTTGCAACCGCATCAGAAATTCAGCAAAGGGATTGCATAGGAAAAAGTAAGGAAGATATTTACCTATTTAAAAAAGATAATTTCTTATAACCTCCTTTTTGCCAGGATATTGCTGCTTTTTTCCCAACAGATGTTCTTTTGGGAACATTTGGGTGTCTATCATCACCTCAAAGCAATACAAATCAAAACATTGTGTATTTACAAAAATAAAAAAGAGAATTTCTTGGTTTGTTTTTCTGTTAAAAATTATTAAAACCACTCAAATCTAGTAGTGATGAAGAGGAGTATTCATGCTGTGTCTGTGCTTTATGTTTAGGTCTCTGGGTTGGAAGTAAGTCTCCCCATGGGCAGACAACAAGATTTAAGACTCTCCAGGCAGTGGCACTCCAGTCATTCTCTGGAAATACCTGATTCTACAGCCTACAAAATTTATCCCCTTGACATCATGCCCCAGGTGAGCTGTGAGCATATGGCTCCCTACTCTTCAAATTTCCCAGTCCTGGCCATAGGCTGCAGACATGGAGCTGAGACACACCCCATTCCCCACTCCTCCATCCCCAATTCGGGTATTAGAAATTCAGCTCTGTTGTTTAACTGTCTTGCCCAACTGTAAAATTAACTCCTGCCTGCTGCAGAAGGGAGATTGAATCTGGGGAGTCATTGGGAAGGAACTATCACAACAGGAACATCACCTCTCCATCAGCACTACTGGTAGGTGGAGGAGAAAGCACAGGCACAAGGAGTTTCCTGACTTCAGGATGAGGCAATTTGCTAAACATGGACTTGTACTGCTTGCAATGAATCAAATTATCACTTCATTTTACCATTCCAGACCAAACTTGCTGAGCCATGGTTTTTGCCTATTTTTCTGCAGTGAGACTCAGTCCTGTCTCCCAGAGCTTGCCGACAGAGGATAGCAGGAAAGCGATGAGTCAAGAGCAATCAGATCAAGAGGGTCATTTCACAGACACACCAAAATGGCTGGGAGCACTTTCTGATCCTTTCCCTCTTCTAACTGCAGGATGAGTTATCTTTGCTGAATGTGTTTAAGATAACCTTGGAGAAGGGCTGTGAAAGGGCCTGGAAACAAAAATGGTGTTTCAGCTACTGCTGGGGATAGAAGATACGGGTACAGTATCACTGCAGCCACAACCTCTTGTCACAGCCCTGAAGCACCACACCTTGCAAATACTCACCATTGTGAGACCTACCTGGCTGGCCAAGGACTCAGCTTTTCCCTGTCATCCCTGACTCCCCTTGCACAGTATTCCTCAGCCATACTCAGGACACGGATCTGGCATGCTGTACCTGTGAAAACCATCTTTATTTTATGTATTTGCCTGGGTGCTGTTTGACTACTAAATCAGGAAGAAGACTTTTTTTTTTTTTTTTGAATTTGACAAGTTTTGGTCACTCTCTGATCGTATCTTCTGTTTCTGCACTCGTGACTGCTGTCTGCAAGCTAAGGATTCCCTGCAAGCCATTCCTTATTCTCCTGTTGAACAGATCTCTTGCTTGTGAAGAATTCCTGGAGCAAACCTTCCTAATTCTAATATTCAGCCAAGGACAAGGGCTAGTTTTAACACTATAGAGTGTGTTGCTTTGCCTTCAAAAGGTACTTTAAGCTGTTGCCAGTGGCACCATCTCAGTTTGGTCAGGTCTGTGGGCATGCAACCTTATTCTCCCTGTGCTCCAAAGTACCCCTCAAAAGTAGTGCTTGTGATGAGTTATCACAGATAACCTCACTTCCAAAATGTTATCACAAGCAGAACAAAGAGAGGATAACTGCCTTGAAAAATCAACAATCAAACCATGCTTGTGCCCAGAGAGCTGACCTTCACAGGTGAAGATGAAGGTGCACCCTGATGCTTGGAGGCAGGAGGGGGATGAGGCAGAGCATGAAGGATATGTTGCACTCAGGTTTCCAGATCCTTCCCAAGGCAGCCCGACAGGGAAGTTTAAGATCTACAAGGGTGTTGAGCACCAAGGAGCCCAGTAGAGCTGGACAGGAGACTGAGAGGCAAACACAGACAGGAAACAGTGATAAATTAAAAATTCTCCTTTTTAGCTCATTTATATTTCTCTGTACTCTAGGTCTGTGCCCTGCCCTGCTTTGGCTTTTTTCTTCATCTTTACTTTCTCCTCCTGTTCTATATCCAGCTTTCCCTAATAACAGTCACAGCCTAAACCTCTCTCCTTATGCTTCCTCTTCCCAGGGATGATACAAAACAATGTAAACAGATGGTGGTTTGTGTGTTTTCATGTGTTTTTCATACATGCACAAATTGATTCAAAGAGATACGTTGTGCACCCTTTGCTTTTCCCTCCTACCAGGGAAACACAGACTGAAAGCAAAGCTCCTGAGGAGTCCTTATTCCTGCTGTTCTCCATAAAATCACACATAGCAAAACCTCCTATAACTCACTGGATTAGGGCCATATGCCTGGTGTTATGAAATATATGGAGGAAATACGTGCTTCTCAGTAGTGTGAGGAAAAGCCACTCAGCAGTTCCCATATTTTATGTATTTATATATTACTTTGAGCAATGCAGATGTATGTCTCTGTTTAGAAAAATCATCCTTATTTCAACTACCAGTGCCAGGAGAGTACAGGACTGGGTAAGGGCTGCCAATATAAATGTGACTGAAAAGAAATTTTAGCTTGTGATGCTGCTCTGGCACATAGGAATGGGATTTGGTGTGTAAATGGGTGGTATCATCTCTGGGTGGGGGGAATCACAGATAACACAGTTGTAGCTTGCCTTATGCCATGTTTCAGATGAAGAGAAGGGAAAGACTAAAATTCTCCTTGGCTGAGACGTCGATACATCACATATCTGCTAAGATAATTTGTGCAATTTTGTTATTACACAGCTCTTTTGATCAGGAAAACCCAATGAAATTTGTGAAGCCTTTTTGTGTTTCTGTCAGGGACAAAAACCCGGCTGAGTCAGCACGGGGGGCGTCGGGCATTGTGACTTTGAGAGACAATTCACACAACAGGCTGGTTAAGCCCCAGCTCCAACGCGCCCTCTGCACGCAAAAAATAACACTTCAAGTGAGCTGAGTTCTAGAAAATGAAAACTAATTGCTGGGGTTAGAAGAATTCAGCCAGTCTCAAGCCATTAGGATCACGGCCGAGCAGGGAATGTCATGGAGCCAATTGGAGCAAAGCTGTCAGGGCTTTACCACGCTTAAGACCTAACCTTCGGTTGCTCTGCGATCACACGACCACGGCTCCAATATTTGCAGGAGAATATTCTCCCCGTGCCCAGCAGCATTCCCTCCACAGATGCAGCAGTGAGGGCAAGGAATGCCGATTCCACAACACTCCTCATCGCCAGCACGATAGGGACAGACAGGCCGGGCAGTTTAATTTGCCTTTTTTTCTTTTTTTCTTTTCTTTTTT
>VWYO01000840.1:400121-422022 GCA_013400275.1 Rhadina sibilatrix | reverse complement strand
GAAGAAAGGGGAAGGGGGCAGGAGGGTGACAAGAAACAGTGATTGGAGTCCTTGTCCCTTTTGCACAGAGGCACATATTGTGCTCCAAAGGCAGTGTACGCCAAAGAAAGTCACTGAATTTACCCAAACTAGGCTTGTGAAACATTTGCCTGGTAAAACAATCTAGCAGCACAAACAGCTCAGAGTCTGGGCATTTCTGCCAGAAAGACAGCTAACACTTGTCCCCAGCTTTGGCATGTCAGCAGCGCACAGGGCTGGAGGTGACAGGCGTCTCAGGAAGGTCTGTTTTACCCAACTTTTCTTCAAGGAAGTCCCAGATCGATTCCCCGGAGAGAATTTTTCACAGCTTTCGCAAGTGTTGCTGTCAAAACCAGCCATGAAATGGTATTGTTGAGTAAACAGCCCATTTCCTCTGCTGTTGTACACTGCCCCTCTGCAGAGCTCCCGTCGGAGCAAGCACGGGGAGCTGGGGGGGGCAGCGCTGGAAGGAGAGCTCGGCAGAGCCCACACAGCCAGCTCGCCTCAAACAGCTTGAGTTTCTTCACAAGTGAAGCTCCTCTTGCCTCCCGAGACTGCAGATGCCCTGCAGCAGTGCTGCCTACTGCGCTGAAATCCCCGCGGGGCTGGCGGAGGAGGAGAGGCAGCCGTGCTTTTAGCCACGTCCTCCGGGAGCAGCCCTTCCGACGGCGGGGATGGAACTCCGCGATCTTTAAGGGCTTCTTCAAAAACCGTTCTATGGTTCTCTGATGTCCTGCCCTCCCCTCGCTGCTGAGGCTCGGGCTAGATGTAATTGGTTTCCAAGACCGGGTTTAATGCTTTTTAATACTAGTTAAGTGAGTGGGTTGAGATGTTAGTGTCGAAATGTCTTGAGGAGGGAAAGAATTCTGGATTTCCTGTTATTTGTCTTGCTTCACAGAATCCCATTTTTTAGTGAACAGATGGAATATTTTTGGTTTGTTGAACATTTTGTCATCACTATTCAGCACCAGCTAACCTGCCAAATGCTCTTGAAAAATACACAGTTATTGCAGTCTCTGGTCCTTCGTTTTACAAGAGCAACTTTGCTCCTTGGTTTCCATGAATAAAAAGAACTGTTTATTTTTCTTTTTTCTTTTTTTTTCTTTTTTTTTCCTTCCCTGCCTTAAGATCCAAAGACTATTCTCTATTGATCTAAGTGGCAAAAACTCATTCAAAGTAAGATAGATGTTATTCTGCCAGAACAGGAAAACTCTTGGATGAAACTAGCAGAAACTGGAATTTCTGTACAGGGAAATCTACCCCATTTGCCAACAGTGACCAACAGCCAAGGATAACTGTGATTTATTTTTTTTCCACTTGGAGGTGGGTGGTGGTTTCTATTAGCTTTTAAATGCAGAAATACAAGGAGGTTTGGGCCAAGGGCTCTGCTTGGTCTAACACACCTCTGCAAATGCACTTGTTTGCTTTCTCTCATACTGAAATTATTGGCTTTTTCTGGGCTGAGGCACAATTTCCATGGGGCAGAACTGCCTTCTTTAGAAAAGGCTGTCTTCCGTCAGGACGTAAAAGATGGACCTCACACGGCTGACTTTGGTAGGACATTCCCCTACTGAATAACCATGGTAGTTAAAACCTGGGGGTTTGGGTTTTTTTTTTAGATTTGGGTTTGTTTGGCTTAATTCTCTGTTGTCTTTTTTTTTTTTTTTTTTTTTTTTTTTTTTTTTTTTTTTTTTGGGAGGGGNTTTTTTGGCATATTATTCCTTTCACATTCTTTTCTAATTCCTCTGTTTCCTACTACCTCCTTTTCAGAAATCTTTAAACTGTAAAATCCAACTCTGAACACAGATTTCAGCACCCTATGTTCAGATACAAAACACACACTACTTTTTATTCCCTGCTTCTTGGTGGAAAGGGGTAATACCTCTCTCATGCATACGAGTGGGATTTATATCACAATATAGCCAGCACTGCTTTTTAGAAAGTCTGACTACAGTTTGCTACCAGCCCCTAGTTCATCTCAGACTGAAAAGACAGCAACAGAAAGGACTATCTTATATTTTTTGCTGCATTGTGACCCATTCCGTGGTTGCCCATGGTTTGTTACCTCTGCCTCTGTACTGAATCTGCCTGAGTTCCAGACCGTGAAGCCAGCAGAGAGTTGCAGAGCGGCTGTCAGTTTGTTTGCATCTGTCATCTCTGATATCCCTGAAAAAGGAAAGAACATGAGCATGGCTCTGCAACAAATCAAATACAAACAATATTTTACATGAATTATGTGCATATTTCCAGTGGAGAAGTTTTGGTCTAGTTAACAACAGAAGAAGTCAGTGAAAATTTTGTTTCTATGCCTGGCATTGTGTGGGGTCAGGAACACTTTGCAATTCTACAGCACTTTATGAGCAGAATTTCCCAACAATATGCCCCACTCCTTTCCCTGATTTCCAGTTAGAAAAAACTCTCATGGTTCTTAGGCTGTAAATTAAAGAAAAACCTCAAGAGACACACTGGAGAGAGTGTGATTCTACTCTGTTTTGTTAGGGCTACAAGGGGAAGCTAGCTGAGGAAGGAATATTACATATACACTCCTCATGGTAGTACATCATGTCTGACACTGAATATTACAAGTCCTGGAGAAGACTTCCTCACGCTTCAGGAAGGACAATGGGAAGAATTTGCTTTGAGGGATTTTGACACAATGACAATTAGTTGCAGAAAAAGAAGTGATAGAACACCAGATTAAAAGGGATCTCCAGGACCATCAGGTACAACATCAGAACTTTTAAACTGGAAAAAAGCTGACACTACAATTTAAGTAATCAATGTCTGATTTGTGAGTTCTGATTCAGTGAATTCCTGAATCTGCTTTATTATGAGTACTCATTCCTGCGTAACTGAGATCCAGCAGATGTTGGCAGACCCGTACTGCTTGTGTCTGTGACCAGGAGCAGCAGAAGACTGCTAAACACACACAAGGAGGAGCATCTAAGGATCGTGGTGTTCCTCACCAGCAAAAGGCAAGTTTGTCAATGGGGATTGGAATTTCAAGGTCAGAAACACCAAGAAAAGAAATCACTAAATGCCGAGAGAAGGACACGCGGGGAAAGAGAATTTCAGGAAAGAAAATGGAAAAAATGAAACTACTTTTGTAGAAGAGACTGTTTGTGGCAGTTGAACCAGCTGAGGTGAATGTAAATCTGCTTAGATCTGCTTAAACTCCAGAATGTGGAAAAAAATATTTGTGTGGGCATAATTTATGCCCCAAAACGGACATAACCCTGAAAAATCTACAGATGGTGAGAAAATTGAGGAAGATAAATGCTGTCTCCTCTTTTGTATTACTTATTTTTTCTACCCAGATACAGGGTAGAACATTATATATTTCTTCTCTTTTTTTACCCAGATACAGGGACTACAACATTTAAAATCTCAGTAAATGCAGGTATGTGCCTTAACTAGCACAGGACATGAGCCTTGAAATGATCAAAAAATGAGAAGTTTTGGGAAAGAGTAGTACAGATAAAGTCTGAGAGGAAGCCAAGGAAAAACAGTAAAATGACACTGCAGGAGTACAGTGAAAATCTACTCAAGACACGTGGATTTTGTTGTGTGTAAGCCCAGCACATCAGTGCACTCACTGTGTGCCGGGAAGCTGAGCTACCCCTGGGTGCTTCATCCTTAGGGATAAGCCACTGGAAATCTGCAGTATCAGATTTGTTCCAGTGCATTTAGCTTCTTTCATCAATTCTCTGAAGTTTCTTAGAAATCCTGATTGCTCAGTGCTCCCTCTGTGAATAAAAAAATCCTTCTGAGCACTTTCAGGTATTTATTCAAGTATTTGATTTGGAGCTGGAGTCTTCTATCGCAATTCAGCATAGAAAGTACAAAATTATTTTATATGAAGTGGTGTGGTCAATAAATTTTAAAGACAGAAGGGTAAGCCTACTACTACTTACCGCTGCTGTAATTCATCCAGTAATTCAGAATTCAAAGTACATCTGAACCCATCTTAATCTCCGTCCCATAAATCAAGAACTTTAATTTTTAACATGTCTTAATCTGATTAATGTTCAGTCAAAAGCTGTTCAAGATACTTAATGAAAAACTTAATTAGTCAAAAACATGAGTTCAACAAAATATTTTTTTTTAATGTGGGGAAATTTCCAGTTTTCTCTGCATAGGATAGAAAAAAAGTTTGGGGTTTTTTTATGAATGAATTTTTATTTTCATATTCCAGTTAATATTAGCTTTTTATTTTAAATAGCAGAGGAAAATAATTATATTACTCTAAAGTACTGGAAACAAAATTTCTTCAACCTAGACTGGTTTGGGAAGATTTCTGTTTAAAAAAATAACATTTATATATTATAATTCAGGTCAAACTCATTTTTCAGAGATTTTAAAATCCTTGTAAGAAGGAATACTAGCAATCATTTTTGAACCAGATCCAGTTAGATGAGATTTGTGCTTTTAAATTCATATTTCTGCCTCTGAAATTCCATTTTAAATAAACACTTGTTCGGTATTTATAGTATAAAAGCACAATGTGTTTTGTATGTTTCTTATTATTGCCATTGCTATGACATTGATTGCAGCTGCATTAATGGAATATTTTCCGAGTCCAAATTTAATCTCACTTTTACCACTGTAAGTGCTTCAACAAGAGATAAGAGTTAATGAATCAGTATGCTCATAGACAACACTGATTATGAGAGACACTACTCTTGGCCTCAGACAAAAAGAATTAATGTGTGTTTTGTTACAAAGATCATATTCCACAGATAGATGAATGCCTCGCTGAAAGTTCAGTCTGGTGATGTGGCACAATAGTCCCAAGGACCAAATGGATTTTCCTGCTTCTTTTGTAGAGCCATGGGACAGAGGCTTCCTGAAAACAAGAAGCAAATCAGTAGAGAATGTCGAGAGATTGTGATGCTGTTACCAACCATTGCTTTGGAAAAAACCTGTCAGAAACACCAACATATCCCAGCTGCAACCTGGAGGACAGGAAAGCCACAAGCCTGCTTGAACTCCCACTTAGATTCACAGTCACAGAAGTTCAGAAAACTAAGGTGAGTTATGGTTATTTCGAAATCATTTTAACGTACTAATTTATTTTTATAATCACTAATGTAAATTGTTAGGCAGAATAAATGTGGGGAAATTAACTCTATTTTATACTTTACTGAATTAATTATAAATATCTTTCACCTGCATTGCTTTATATGTGTTAATTTGTGTATCTGGGTATTAGTTATGGTACAGCTATAAATGTATCAATGTACAACAAGGTACTTACATTGCAACAACTGTATTTAACTGGCACTTCAAAACTATTGTTTTTCTGGAGCAGGAGGAAAGATAAAACTGTATAAATTTCATTGTGACAAATAAGACAGTGTAAGATGGTCTTTTTCAGGAAGTATAAATAAAAACCAGGAAAAAATCACGTAAAATTTAAATGACATTTATGTTAATCTTATCCTCTTTGGTCCAGTTTGACAGACTGCTGCTGTCCTGTTAAATCAACATTAACTCCCATTTATGGGCAGGAAGAAGAAAACTCTGCCTGAGACCTTATGTTGCTACTGAAACCAGATTTCTGTTTCTCGTAAGACAAGCCAACGCAAGTACCAAGATGGAGGAAACTGAATAAAATTTCAGCTTCTGCCTCTCTTTACATCTTTTCCTCATCAGCCACTGCTAGAGAAGCGAGTCCAACCCAATAACCTGAATGGACAGTCCAATCCTGCCACATGTGTGCCAGTTTAGCTTGTGTGGCTGGTCTGCATCAACAGTGCCACTGACAGACACGAGCCAGTGAGAGCTGGCTGAACAAGAAAATTGGAAGGTAACAACACACAAAAAAAAACCCCAACAAAAGCCAAACCAAAAGCCCAAGACATATAACACCTGGGAGGTAAACACAAAAGAAAACAAACTGAAAAAACCATGGCTGTTATCAGGAGGCAGCCAAAGCCAGGAGGGGAAATCACTTCTTTCCACTTCCCTCTCTGTGTAATTTCTGACCTCAGAGTATGGGGGGATCAGAGTACATTGGCAGGCAGAAAGCAAAGGGGGAACAGCAGGCATGGTGTGAGGGTCTGCTTCTAGGTCTCACCCATCATTTCACTTAATCATATGCTTAAAGTTAAGTGGTTAATGAATCATAGAATGGTTTGGGCTGGAAGGAACCTTAAAGATGATCTTGTTCCAAGCCCCTGCTGTGGACAGGGACAACAACAGGTTGTTCAGAGCCCCATCCCACCTGGCCTTAAATCAGGCCTGGAAAGTATCTAAAAGAAATGGTGTTTGGCTCTATGGAAAGCTATCCACAGCTGTTTTCTGTGCTCTACTACTTCATAAAACTTTTGAAAATCTAAAGCCAACCAAATGATGGAAGAGCACCATTTCTCTTGACTTTCAGAAGTTACTCAAGGACATCCTCGAGTTTCTGTGACGATCAAGAAAATGGCTTTTCAGCAGTGGACATGGGCTAATTGTTGCTCTACAGTCTTTTTCCCAGAGGAAGATGCTTTAATCCTGCTCTCCTGCTAAGTCAGTGTCTCTAACACTGCATGGTGTGCAAACCATGGTCTTAAACTCATTGCTGTCAAGAGGACAGCACCTTTGGAAGGAAGCCAACAGCCAATCAAACATGTTAAATAAGCACTGTGATTATTAGCAATAATAGAGTCTTTTTGACTCCTGTGGGAGAACACCTGGTGAAGGGCTGGCAGATAGAGAAGATCTCGAGGCCAGCTAATTCTTGTTCTGCAGTTTGCCTCCCTACTTCAGGGAAGAAACACTTTCTCCTGCTATAGGTTGTCTTAAGGCAGCATATCATGCTCCAGCAGTGTCCCCAGATGTCCCCAGCTCTCCAGGGCCAACTGGAAACACCAGCCTGTGAACAGCCAGCAGCACAAGGGGTTTTTCATTCTCATGGGACTCCAATGCCAGCCCAAAGAGCCAAGGTCCTGCACATGGCCCCTTAATGGTAACGAAGCTTCCTAGTGCCAACACCAAGAGCCTTTTGGTCTGCTGGGGAGACCTTTCTTGGGGTGAAATGGAGGGAGTTCTGCTCCCATGCCTATTACTGAATTCTCCACAAAAACTGCAGGCAAGGATGCCAATTAACACTAATTGGGATTTTTTTTTTTTTTTTAATACGTGGACATGTGTCCCTTAGGAACTTGATTGATAGACTGAGACAAGTGACTCATTTTGTTGTTGCCATAAAGTAACCATTGTACCATTTGGGGTTCTTTAAAAGGAAAATACAGCAAGTCTCACCTGCTCCCATTAAAATCAAAGAATTTTGCTACCAATTTAAGAGAGGATTCTGTCTTTGGATTCTGAACACTACACATAGAGGTGAGTATTGCATTGCCTTGCAGTGCTTTTATCCAGGAAGAACACCTTGATGGAAAAATACTGAAGTCAGACACACTACTGCTGAGCTTAACAATACCTTGTGCTTTCTTTGTAAACACTCTTCGAGTTTTTCCTCTTGATGCATAATTTAAAAAAATCAAGTTTGAGCTTTGTGTCAATACTGAAGCTGGCTTTCAATTTCTTTTAAATTTTTCCTAAACACTTCCCAAAGACCTATCATTGATCCATCACAAGCTGAAGACATATAAGGAGTACATAAGCTTCTCTGGTGAGAAACTTCTTAGTTTGGTCACAGGAGGAAGCTGACAGCTCCATTATGGGCTTGTCAGAAATCAGCTGCATTTTAAAGAGGACACCAGCCCCTGGGTCTCCTGCTCAGCACGAGGCAGTGAAAGAACAAATGCAGAACAAAGGTGAGGGACCCCAAATGCAATTTTTAGCTGCTCACCCAGAGAAGTAGGTAGCCTGCCTAAGGCATCATTCTTACACAACTCTCTCGGCAGGGAAACTGGTTCAGAAAAATGCTGCTCATTTGGCTTTTCTTCCCCTGACCCATGGTCCTAATGTGTGGATCATATGCAAAGGCAAGATCAAAGATGACAGATCGGTTTTGCTCTCAGATATAGTCAGGTAGATGAATAAATTCAGCTCAGTGAGTTTTGGCATTTAGGAGCAATAACTGGAAAATTCCTTTTAGCACTTCCTTGACATAAGTCAGTTGATAAACAGGAGGGTTTTCTTTCAGGGCAATCAGCTGCACTAGTGTCCCTGATCAAGCCTCAGCTCTCCCCAGTGAGGAGCACAGAGCCTAGGCTGCTTGAGAAAACTGTGGACACAAACATAGCCCTTGACTTTTTTTATACATGTTGGTCAGTAAATGTGAGGCAAGGCTTTCGAAAAACCCCAAAACTTCTATAACTGCCTTTTTGTCAACAACTTGATTTTGACTGAAGTAAAGTGTTATGCACAGAAATCTAAGAAGAATTATTTGAATCTTGCTTAGTACCATGCCATGAAGAAAGACTGAAATCTCATAAGAAAAGCTACAGAGCTTGGTGGATACAACACAAAGCCAAAAATGTTGTCAACAGCATCTACTGGAATCAAGAAAAATCCCAGAATCCAGGGCTAGTTTTTTCTTTCTGCCATGGTATCTTTCATCAACAGAAAGGTTGTTAGTAGAAAACAAACTATCTATTAAATTCCCATAGGCATTCAGGCATGGGATGGTATAGTAGCATTTCTCCACTCTCTGCTTTTCCTAACCCTGACTGGATTCATGTTTACCCAGCCCTGGTGCCAGTGGCTTTCTGTAAGGAAAGATGTGTCACCTCAATGTTTGTCTTAGGAGACTGCTGATCATGAAATCACTCAATGATTCAAAGACTGTGAACTCAGTGATCTAAAATTATAAATATCTGCCAAAAATACACCCCCTCACCCCGCCCCAAATTAATAAGTTTACATCCTGGTATAGTAGTGCCCCTCTAACAGAGCATTGCTTTGCTGCATGTGAAGTGAAGGAAGAAACACATTGAGTGCTCAGGATTGCCCACAGATAAGGTCACCAAAGTAGGCATTTTTCTTTCTCTGATGCATTAAAAAATCCCACCCATCTTTTCCTTACATGTACTACCAGGTCAGCGACTCTGTAACTTGTATTATACTGCACTGTGAAAGAACTTAAGGAATAATGCTGAATGTACAATTCTTGGAAAATTTCAGAATAGCCATTCCTTACCATTTACACTGGCTCTAACTCTTTGATCTGTTGTTGCTAACACTGTATTGTTGCTCTTAATTATGCAGTATGCAAACTTGCCAAAATGGGCTCTTTTTTTCCTATAAGTGATTCATGCACACATGTATCACACATGCAAGGATGCAGCACTCAAATGTTGCTTGCTTCCTAAAATAGTTGTTTTCCCATCCGGGCTGGGCCATGGTGCCTCCCAAAACAGCACCTCCTTTAGGCCTGGGCAGAGCTCACAGCTGCTCTGGGGGAAGGCTGATGGGGCAGTAACCCCAAACCCAGACGGTCACCATTGGCCCCCTGGGGACAATGGTGCCACCTGCCAGCAGAAAGAGGGACTCATTGCTAGGTGATACATGAGGAAGCATCAGCCTAAAGTAGTTGAGATGATCCTCAGCTTTACCTAAACTTCAGAGAAATGCTCATTTTTTCCAGCACAGATGCATGATTGCCAATATTTCACCCTCACAAATAAAACCCTGCTGTGTTGGGGGTGTGTCCAGTTGTGGAATGGAAGTAGCTGTATTTTCCAAATTTTCCTGTTTTATAAATCAATAAGGGTAATAAGTGAGTTTCTGTCATTGTGTTTCTGTCTCCCAGAGAGGACAGGCAGCCACAGGAACAGCAGGGCTCTGCTGGGTGTCCATAAGGGTGGATGCCCCATGACAAGAGCAGCCTGTTGCATGCAGTGATGAAACCCAACCCCCATGGTAAAATTTCCAGTATCTGGAGGGGCTTGAGATAAATCAAGCCAAAGGTGTGAATCCGGCTGAACTGAGCAAGACCCTCTGGCATTCAAGCTGCAAGCAGCACACAGCCTTTGGGAAATGCCTTAAGTGGCTCTCACCATGCATGAAGGAGATCCAGCCAGCCTCGGGATGATGTCCAGCAGCATCCCTTGGCAGAAGAAGAAGACCCCCAACCATCCAGATCTTTGTCTCACATTGTCCATGGTGTGGCAGACACTCTCTGGAAGCTGCAAACCCTGATTTTCACTTTGGAATAAGAATTACTGTGCTTTCCCTCTTCCTGAAGTCTGTTCACATTACCTATCAAATATGTCTGTCAACATGCCAAGGAAAGCCTTCAGACCTCTCCCTGCAAACCACAGGGCCACCAGGTCAGTCAGTAGGTGACCGAGTGCCTGCAAGGGATGGCCACCTTTGAGGCAAACATTCAGGTGAGGCACAGCAGCTGCTGCTGGCAGCTGAGCTGCGGTCTTGTGGTTTGTGGACTTCTGTGAAGTTTCTGTAATATTGTTTCTAAAAGCATTAATGGTGAAATTAATGACCTCATTGATAAGCTGAGGTGGCTCCTGTGGCATCACACATGGGACTATTTTACTGCTGAAACACCCAACTGTCCAGTCAGCAGGTTGAAAGGCTACAGAGGATTCAGGTTCTGCTGAGAATTTTGGAATTATTTAAGTTTGGAATTGAGGAAATAGTTGAGAGAATACACTGTCTTTTTATTCTGTGTTTGGAGATGATAAAGTATTTTGAAAAATAACAAATAATAAAAAAAAAAACATGAAAGTATCTTTCTATGAAAACTATTGTGTTAGTTCTGCTTGCTTCATCCCACTGAACAAGACTCTAATAAGATATCCCCATTAAATATAATAGCCATTTGCAATACATTTTAATCTCTTCAACATAAGATATCAATGGATGCTATTTCCCTTCAAAAAAACTCAAACAAACAACAAAAATATTCCCCAAATCTTTGTATTCATACCCTGATTTGCACAAACAAGAACTGATTTTCAAGGAAAAAACCACCACTTTTAAAGATCAAATAACTTCATCTACAGTCAGAGAATTCTTTTAACCTTTGGTTAAAAGTAATTCCCAAAAAAGTCATTCTCATGTAAAATACTCCAAAATGAACATGCAAACTCACATAATTTGTTATGCAATTCAAACACAAGCGTATCAGATCTCTTTCACCATCATGTCAATAATGTCATGAAGCACTGGTAATGCCACTGAGCTTGTGACTCAGAAATTCAACAGTATGCAGTTTCTGAATGGTGAGAGGTGATCTAAGATAACAGGGGATGTAAAACAACTCTAACAGCACAAAAATAAAATAATTGTCACTGAGTTTTAAATAGTTTGGAGGCTGTTTAGCTGCTAGCTATGAATTCACAGCCAGTCTCCTCATAAAATATTTTGTGTGTGATTCCAGTGAGACACTTTTTGTGCATAAAGATCCTGTGAAGGACTCTATGAAACTGAGGATTTGTCCTGAGTTTACCAGGGAACAACAGAAAGCCTGGCAAAGCAGCAGTTCAGAGGGAAAGGGATGCTCTCTGAATACACAGCAAGGCATTAAATATTAGAGACAGTTAATTAAGCCAAAGAAAGCCTTTAAGTAAGGGACAAAAGCCATTCTTACATTAATCTCTTACTCACTGTGTCTAGAAAGAAATGTTTAAATTAGGAGGTCAGATCTTATCAGACTGACCTATCTTGGACTCTTCCCATATGAACCCCAACGCTGACATCCCATCCCACCCATGCCCATGGAGGGATCCTGTGCCAGGAGCATGATTTATTCTGCTCACCTTGAGCCCTGCTTCCCAAGTTCCCAACTAGCCAGAAGGTGCTACTGAAGTCAAGCCATATTATTCTTTCTATCAGATATCATTACTCTCATCATCATTACTCAGTTGTCATTTATTTTTTCATTAACAAACCATTCAGAAAGCTCATCATATCCCTTACAAAAACTCCCAAACTTACAACAGCTATGAGGATCAGGTCAGCTTTTCAATTTTTTTTCTCCCAAAAAACAGCATAAAGCCTTGTACTGGGGTCTGGCTGGGGGAGAGATAATTTTCTTCACAGCAGCCCATGTGATGCTGTGTTGTGTAGGCTTTACCTATTGCTGACCAATGCACAGCATTCATCAGATTCACAGCATAAAGGCTTCCTCTGCTTCTCACTCTGCCCCTGCAAGAGGCAGCAAGAGGTGAGCAGAAGTTTGGGAGAGGACACAGAGGGACAGCTGACCCACAGAGAGATATTCCAGACCATGCAATATCATGCTTGACAATAAAGCTGCAGTTGTTTTTTCTAAAGAAGCTGTTACTTGATGAGCATGACGGTATTGGTCTGCTGATAGTGAAGTAAATATAGAGCACTCACTTTTTAAAATTTTTATTTCACTTATTGAGCTGCCTTTATTTCAACCCAAAGGTTTTCTCAGTTTTTGTCCTTTCAATTCTCATCCCCATCCTACTGAGGGAGAATGAGGAAGAAGCTGGATTAGGGCTCACTTGCCAGGCAGGATGAACTACCACAGATTAATCCAGGTACCCCCAACTGGTCCCTAATTGGAAAATCCTCTGTAATATAGCAATCCTGTATCATGTCTCCCTAGGACACAGTATTTTGTAGGAGCTGCAGCTTTCCTTTGGATTGGGTCTATTTTTCACCACAAAAAACATGGTGATGTCCATTCAGTAGTTCATTACCCACACTTAAGTAGGCAAGTTGAAACTTAAAATATCAGTCTGAATAAGGACCACATTTTTGCTCTTTAGTTTTTTTAATAATTTATTCTTACAATAGTTTTATTTAATAATTTATTATTATAAAGTGCTCATAGTAGGGTTTAACTACTACAGTAACTGCCAAAAGGGCAACATAACAGAGTACAAGGGATCCTGGCTGCTTTCAAGATGCATTAAGGATAACTTCTTGACACCCTCTTGGTGAAGGGACAGGTGGGAGGAATCTCATCCTTGCAAATGAGGAAGGGCTGTTCAGGGATGAGAGGGCTGAAGGCAGTCTTGGTTGCAGCAACCATGAAATTGTGAGTTAAGGGTCCTCATGGGAAGGAGAAGAACAACTGGCAGGATCACAACACAACAGACTGGCTCTTTCAGGTACCTACTTGGCAGAATCCCATGGGATATTTTCCTAGAGAGAGGAGAAAAATAAATGAAATTAAGAGTCCCAGAAGAGCTGACTGATTTTTCAGTCTCCTTCAGCCTTAAGAACAGCCCAACTCAATGTGTGGAAAATTAAACACAAGCTACAGGAGACCTACATGGATGAACAAGGAGCTCCTAAAAAATTTTAAAAAGAAGCCAGGACAGATGACCTAGGAAGAATTTAGAGACTCTGATCATGCAGGAGTGCAATCCTAAAATTGAATTTACCAGCAGGTCAAGGGAGGTGATCATTCCCTTTGACACAAGGATGGCAGGACACATCTGGAGTGTTGGGTCCAGCTCTGGGCTCCCCAGGATGGCCTTACTGGTGTGAGTCTGGTGAAGGGCCACAAAGAGAATTAAGGGATTGAAATAGCTGTCATTAAGCCTGGAGGTGTTTAAGAGATGTCTGATTCTGGCAGTAGGCAATGGGGTTTAGGGGTTGCAGGGGCAGTGCTGGGTTGGTGGTTGGATTTTGATGATTCTCTGAGAAGCTGAGAGATCTGGAACAGTTCAGCCTGGAGAAGGCTCCAGGAAATCTTATCAGTGTGAGTAAATGACACTCCTGTGAGGAAAGGGAGTAAAAAAGATGGAGCTGCACCCAGTGGTGTCCAGTGAAATTACACAGTAGGCAAAAACTGAAATACAGAAAAATCCATTTAACTCTCCAGCAACTTGTTCTGACCATTTTGAGCAGGAGAGTGCACCAGACAGCCTCTAGAGAAACTTATTATAATACAGGAACAATCAATATGATAGGGAGCTTCATTAGCACAACCTAGAAATCAGTGTAATAAATAAGTGTGAGAAGAAATACAACAAAACAAATTGAAAATGGAGAGAAAATCTTTGGAACACAATGACAGATTTCACACTCGGGAGGGCTTGCCTCATTTTCTGCCTTTAATTAGCCTCTTAAAATGGAAAAGAGTTAACAAGAATTTCTCACCCTAAACTCCCCCCTAGTTAGCAAGGAGTGCAAGAGCACTCACTCTGGGCCTGTGCTTCAACTCAAACAAGAGCTTTGGTCTTTCAGAACTTAAGACCATAGTTTAACTGCTGATGACTCAGTGACCTAAATCAGCTGTGTCAGACAAGACACACCATGACAAAGGAGCTCCTAGAGATATTCTATATGGTGTGGATTGTCAGGTCTGGCATTCTCCTGAAATCTTGTAAATAGAAGATGGAAGCATCTGCCTGCTCATTTTGTTGATCTTCCCACAAGTTTGGGGCAGGGACTTTTTGTCTGTTTTGGGTTTTTTTTCCTCTCTAGGGTGCTGGCTGGGGAACTTGAGACTGTGCTTCTTCTGAGGACAGCTAACCTCAAGCCAACTTGGCAGTACTGCACCAGGCAGATCCCACTGAGGACTTGGGCATCAGGTACAGATACTCCCTATGGAGGGAAAAAAAAACCCCACAACCAAAAAAGAAACAAACAACCAAAAAACCACAACAAAAACATTATTCTAAATACCAATTCTGTTCTCACATGAATTTAAACTTTTTAAACAGTCATTGGGATTATCCTATAGTTATTATGATTCAGAAATGGGATTAAAATCTTCATGCTATCTATTTCAGAATTCAAATATAGCCACATATTTCCTTAGTTCTAAATCCAGCTGCCATTAAAAAATATTAAAAAATAGGAGCCTTAGAGGAACTTCCAGCCTGTTTTTGATTTGTGGCTTTACCTGGTAGTTCAGAAAGAAAAATTATACTCATCACTGTACTTAGTTTGATTTCCACCCAACATGTGTTTTGCAGCTTCCCATTTCAAGACAAAGTCAAGCTTTAAGGCCTCACTCCTCCCTTTATCTGTACAGTTGCTAGTGCCCAGAAGATGCTGCAACTTATCAGTAGCCCTACTTCCAACCACTCCTGCCCAGAGATGTAGTCTAGAAGAGCACCCCTTCAAAGCTTCTGTAACCAGCTCAGAACTGAGATTAATTCTACTGATTCCCCTTTTCATTTTTCTCCAGACTATTAAATCCAGCAATTAACCCGTCACCTAGAGGGGTGCTTCTCCCCTCCTGGCTGAATTAGGCCATTGCGTGAGAAGGCTCCAGCACAGAAATCCACGTCCTCTGCAAACGGACAGCCCGGAGGTTTGAGCGATTGCACTGGATGAGTCAGTACAAGATTTACTTCTGGCCGACTGTTCCAAGAGATGCTAATGCTTCCTCCGGACAAAACCATCCAGAAAGTGGCATCTAACCTCCATTTCTTATCCTCCTCCTCCCAGTGACAGCCCCTAGCAAGCGACGCCACCAGGCGTGGCTGCCAAGGGCTGGTAAATACCAGGATTTGTAAACAGCAGCGAGAGGGAGCTGGAATGAGATCAATGTCGAGGATTGCAGTAAATGGCCTATAAAGCAATTTTTAAATGGGATTTCCTGCAACAAAGGCCAGCTCTCTACAACCTTTTCCAATAATATGAGGTGAAAAGGAGTGGATTTGAATTATAATACCCGATACTAAGGCGAGGACAGACAGCTTTGTATTCTCCATGCAGGCGGCTGCTCCGGCGATTTGTTAATCTCTCATCGGGAAACAAAATCTTAAAATAAATCTGTACAGGTACATCCAGCCCCAAATTACTGTACCGGAATAATTCGTCATTGTACAATTGAAAGGGGATGAATGATCCTATCATTATTTGCTGTTATTATATGGAATATTAGATCGAATAGACGAAACGAGAGCAAGCAGCAAGCACAGCCATGCTTGTTTCCCTCTCCCGATTCCATTTCCGATGTAACTCTCAAAAGAAAAAAAGAAAATCAAAAAATTACCGAACCACAAAGCTAATAAACTTTGCGAAAGTTATCTAAGATAGACGTTTTTCGTTCAAACATTTCAAGGCGCTAAAGAAGTCCCTGCTGAGGCTTGCGCAAAAGATTTCTTACCTGGGAAAAACCCCTTCATTTCTCAGGGCCGCTTATCTTCCCTCCTCCTGCAAACCCACTCTTACAGGCAAATCTTTGCTACTTCACCGAAAGAGCAGGAGCAGAGGCGGCTGCACTGCCTGCGCGCAGCCCGGCACAGAGCAGCAGCGCTGACCGCAGCCCGGGCAAACCCGGGGGGATCTTCCCAACGCAAGGGAAAGGGAAAAACCGACAGCCCCGGGCTCTGAGCTGCCTCCTCCCCACCCGGACAGCCTGCCCGGAGGAGCCCAGCTCCTTTGCGCTCTATTTTCAGAGCTGCTCCCTCCTCGCTGCGCGTCTCTGCACAGAGCGCAGCCGCCGCTGTGCCCCTTCTTTTTACAATTAGATCCGTGCTAAAACCAAAGTTCAAATTATTTCAAATATTTTTTTTTTCACTCCCTTTAAGAGAGAGGGTTTCAGCAGAGAAAGCGCCTCTTTAGGTACATCTGGACGTGATTTTCCAGTGCCGCGTTCCCATGAGCCTGTAGTTAAAAATAAATCAAAGACAGGGAACTGGGAGAAAAGAGTTTTCGTATTTCGCCGCTGCCCAGGAGGTTTTCTGGTCGTTAAACTGAATTTATAACACTTGGGGATTTCTTTCCACGTGGGGGCTATTAGCGAGGTATTTAAGAGCTATTAACGCGGGGTTCGTGAGTGTTAATGTTGATGCCTATTTAAAGCTACATGTGACTTCACAAGCTTAAATTATTGGCCCGCTTTCCCTAAAATGGGAAAGGTGTCCTCAAGAAAATTTAGCAGTCCTTTTGGTGGAGCTTTTTGGTGCCGGGATGCTGCGCGAAGGTTATTTGGAAGTGTAAATCCCGGTAGAACCTTAATTCCGCGCATTTGGGGATGAATTTTTTTTCATCCCCTCCTGAAGAAGAACGAGTGTTTGAATTGTACCGACCGGTAAAAAATTTCGGGAAGATTATGACGTGGGACTTACCACCGCTGCCAACAGGACACCTGAATGTTATTTGGAGAGTGAAGTAATCACAAAAGCAAAAACAGAAACTGCAACTGTCTTTCTGACCCGGGTGCCTCTTTGCCTTTAGCTCTTATCCACCGCCTTTACTGGGATGTGTGTGTGTGTTGCTGGCTTGGTTTTACTTTTAATCTTCTTTGAACCTCCGAGCGAAATTCCCCAAACGCTGCGGGGAATTTGCTGCCACCGACGGGGCTGGGGCGGCCCGGCTGTCTCTCCCAGGATGGTACCGCTGGGAGATGTGCATCTTGTGGTACGGCCGGGGCTGGGCTGACCCGAAAAAAATATTAAAAAATCCTATTTTGCCCACCTACAAACAGCAGCCACTCTCCGTGCCGGCCTCCGGGAGGCTCAGGGCTTCCCAGGGGTGACTCGCACAGGCCTCTCCGGACTGCCACTGACCGTGAAGGCCAGCGGGTGTCCCTTGTGCTGTCCCCTGGGAAGGGGACACAGGTCGGCCTGAGTGCCTGCTGGTCGCCTCGCTGTGCGCTCTGGGTGAGCACGCACGGCGCTGACCGAAGGGGTGGCCCCTTTTCAGTGACCGAGAGAAAGAAGGGAACGACACGATTCCATCCCTGGAAAACAGCCGGGAACGCTGCGTTAGCCAGGTTGCAAAGTGGCAGCGTCGGGGTGCTGCAAGGGGCAGGGCTGGGCGGCAGCTCCCCTTCCCCCCCGGCAGCGGGAGAAGCCGCCCCTCTGCCCCATCCCTCCCTCCGAGCCGCCCGCTTGAGGCTGAACAGAGTAGATGGGGCAGAAAGGGGGGTTGGAAGAACACATTCGCTCATTAAGAAAGCTTCAAATGTGACAGAAGTCTGTCAACCAGTTGATCCAAGCCCTCTGTTCCTCTGGGGGGAGGGGGGGTCCCCCACCGCCGAGTTCATCCAGGGATTCCCGCAGGTGACCCCGGCGGGGGCGGCGGTGGCTCGGCAGGGCTGCGGGCCGGGCCGGGCCGGGCAGAGCAGCCCAGGCGCTGCGGGCACAGGAGCCCCGGCCCCGACCCGTCCCCTCCCGCTCTGCCCTGCTCTGCCCTGCCCGGGGCGGGAGGGCACCGCGGCACCGGCGCGGCGGGGCAGACACGGGGCCGCGGACTGGCAAACAAACGGGAAGGCGCTGGCTGGGCTCGGGTGGGGTTGCTGACCGGACCCCAGCTCGCCACGGCTCCGAGGCTGCGGCTCCAGGAGGCGCTGGCAGCTCTGGGAACGTTGCAGGAGCGAGGGATGCTGCGGAGCTGCCGGGAATCCCGGCTCTTGTCGTGAGCTGGGGAAGGCGCAGAGCTGACAACTAATCGATCCCTGCCCATTAACCAAGGCTTCCAGGCAGCGGTGTGAACCGTCCTGCTTCTCCTTTCACATCCAAACAGCAGAGCTAATGCAAATAAAAGGTTGCCAACCAGCATGACGTTGTTGGTACTAAACCAACAAAGTAAACCTCCCCTAGCATTCGTTTCAAGGGACCATGCCGAGAATTGCATCTCCTCCCCGCCAAAAAAATCCCCCAACTCCACCAACAAACTGGCCCCAAACCAAAACAAAACAACACCCCAATCAGACCCAGATTTCAAAGGTGCCCAGGGACGAGCAGGCTCTCACGGAGGCATGTTTGTGCTGCACGCCAGTTCTACAAATGGTTTCACACAGGGACAGATGTGAGGAGAAGCTGGCGAAGCCCCCCTCGGCCCCACGGAGGAGCTTCAGTCACCCGCGCGGAGCCGCGCTGGACCCGCGGGATGCACTCGTGAGCCCAGGGAGGAGTACCAGCATCGCTGCTGCTGTGTCAAATGTCACCAGAAGCCCTGGGACCACCTGCCTGTTCTTTTTTTTTTGCCTAAGATAAAGGGACTGCTTATTTCATCTTTCTACTTATATTCTTTCTCTCAATTCTTTAGCTTTCTTCCTTCCTTTTTCTGTTTCTCTCTTCTGTCCTTCCTCTCTCTCTCTCTCCCTTCCTCTCTCTCTTCCACTCTTTCATCCTCTTGTTCATTCTTTCGTTCTTTCCAGTCTCTGGCTCTGGCTTGAAGGAGATCTGATGTGATTAAACTCACAGGGCGTTGGAGGGCAGAGGTAAATTAAGCCAAAGCGACAGAAAAGATGAAAGAGGCTTGCTCAACTCGAGTGCCCGAGGACAGCTACCCTCCGCCTTCCTCCCCTGGGTCACGCAAGCTCCCCGCCGCCTTCCCCGGGGCCTTTCTGCCCATCCTGCCCCGGAGCCGCTTCTTCCGACGACACCAAAAAGGATTCTTTTTTCCTTTCTTTTTACCTTGAGTTTTCCCGGGGCGCGTGGAGAGACGCGCCTGGCGCAGAGCACTGCCCGGCTCTGCCCGCCTCCGACAAGAGGGGCAACCTCGGGGAGGTGATGGGATGCAGAGATGGAAGGAAGGGTCATCGGGGGCTTCCCGGCCGACAAAGTCCCGCAGAGGAGGTGTCTGCCCGCACAAAGCTCTGGCGCAGTCCCGGTGCTGCCTCGGGACACCGCGATCCGCCACAGAGCTCTGCGCTCCCAGGTGGGAAGAGGCCGCCGGCGGCTCTGCCGGGGCCCCCCGCCTCAAAAACAGAGGAGAAAGGAAGGAAAAGACGTTCCCGATCCCTACGCTCCACCTGCAATGCAGACAGCGCTGAAACACAGTCTAAACCTTGTGTTTTTCTCAGCGCAAAAAGTAACGAAAATAGTAAAATCCCACAAGAAAACAAAAAGAGCGGACACCTACTCCAATTTAAAATTCCTCCTTGCAGGGCAAGAATATCTGTGCTTTTCTGCTCATAGGCGCTCTTAAACATTAAAGATGTTCGGAACCACATTAAAGGTATCACGAAATTCAGCGACTGAAGGAGAAACAAAATCCGATTGTAAATATTGGTGGGTCCCTTTTTATCTTTTGGGAAATCAGAGAAGAAGAAAATACGTAAACCAACGAAAAGACCTGAAAATGCCGAGCTGCGAAAACCCCAGACATAAATAATTTTCGGGGTATTAGCTTGGCAATAACTCATGTAAACAGACGTGCAGCTGAAATTTAAAGTATGGCAGTACACATCCACTTTAAGAGATAGGTAGCTTTTAAAATAGTCCACATTCTGCTTATTTCTCTAAAATAACGTGTAAAATGCATCTTGAATTTTATTTATAACTGTGACTAAATCAAGCTATCGAAATGGGTGAACAGAGTTAGCCAAAGATGCTGAGATGCAGATCTAACATCAGCCCGAGGCGAAATACATAAAAACTGCCTTGCAACGAAATACTGCGGAGATTTATAGGATTAAAAATACAATAAAAAACAAAGTACAGAGTTAGTTCCCATCTTAACGATTATGCGTTTTAAGCGAGGAGGGATTGCATTTGGAATGATCAATTCTGTGTCAAAAAAATCTCAGAAAGTTGCGGAGAAATTTGCACCGTGTCTTAAATGTGATTTAAAATGAGATGTGATTTTTTGGAAAGTAAACATGCAATCTTTATTTTGCTACAGTCGGAGAGAATTAAACAAGTGAATACAAAACAGAGTAATCCTTTAAACGGGAAAATAAGTGAGAAAAAGTGCGGCCAGGTGTGGGGTTGTTCATGTATCCACTTCTCTGATGGATATTTTCAACGGAGAGTTATCAAGAGGAATAAAATAAATAAAAAATCAGGTGGATTTTTTTTCCCTGTGGAAGAAGGTCTTGGGCGAAATACAGAGAGTTCCACCGCCGGGCCCTCACCCCTCCCCGAATGCAGGACTTTTCAGGCGAGAGAACCACGCGTGATTTGCAGAGCACCCGCAAATCCCTCCCGGTGACTATTCCCTCCTTGCCCGAGTCTGCTTAATTTGTAAATAAGTTTCAGGGCCCCTTTTCACAGAACCCAGTTGAGCAGGTAATTTGTTGTTAGTGTTTGTTTAAATGTTGTGAACCATGCACTCAAAAATAGGAAAACTATACACAAAAGAGGCAAACATGGGAACACAACTGGAAATTACTGAGTTATAAAAACGTCAAAGAAGAGCAATTTGCAAAGAGGCATCAGTAATTGTCTCCTACATTAACGGAAATGATTTGCCAAGCCCAACACTTTTGTTCTCCCCAGGATGGACGGGCGCTTCGCCATGGACCTCAATGAACTGGATCAGGACATTTTTATCAGGCTCTCAGCTCAGGGGGGTGCTCAGGACCCGGTGCTGGATCCTGCCTTGCAAACCTGCAGTCCTGGAGTGGGTTTTCATGGGGAATTGAGTGGATTTATCATAGTTTGCCTGGACAAGAAAGAGACATATGCCTCTGAGCCTCAATTTTGAGGGCATCTCCCAAGGATTCAAGGAAAGCAGCCGCAGCTGTCAATGGGAGCATTGAGTGAAAAGCACAGATTGATGGGATGGTCTCCAGCAGGCCTGGGAGGGACACGCTGTGGCCCTGCTCATGCCACCATATGGCGAGGTGCTGTGGTCAGTCTGAGATGCCTGGTAGAGCCAAACTTCCCCCCAGCCCAGGGAGGCTTAAACAAGTCCATCCCCTGCTGTTTAGCTCTATCATCTCCCCCAAAGTCACATTTCATAAATGAATTCTCATCATAGAGCCAGTCTGGCTTCTCGTTCTGTTAAGACCCCATTTCCCTGCTGGAACATGGGGAGAAATATTTTGCCTCAGGTTCAACCAGGCAGAAATGAAGCTCGCACAGTCTGACCGTGGCTCTGTGGGGTCATATTTTGTTGCTTACCTTTTTCTACCTTTTTTAGGACACCCCAAACTTTGAAACTGATATACAAAGAGGCAAGATCAAATTCAGAGCTTCAGACTCCTGTTGCCTGAACCTGCAGTTGGTCCTCTATCTTCAGGTTGGTTTTTTTGTTGTTGTTTTTTTTTTTTTTTTTTTTTTTTTTTTTTTTTTTTTTTTTTTTTTTTTTTTTTTTTTTTTTTTTTTTTTTTTTTTTTTTTTTTCCCACAAAA